>CM072158.1:1469244-1553994 GCA_036850595.1 Rhyacichthys aspro | reverse complement strand
TTTTACTTTTATACTTTAGAGTACATTTAAAGGAAAGTACTTATGTATTAATCATTTTAATGTGATATTTTTACTTTTACTTGAGGGCGTGAGTACTTCCTCAACACTGTTAATAAATCAATTCAGGAGTTTTTTTTATTGTTCTTTTATCATAAATTAAAAGAATGAGTAAAGCGCTTCAAGTGAAGTATTGGAGGTAGTTAAACCAGAACAAAAGGCTCAGAGCAGTGAAACTGAAACAGATCACGTGAAAAAATGAAAAACCTACACTTTCAAAGCCTCCATCTGACAATCTTTCAATAACTGCATGAAATGCTGCTTTTCTCTTTGACACAAAAACATTTCGTTTCTTTCAAAGACAATATTATTTCACATTTGTCCGAAGAGTCTGCTGTTGTCGTGAGTTCTCCTTCGGTTGTAGCGATGCGTTCAGGGCCCAGCGGTCGTTCACGGTCGATACGTGACGTCGTCCTCGACCAATCGGACGTCAGCTCGGTCTGAGGGGGAGAGCCAGTGCTTCCGAACTCGAGTAATGCAGCAGAGCCTCCTACAAACAATACTCTAATTATTTACTGATATTAGAGTTTCAGGTGTTTGTGTCATGTGACCTCACTGACCTCTGTGACCTTCAGGGCGTTTTTATTTGAGCAACAGCAGCATTTACCTGAAAAATAAGAGGATTGAGGTGAATATGTCTAAAAGTGGAGTATTTTCAGGGACTGCACTTAAAAACAAAATACTAATCCATTTGACCAAACTGAAGTTTAGAGTTTAGCGTTAGCTTAGCTGTGACTTCAGCGTCAGAACGACAATTATCTCCTCCTCCTTAAACATTACGTGATTGAATTGACAGTATTTATCTGTGTTTTACGTTGTCTCCCTTTTCTCTGTTGATGCTTTTCTTTTTTCAGCTGTTTCTCTGTTAAAAGACATATTCAGCTGAAAATACACTTTATCTGCAGCTATTCAACTTCCTGGAACGTCATGTGACAGAGTGTCCGACCAATGGGAGCGCTGATCCTCTTTTCACTCACAGTCTTTACCTGCAAAGTCGTAAGGCTGTTCTGGAAATCAGCTGAGCACTTTCAGCCAAACTGAAACTATGTTGAGAAAAGCTGTATTTGCTAAAAAGGCTTTAAATACTGCTGTTGTTTCTGTGATCAGTTCTGTTTCTGTTCAAGGAAAAGTCCCACTTCAGTAAAAGACACATAAAGCTTGTACATTTCTTTGTGTGTATGTTTTTCTCTGTTTTCCAGAGACTGTTGTCTAAAGAAAACAGAAAGTATAACTCGGTGAGTCATTCTGTGGAAGTGAAAGTGAAACTCAAGTTGTTTTTCTCCGAAACAAAATCTGCAGGCGACACCTCTTCTTCCTTCAGCTGCTTCTCTGCCTCAAACCTTTATCTAAATCTTCCCATTCTTCATCCTTAGCTCTGACCCTGAGTCTCTGAGATGCTGGACACAGATTTAATCCTCGAGGCCCTGTCCGCGCTGTCGGGCTGTGACGTGCAGCCGGGCTCCGGACACTCTCAGATAAACCCGCAGGACTTTGTGAACATCGTGGCCCTGAGACAGTTTTATAAACAGAAAGGCTTCGAGGCGCTGGAGTATCCCAGTCTGGGCTCGCTGCTGCTGCGGGACGAGGTGGACCCGGAGCAGGACCTGTACAGCGCCCCCGCGGCCCTCCCTGCGCCCCCCGCGGGACCCTCCAACAGGACCACCGTGAAGATCAACCCCCAGGACTTCCTCCACAGACAGTTTGACTATGATTTCACCAACATCAAGGTACGACTGTTTTTACACGAACTACAGCTCATTCAGAGATAATGAAGTGACTGGTCTTTAACGGGACAGTCCCGTCTGGGAATAGGACTAACTTATTCCCTACAGCAGCTGTTTGTCTGGGCTGAGAAACAGAAGCAGACAGGAGCAGTGGCTTTGTGTCCACACTTTTAGAGCAAGACAATACCTTCAGACAAACACATGAAGAGACAAAGTCATTTAGTGGCTCCACGGCGCCTCTGAGTGGGCATTAGTTTGAAGAAGAGTGGAGACCCTCCAAGACTTGGCTAATAACCCAAAAATTCAAATTGGAATAAATGTGCTGACAAAAAATATAAAATAAAATAACGCTAAAACTGCATTTAAGGTTCAAAATTCTGAATAATTCATAAATATTTGTTATGTTTGGTGAGGACTGAAGTTACCAATGGCATTAATTAAGAAATTTGGATGTGTGATTCCAGTGGAAACAAAATGAAGGGACGCCAAGAGTTAAGTGAATATTGAAGCAGTACATTAGTTTAAATGTTTTAAATAAAAAAAATAAATAAATAAAAGTGTTTAATTTACTACCTTCTGGGTCCCATGAGCCAAAAATTCTATAAAATAATCATATCAATATATTTTTCTGCATAAATCTTTTAAACCACTTCAGTTCTGCCACAAACTATTAAAAAATCACATAATTTTGAGTATTTTAAGCCTCTAATGCCAGTTTGAACACATGATGTCACTGTTATTTATGAATAAATCAAATCCTTTGTTGTCCTGATGTTTGCTCGGGCCTGTCTTCTTCAGGATGGGGAGAAGGAGTTTGTTCGCGGTAACGAGCGGTATGTTCGTCCCTGCGGCTGGAACCGTGTGGCTTTACGGGTTTCACAGAAATACGACGACGGCTCAGACGTGTGGCTCGGCGGGGACGGGACGCCTGGCCCGTGTCCTACCAGGGACACAACATGGACGGCTCTCTGGGAGTCATCATCACGCAGCGAGGAAGGTAACCACAGCTCGGGTTGAACTTAAGTCTCATTCTAAACCTTTTGTCTGTGATTGACTCTGAAAACCTCTCTCCCCGTTTTTTTTTTTTTGTGTTTGTTTTTGTTTTTTTTTTATTTTAGTGTTGCATTGAGAAAGTGGATTGAAGTTAAACTCAGAAAAAATACTGCTTTAGGTTCACGTTTATGCATCAACATTTAATTTAAGGTGTTGCACATTTGATTTACTTGAATGTACTTGTAAAGCCAATGCAAAACTGTAGTGGAGTAGAAAGTCAGGTATTTGCTCTAAAATGTATTGAAGTAAACCACAGATACTTGCAGTAATGTAGTATTTTACTTTCTACCTTTGTCCAGAGAGTATTTCATATTATTTTCTAAATCAATTAAACTTTACCAAAGGGAGTATTTAACTAAAGCAGATTGTGTAGTCGTAGTAATTGTGTAGTTATCCCATGTTTTCTCTCTTTCCGATTTCTAAGGCAACACCAACGACGGTTTCCTCGAAGCCGCGGCCACTTGTCTCGTCGCCAACGACACTCGAGGACGAGGCATCTACTCGACGCCCGACGTGAACCTGGCCGAGAAACACGGCAAGACCTTCAGGTCCAAAAAGGACGGGAAAAACTACAAAGTGCTGCTGCAAAACCGATCACCCCGAGAAGAGGAGGCGGTGTCAGAGGGACAACGTGTGGCTGGTGTACGTCCCCGAAGACTCCAGCGACGTCCAGACCCGGGCTCTGGTCCAGGAGTCGGTCCGGCCCTACGGACTTCTGCTCAAACAGCTCTGAGGTCTGCAGGTGCTGGTTTAGACATTGGGTCACGTGGTGTATCTTTACTCTACCATTCCCTTGTTTGTTTTCATTCTTTGGTTGAAATCCTTTAAACCTCAGGGTCCTTTCGTTTTGTCTCCGTCTCAGTCCCTTCGACAAAAAAAAACGTCTGCCATCGAAATATGTCAACAGATTTTTTCCAAATTTTTTAATGAATGCCATGATCAACTCCAGTCCTCAACCAAACATAACCAATATTTATGAATTATCTGAATTTTACTTAAATGCCAGTTTTAGTGATTAAAGTCTGATTGTGTTTTTATTATTTGATTTATTTTTTGTTTTATTAGAATATTGTCCGAGCCTGAGAGTGTCAAAAAAAAACACTTATTCTGATTATTTTTATTTACTGTGCAAAGGTTTCCTGTAAATAAATTGCTCTTCGGACACAAATAAATGTTTTTTAATGGATTGCCATGGGAAACATTAACAAAACACAACAACCCAGAATTCATGTAATAATAACTGATAAATTCATTTTGAAGGAGTCAATGGCACAAAAAAAAAAAAAGCCGAAGGGAAACAGGCGGGAGATAGTTTTTAAAGGCACAGCTTGAAATACAAAATACTGCTGTTCTACCACAAACAATGTACAGCCCTAGTTTATTCTGTGCTTCTTTCTTTATTAAAAAAAAAAATATATAACATTCAACCAGTTTATGACCAGATCTGGTTTAACACAGACTTAAACCAGTTTAAAATGGATTGAACCTGGTTTGAACTGGACTTGGACCGGTTTATCGTGCTTTAATTGTTGAACAAAATAAAATTAATATTGAAATAAAGGGAATGGGATAATAGTGAAATTTATTATTATAATTATAGTATAGATCGGTGGGGGGCATCATTGGGCTGTAAATATAAAAGTGATAAATGTGTGTGTGAAGGTTAATGATCCGTATTTACACTGAATACAGTCTTGATTATGATGTTTTTATCTGGGTTCTGAATCAAATGCACAAAAACAAAAATAGTTCCGTTTATACTCCCATTTAGTTTAATAAAGTTTTTTTCACGTTCCATGGTGTAAACAGCTCATCTTTTGCTGTGATGAATAAAAAGGACAAACAGGCGACTCAGACGGGACTTTGATGAGAGAGAATCCCACTAATGTCACAGAAACGAGCTAAAACACATCAGGAATAATCAGAAGGAGATGAGTTTGGCCTTGGACCAAACTAAAATATGATTAATTTATGACATAAATGAGTTATAGATGTGTTTTTCTGTTGAGAAGGTCACATATTCTGCTGTTTTCCACAAGTTGTTTTTGAGTAAAACCCAACTCGAAAAGTCCAGTGTGCTTTGATTTACCCTGATTAAAACATAAAGGGTAATGCATTTTCATTGTTTTTGTTTTGTTTTCTTCAGTAATAATGTCTCTGAATAAAGTAAACTAGTCCTGACCTGTTCCGGCTGGGATTCAGGGGTCGATACATTTAGTCAGAGTTTTTGTTCTTATTAATTACTCTTTATTAAGTTTTCATTTTCAGACGCAAAAAGTATGATGTTGACAAAACTGATTGGTCAACATTACTGTGTGAAAAAGCAGAATATGTTGCTGCCAGATATAATATAATATAATAAATCAGGGAAACGAAGCTGCCTTACTTCTCTCTTTTCTCTGACTCAGAGTTGAGTCAGAAACAATTTTTAATTCTGTTTATGTTTCAAAATAACACTCTCTGCATTTGTCTGGAAAAATAATAGACATCTAAAAATAAACTCTATTACCTCCTGTTGTGTTTGTATCACTGTTTCCACAAAACTGTGAAATAAATAGATCTTCTCACTGAGGTTTGGGAGTGTTTTGTTTGTTCTGGAGGAGCAGTGGAGGAGCAGACGGGAGCAACAACAAACTAAACTGAATGATGGTTTTAAAAAGTACCTGTTGAAGTCAGACCTGAGCGAAGCAGAAGCAGAAGCAGAGGCAGAAGACGCAGAGAAAAGCCCCCGAGACCAGTCCAGGAAGTAGACAGAGCCCAGGACTCCAACAGGACCCAGACCGGGACGGGACCGGACTGTCCTCTGGTCCTGGAACAAAACATCAGACTAAAACTAACAAAGACCGAATCTTGGCCAAACTGGGACTAAAGCAGATCTCAACCAGGACTAAACCAGGTCTAAACCCGGTCTAACCCAGTCTAAACCCGGTCTAACCCGATTTATTCCAGTCTATACTCGGTCTAACCCGATTTAACCCAGTCTAAACCCGGTCTAACCCAGTCTAAACCCACTCTAACCCAGTCTAAACCCAGTCTAAACCTGTTCTAAACCGTTTTAACCCAGTCTAACCCAATCTAACCCACTCTAACCCGATCTAACCCAGTCTAACCCGATCTAACCCAGTCTAAACCCGGTCTAACCCAGTCTAAACCCGGTCTAACCCGATCTAAACCCACTCTAACCTGATCTAACCCAGTCTAACCCGATCTAACCCAGTCTAACCCGATCTAACCCAGTCTAAACCCGGTCTAACCCAGTCTAAACCCGGTCTAACCCGATCTAAACCCACTCTAACCCGATCTAACCCAGTCTAACCCGATCTAACCCAGTCTAACTCAATCTAACCCAGTCTAAACCCGGTCTAACCCAGTCTAACCCGATCTAACCCAGTCTAACTCAATCTAACCCAGTCTAAACCCGGTCTAACCCAGTCTAAACCCGGTCTAACCCAGTCTAAACCCGGTCTAACCCGATCTAAACCCACTCTAACCTGATCTAACCCAGTCTAAACCCGGTCTAACCCAGTCTAACCCGATTTAATCCAGTCTAAACTCGGTCTAACCCAGTCTAAACCCGGTCTAACCCGATTTAACCCAGTCTAAACCCAGTCTAAACCCGGTCTAACCCGATTTAACCCAGTCTAAACCCAGTCTAAACCCGGTCTAAACCTGGTCTAACCCAGTCTAACCGGTCTAAACCCGGTCTAACCCGGTCTGGTACCTGTGACTCTCAGATCCAGTCCGGTGTTAAAGCTGACGTCTGTAGGACTGGAGCTGCTGCAGAAGTAAACCCCGCTGTCGTCTTCTGTCACTGCTCTGATCTCCAAACGGCTCCCGGCCCCCTTCAGGTCCCCCCCGGCGCTCAGGTGACCCCGAGCGCTCAGGTGACCCCGTCTCCACGGCGACCCTCCATCCCGTCTCCACGGCGACCCTCCATCCCGTCTCCACGGCGACCCTCCATCCCGTCTCCGGTGGGATACACCACTATGGGTCCGTCGAGTTTCCCGGGTCTGACGCTGAGCAGCGGCAGGATCAGACGCCGGTCCAGATCCAGTCTGAACCAGGTCTGGGACTGGGACAGGGTCAGGTTACAGCTCAGAGTTACGTTGTCCCCTGAACGCACCACGAGGGTCTCATGAGGGGATGTAGAAGAGAGGACAGTGAACGCAACACCTGAGAAAAGAGCTGCATGTTAACGGTGCATACAACTTATCTAAATTTAAATCGGACGAGAAGTAAACCTGGGACAAGTCTAAACCAGGACTAAACCAGGTCTAAACCAGGTCTAAACCAGGACTAAACCAGGTCTAAATCAGGACTAAACCAGGAATAAACCAGGTCTAAACCAGGTCTAAACCAGGACTAAACCAGGTCTAAATCAGGACTAAACCAGGACTAAACCAGGTCTAAACCAGGACTAAACCAGGACTAAACCAGGTCTAAATCAGGACTAAACCAGGTCTAAACCAGGTCTAAACCTGTATGGATCATTAGTGTCACAGATAAAGAGTTGGACAAGGACAGCGCCCCCTGGAAAAGACAAGTTTGTGACCCTGAGACAAAAGCGCGTCAGCGCCTCTTACAATAACATGACATATTTATTTCTCAACAATTTTGTGAGGCTTTTTAAGGGCTCACTTTGAGGTCGTTGGCGACGCTCTTAAAAATCGGCACCAGCACCGGGTCGCGACCCCACGACCTCGGCACCAGCGCCGGGTCGCGACGGCGAGGGCCGATGATCGCCGCTTGCAGCTATATTTAGGCCTGAGTCGGCGATGGACGGGAGGGCCTATTGTTTTCGCTCAGATTATTTTTTTTGTCCTCACTTTGAGCGCTAATTTGACCCCAAAATTCAGGATCGGTGAAAAATAATTTATTTTGTGGGTCCCATACAAATCCATCAGTAGAGGGCTCGACAGCGCACCCTGGAAAATGGAAATACATTACGCCAACGGCAAGTGAAAGTACTTCTTTACATTTAAGTTCATGCCGCAAAGTCATGGAATTTGGTACACACATTCCTTACATCGAGCCAAACAGAAAATATTATTATGGCTTTGCTCCATGACAAACAGGAAGTCCGCTATTTTGGGTGGAACATGCGACGCCCAAAATCGCACCCCTCATTCAAAACACTACTTGTCCTAGGGTTTTCATCCAAAAGGCTCCAAATTTGGTCAGAATCATCTAGACACATGAGCCGACAAAAATTATCAAATAGTTTTTTTTTATTTTAATGGGTGTGGCTGTAACGAGCCCCTAACGAGGAGGCCATTTTGGGGAAAGAAAATCTCCTGTAACTTCCACAAACATTGTTGGATTTGGTTGGACCCAATGAAGCGTTCACATTCATGACCTGAACACAATGATATGCAAATGATAGGACTGTCTTTAAAACGGGCTCTCCAGCGCTATACTGTACAAAATGCAGTCTTGCCCAGAACATTTACTCCCGCGGTCGCAAGGGAGGCAAGGGCCTTTGACGCCGCTTGCAGCTTTAATTATTATTATAATTTGTCAAACTCAAGGAACATACATTTAGTCAGTGACATGTTTGGCACTAGGTTTTAATTGGATTTGAAAGTGTTTTAGATGGTTTGTGTGATAACTTTTGTGAGACTCAAATAAAGATGAAACCTCTCATTCAAAGTGTAATAAAAGCTTCCAAATGTCACCATCTTCAGCCTCTGAACTGATTCTTATTAACTTCCTCAAAGGAAACCTATTATTTATGTTTTTAATGTCACACAAACAGGAAGAACATGTAAACTTCCCACAGACAGACTCCACTAACCACTCTTCCACTGAGATGTTTTTATTTCACATTTACACTTTCTCATACTCATCCAACTACTCCATTCTTGATGTAATTGTATTTATTATTTCACTGTTTGTTTTTTAATGAGTGTTGTTTGCAGCGACTGAGACAAAGCCATTTCCCTTTGGGTCAATAAAGGTAAGTCTAAACTACAAAACTATATCCATGAACTCATGAGAAAAAAGCAGACGTTCAAAAGTAAAACGCCTGCAGAGTCGCTTAAACAACTTTTTTTCTTTTGGTGATGAAATTTACAACTGGTTTAAAGTAAAAAATTAAATGTGAATTAAAGTGAGTTTAATTTAAACCTAGGTGCAATGAAAACTTTATCCAATGATTTAAACTGACCCCAAAACAGCTAGATCGGCATTAGAAATAGAAAAGTGGTAGAAAATTAATAAAAGGTGCAATAAATAATTAAAGAAAATGAATGTGGATTGTACTTAAATCTGTAACAATAAAAACTGAAGGAAGCAAAGACCAATTAAATCAATAACTTACAAATAAAAGTGAGTCTCCAGGTAAAATGAGCCATGATCGTGTCTAATATCCTCTGAATAAACCTGTGTTTCTTAAACTGAGTCTAACCTAAAGAATAAAAGCGACCGGAAGTGAGTGAGGGGCGTTTATTTAGAAAATCAGAGACTTGAGGAAACAGAACTCTCAGTTTCCATTTAGTCTGAAGTGATTAGAGCAGCTCTGACGCTGTGGATTCAGACCAAGTTTCATTTTTGTGGAAATGTCAATTTAACGATAATCAGGAACCGGAAACTGTCAAAATAAAGGATCTCGGCAAAGTTCAGTCAAATAAATCAGGCTCCAGTTCCAAATGAGAACTTCAAACCAAAGGGAAATGAAAACCTACTTCCCTTTAGATATAATAAATGAAAGTCCAGTGTAGTAGCTGACTGTAAATGTTATCATTGTAGAAGAAGCTCAGGGCGTGATGTCAAACATTTTATTGTGAATGACAAAAAACTATTTTTCTCAAATGTTTCCAGCCTCAACAAAACGCTTAAAATATTTTTATTTATTTAATTAATAAACATATTTGAATGGGTTTTAGGGGATTTAACTTCATTATTTATTATTGTATTGTCATTAAATTGCATAAGTCTTATATCTTTATTATAGATATGATAACTCTTGTATTTTATCACATCAGTTTCTCGCAGCGAAATAAAAGGCACTGCATGATTAGGAACAATTTACAAATAATAGAATCCACTGAACAAATGAATCAATAAACACACAATAATCTGAACATGTTTTACATAACTGTGTTTATTTTATCTTTCCTCTGCCTAAACATATGGATATAAATCTTACTGAAGCTTTTCTGCATATAATACATTTGTTCACTGAGTTCATTTCCAGGGAGTAATGTAATATTATGTAATTGTTTTTAACAATGTTCAATTTTACATTAAGAAAAGTGGAGGCTATTGAGAAAAGTAGTTAAGTTCAAAAATGTTTTAGTTCTGTTAAATTAAGAGTAATAAACGGTAACTGTAGCTGCGCCGACCAGACCTGGGCTTTTATTTTGAAGCCTTTCCGGAAATCGAAACTTATCTGCTCCTGCTCTCTCACTTCGGCTTCATTTACCTCCGGCTGCAGCCCTCAGTCCGTTCAGACAGGTTGAGACAGTTTGAGAGAGATTGAGACACTTTGAGAGGAGCTGGTGTGAAGCTGGAGGAAGAAACGCACGAGTCGGGTCTGACCTGAGATCAGCGTCACCATGGCAACGCTCACCTGTCGCACCTGGTGAGAAGAACCCTTAAATAAGTTCTGATGCGTAATGCTTTTTTAAACGCAATATCGGCTGCAGAAAACGTGTTTATTGAAGAGAAACCGTAGATTTATGTGAAACAAACCTTCTTCTTTTTGCTTCAGCGCAGATTAAAGTTCAGTTATGTTTCTGCTGCGGTTTCTGTCCGACTCCGCGGTTCGTAGTTGACTCTGGGACATTTAAAGACGGTCGGGCGTAAGAATTAAATTAACGACTCGCTGCAGCAGAGTTTCATTTCTGCGTAAAGCAAACTAACGCCGTGACGTCACTGATCCGTGCGCGTGATTATGGTTTTAATAAATACCATTAACTCATATCTTTAATGTTTTCCAGGTTCCTTCTTCACCTCCAGATGTCTCTGTTTGGACTTTTATGTGAGTAGAACTTTAATGTGAGACGGATACAAGTAAAGAAATAATATAAAGTTTCACTGCAGCAGAAAAACAAATCGAATATTAAGTAAATAAATAAATAAATAAATATGACAAAAAAAATAAAAATAAAATGATAATCATATTTTTTTTTCCTATATCATCCAGCTTTATGCTTAATCCTGGTTTAGGCCAGGTCCAAATTTGGTTTAATCCCGGTTTAGACTTGGTTTTGACCTGATTTAGGACTAAATACAGTCCAGTCTAATCCTAGGTTTAGTCCTGATTATTATTTATTATTTTTCAGGGTTTTTCTGTGAAAGTCATTTAGAAAAGTGTTGTTTAAAGCCCAGAACTGTGTGTTTTATATAAGATGATGTTAGAGGGAACACATCTAACAAGTTAAAAATATAAAGGACTCATTTCTCATGTGGACCTCTCCCTCGTGTTTCCTCAGACTCCGCCGGTCTTCCCTCTGATCCTTCCTCTGGTCCGGTCTCTGGTCTGGTCTCTGGTCCGGTCTCTGGTCCGGTCTCTGGTCTTCCCTCTGATCCTGTCTCTGGTCCGGTCTCTGGTCCGGTCTCTGATCCTGTCTCTGGTCCGGTCTCTGGTCTGGTCTCGTCTCTCGTGGGGACTCGGGCGGTCCTTCCCTGCAGCTGGAAGTCTCGTCTCGGGTCTCGGTCTTTGTCGGTCTTTCACGTGCAGTGGTCTTCGGACTCTTTGGGACCGGTCCTGGAGCAGAGCGGGTCCCGGCGCTGGCTGAGTCCGGACTTCAAAGACCGGGCTGAGGTCCCGGAGTCCGGACTTGAGTCTGGAGACTGTTCCCTGATCATCGAGGACGTCCAGGTCACGGACGCAGGACAGTACCTCAGCTACATGGTCCTGGACCAGGACCAAGACCAGGACTCCAAGACCAGGACCAGACCAAGGCCAAGACCGGAGTCCTCATCCAGAGCGTCAAACTACTGGTGTTTGGTCAGTACGGCTTTAGACCTGGTTTAGTCCTGGTTTAGTCCTGGTTTAGACCTGGTTTAGTCCTGGTTTAGACCTGGTTTAGTCCTGGTTTAGTCCTGGTCTAGTCCTGGTTTAGACCTGGTCTAGTCCTGGTTTAGTCCTGGTTTAGTCCTGGTTTAGTCTTGGTTTAGTCCTGGTTTAGTCCTGGTTTAGTCCTGGTTTAGTCCTGGTTTAGTCCTGGTTTAGACCTGGTTTAGTCCTGGTTTAGACCTGGTTTAGACCTGGTTTAGTCCTGGTTTAGTCCTGGTTTAGACCTGGTTTAGTCCTGGTTTAGTCCTGGTTTAGTCCTGGTTTAGTCCTGGTTTAGACCTGGTTTAGTCCTGGTTTAGTCCTGGTTTAGTCCTGGTTTAGACCTGGTTTAGTCCTGGTTTAGACCTGGTTTAGACCTGGTTTAGTCCTGGTTTAGTCCTGGTTTAGTCCTGGTTTAGTCCTGGTTTAGACCTGGTTTAGTCCTGGTTTAGTCCTGGTTTAGTCCTGGTTTAGTCCTGGTTTAGACCTGGTTCAGACCTGGTTCAGACCTGGTTTAGACCTGGTTTAGTCCTGGTTTAGTCCTGGTTTAGACCTGGTTTAGTCCTGGTTTAGACCTGGTTTAGACCTGGTTTAGTCCTGGTTTAGACCTGGTTTAGACCTGGTTTAGTCCTGGTTTAGACCTGGTCTAGTCCTGGTTTAGTCCTGGTTTAGTCCTGGTTTAGACCTGGTTTAGTCCTGGTTTAGACCTGGTTTAGACCTGGTTTAGTCCTGGTTTAGTCCTGGTTTAGTCCTGGTTTAGTCCTGGTTTAGACCTGGTCTAGTCCTGGTTTAGTCCTGGTTTAGTCCTGGTTTAGTCCTGGTTTAGACCTGGTTCAGACCTGGTTCAGACCTGGTTTAGACCTGGTTTAGTCCTGGTTTAGTCTTGGTTTAGACCTGGTTTAGTCCTGGTTTAGACCTGGTTTAGACCTGGTTTAGTCCTGGTTTAGACCTGGTTTAGACCTGGTTTAGTCCTGGTTTAGACCTGGTTCAGACCTGGTCTAGTCCTGGTTTTGTCAGTACTAACTCCAGTCCTGTTTCAGCTCACTACTCAGTTGAGTCCAGACGTCCCGGTGAAGACCTGGTCTTGGACTTGCTCAGCCCTCGTTCCATGAGTCTGGTCTTTCAGAACAGGTCTGGACTGGACTCGTTACATTGGTTTTATTTATTTGTATTTTTAGTTAAAGTTTGTGTCTGGTTCAGGAACGGTTCAGACTGGGTCTGTCTGTGGCAGCGCGGGACCCAAGACCCACAGAGTCCGGGACAGAGTCCGGGACAGAGTCCGGGACAGAGTCCGAGCAAGGGTCTGAGGAAAGGTCTGAGGAAGGACCCTCACAGAGAACAGCTCACGCTCCAGAGTCTGACTCCAGACGACGAAGGGACCTACAAAGTCCTGGACGGGACCGGCCTGACCATGAGCTCCACCAGACTCACTCTGGACCCACGTAAGACCACCTCTGAAGGACTGACCCAGACCGGACTGAGACCGGGTCCAAGACCACTCCATATCTGAGACCAAGACTAAGACCAGGTTAAGACCAAGTCAAGACTAAGACCAGGTTGAGACCAAGTCAAGACTAAGACCAGGTTAAGACCAAGTCAAGACTAAGACCAGGTTAAGACCAAGTCAAGACTAAGACCAGGTTAAGACCAAGTCAAGACTAAGACCAGGTTGAGACCAAGTCAAGACTAAGACCAGGTTGAGACCAAGTCAAGACTAAGACCAGGTTAAGACCAAGTCAAGACTAAGACCAGGTTAAGACCAAGTCAAGACTAAGACCAGGTTAAGACCAAGTGTGTGATACGCTGTGGTAGAAACCAGAGAACAGTTTGAAAGTTCAGTCCAAGTCTAGTCCAGTCTTAGACCAAGTCCACGGTCTAAGACTGGACTTGTTTGGTCTCAGCGTCGAAGACCGAGACAGAACCGAGTCAAAATGAGTTTAAATCCATTATAAACCTTTACGACAGCGTTAAAGCCGGTCTCTGTTTCTCTTCAGATGAATCCATGGCTCTGAAGTTCACTCAGTTTGAGGAGACTCTGATCCAAAGAGGTGAGTTTGGAGAAGCAGACGGGAGCAGTGTCACCAACACACTCCTGCTTTGTTTAAGTTTATTTTTTAAACGTACATTCCTCATTATTGGAATTTAATTTGTGAAAATCCTAAACGTTCACGGATCCTTGAGACATTTTTACAAAACACAACTGTATTTCTCTGTTTTTTTTTTCAGGCGACGCCGTCAAACACGTCTCGTCTTTTGTCCTCGTCGTCCTGTCGGTCCTCGTCCTGTTTCTCTGAGACTCAGTCTTTGCCAAATACTAACCACACAACGACAGCACGTACTCGCCCTTTGATTAAACATAGGATTAAACCACAGTGAAGCCAGGTAAATAAAATCACATTAAACCAGTGAAAACATTAAAAAACTATAGGAATTTTCTCAGATGTAAATAGTTTGTCGTAGTTTTTTCACTGGAAAATGTTATCTGTTCAGAGTGTAGGGCTCGTTTAATGTGATTTTCTCTGCTTTATTTCGTAAACGTGTCAGGAAATAAACTGGTCAAACCTGGGGCTAGATTAAAACTAAAGCAGGCGTTGTGGAACTTATTAGTTTTGATGTAAGACTCTGGGAGACATTAATATCGCTGCGACACGAGCAGTTGTTTGTGATAATGATAAATTTGTGACACGTTGTGCATCTAAATCAACGGCAAACAGCAACTCAGAAAAAACAGTGTTGTTCTGTGGCTGAGACTAGAGTAAAGTGAAGCTAAAAACTACCAAAACAAAGCAGACCAATCAGAAAAATCAGGTTCTACAAACAGAAATCTGATTGGTCGAGTGAAAGTCTGAAAACGGAACACATTTATACTTCTCTAGTTACTTCCTGCTTTGTTTTGTTAGATTTGCTGTTTTTGCTGATTTAGATGCACAAATCACAAATCAACACATTCCACAAGGCCTGCTTTAGTTTTAATTTAGCAAGGTTTTGACCAAGTCCAGAGCCAATAAATATAATTAGAACTTATTGCATTATTATTATTATAAGTAAAAGCGTCGACTCAGTTTATACATTTCCAGAGCGTCTTTACTGATCTGGGATAAGATTCAAGGAATAAAAACTGAGACTGTCTGAATGGAACCCAAACTGTTTTTGTGATAAATCAGTTCAAAAAGGCACAGTGTGTATTGTTTTTGAGGGAAACAAAGTCTAGAGTAAAAAGTGAAGTAAATGATTGTGTTGTGGCTGTTTTTGTTAAACGTTTAAAAGTGTCATAAACCATTAAAGAATGTGAAGATCTCAGGGCCATTAAATTAAAAAAAAACACAACACTCCAGTGAAACCAAGTAAAGGCCTTTTACTTCATGTTTTGTGCAATAAGTCTGTAATATTTCCAGTTTTCAGTGAGTTGTGGTAAAAAGGTCAAAGTTGTGTTTTGTTCACTTTAATCGAAATATGTGGAGTTAATGTTTAGTTAATAATCTTTTACTAGAAACTAATCACAAACACTTCAAGTATTTAATTATCTTCTGTAAATCTGAGTAAATTATTCTTGTTTTGTGTTTAAAGTTTGCAGCATCAGAATAAAAAGTGAAGCATGAAGTTCCTGTTGTTTTGTAACAGATACAAATAAATGAAAATGAACAAAGTACAAATTCAGCTTGATCTTTTTTGTCCAAGATAACTGATTAGAAGCTTATTTTGTCAGTGTTTTAATAGAGTAGCATCATTTTATATTTATCATTTAACTCAATATACAGGTCCTCTTCACTGTGGACAAATTCAGAAGTGAGAACATAAAGTAATTTCTGTAAAAACATGCTTCTGTTTTGTGTTTAAGTAGTGGACACTTCTCATTTAGTCAAAAACATAAGTGAAACATGAGCTAAAAGCCAGACTTGAGATTTGACTTTTTATTCCAGTAAAGTGAAAGCAAACATGTTTTCCTCCTTCACTTTGAGCTACAGTAGTTTCTAAGTTGAACGCTTTTCCTTTGACATTATTAAATAAACATAACACAAAAAATCACACATTAAGACACTTGGTCCGTGAAGAAAACATCCATTAAACCAGACATTTAAATGAAAAAAATGCCAGTTTCCTTTTGTTAATTTGGAATTTTCCTGTTTTTCAACATCAGTCTATTCAATTAATAACTATACAATCAGTTTAATTCAAAGAATGTGGCAAAAACTGAATGAATAAATATAAGGACATGTTTTTAAATAGTAACCGGTGGACTTGATGGAGCCAGCCCTCACTTCTGCACGAGTCCACTGTCCCTCTTCTGTATCTGGTCCATGGTTTTGTCTCGTGGTGTTTGTTAAAAGTTGGGCTTGTGCTTCTTGACCTCGACCATGAGGTGATGCAGGTTGATGAGCTCCGAGCGAACGGCCAGCGATCGGAACGTGGGCTGGTTCAGGATTTTGTGGAAGCCGTGGTAATACTGGATCAGCTGCGTCAGAGCGCCCTGAAGGATACACGTTAGTGAAGGAGGCTAGGGAAGGACACTTAGAGGAGTTCAGGCTTAAACACACTCATTTAAAATGGTTTAAACCCAAAGAGTTTATTGTAAAATCATTTGTGAAGATCACATGCTCGAAAAAGGAGCGCTCCCATTGGTCGACACGTGTCACATGACGTTCCAGGAAGTTTAATAACTGCAGATAAAGTGTATTTTCCTTTTTTTTTTCTTTGGAGAAGAGTGGAGCTTTACTCTAGCTCTAAACCTGATCTTATCCATGTTTATGTTTCAAGGTAGAGAAGCAGAAAACTGAAATAAGAAAGGTACCAGGCTTTAGGGACAAGAAGGAGACTGAAGGTGTTAGAGTTAAAGATGTGGAGTAATAGAGATGACGGGGTTTTATCAATGAACAGAATCCATAAAATACAGGTCACAGCGGAGAGTTTGAGTCACATTATAATGTTGTAATGTTGTTGGCTTTAGTCTTGCTTAAATCCAGGAAGGAATTTAAGACTAATCTAAGGTTCAGTTATGTATTTAGTCTGGTATATTTCTTGTGAAGATAATGAAACATCCATTATTTTTAGTCCTGTATTTAGTTGCAAGTTCATTCCGGGGTTTATTGTTGGCTTTAGTCCGATTTGGACCAGGTTTAGGACTAGTTTAGTCCTAAATTAAGTCCTGATTCGGCTCTGCTTCAGTCCTAGGATTAACACTGGTTTATTCTTGAGTTAGTCCTTTTTAGTCCTGGTCAAGGTTTTGGTTCTCGTTTTAGTGTTTAGTGTCGAACCCATTCCCATGTTCATGATAAACCCGTCTGTAACGCTGGACTCCTTCAGGTGAACGGCTGGACTCACCTGGATGATGCTGGTGCCGTTCTTAAAGTTGGTGAAGGACCTCATCACGTCTTGACTCATGGCCTCCACCGACTGTTTCCACGACGTCGAAAACCCTCGGACGAGCTGCGTGATCCGAGCTGAAACACACACAAGTCGTTACTATCATTAGAGTATCATTCTTCCACAAATGGACACAACAGTCCCGTTTTCAGGTCCCGTTTCTGTTCTCAGACTGACCCTCGTCGTTCTTGAGTCGGTCCAGTTGCCCTTTCTCCATCAGAGCCTCGGACTCCTTCACGAACGCGATCATTCCCCCGAACGGAGTGGACAGGATCTCCTCGATGAACTCCTGCACAAACACAGGAATATTCATTGTAATAAGCCATATTTGTCTGATAAATACTCGTTTTTTATATAAAATAAGCAGGTTTTATGTGATTCTTTGCTGTCTGTCCATTTACATCCTTGAAATCCAACTCTTTGTCTTGAATACAAAAAGAAATAATCAAAAGTATCTCAGTTCAGCAGCAGGTTTAGACTGTACTACATTTCCCACAATCCCTCAATGCTCACCTGAGTTCTGGCCAAGAGCAGCTGCTGAAAGCCCTCCACCTCTTTGCTGTCGTCTGCTGCCCTCTCCTGGACAAACACAGAACAGGACAGAGTTTAAAGAGAAGAAATCAAGTGTCTCCTGAAGAGAACCGAGCGAGTTCTGAGTCTGACCATGAGAACGCTCAGCATCATGTCGTAGTTGTTGATGAGGAAGATGAGCTGGTCTCGTCTCGAAGGAAACTCCGCCGCCATTTTGAGCACAAAGTTCTCCACCTCCACCTGAGAAAAACAAAAGCCTTTACAGCTGTTTTCAAGAGAAGGGCGACACAAATTCTATTCTACACTGCTTTACACTCAATAAAAAATCTATTTAATCAATACAGAAACATGATTTTAAAATTAGCTAAAGAAATAGGTTAAAATCTCTTAAAGTAACAAACAAAAAACAGAGTGAAGCTAAAGTAACAATAAAATGACACTAACGGCAAAGACAACCATATTTTGGGATTTATTTTGTATTTTCTGTGCAGATTTTCTCCTTTGTTTGGTTCCGAGCGACGCACTGAAGAGCCACCAGGGGGCGTCAAAGGTGTGTTACCTGCAGCTGTCCGAGGAGAGCGTGGGTTCTCTCGTTCGGAAAAGTCTGGTTGATGCTGACGATGGCCGACGAGAACTCAGCGTAACGTCGAGTGATCTGGAGTTCAACACGAAAACCTTCAGAATACTGTGTTTATTTATATATTTACCACATTTACAACAAAATAAATACAAAATGTCTGACCGTCCCAGCACAAAACGAGCTTTAGATAAAACTTTGTGAAGAATATTGTGTCCTTCAGCAGCTGTTTAGATAATTAAAAGTCTAAGAAACCAATAAACAGCTGTGTTAAACATGAAAGTGGCCGAGTGTTGGACGAACTGCACAGTTTTGGTGAAATATTTTGTTGTGAAGAAAGTTTGTTTGGTTTTGAGTCACTCGATTGAGTTCTGCACACGCTCAGTTCCTCTTTAAAATCAGAATCTGACGTTTAAAGCACAAAGATGAAAATGTGAGACTTAAAAAAACAGATCAAAACTGTGATACTCAAGTGAAATCCTATTGTAATTAACTGGTGTTTGTGTGGTTTTCGTACGTAGTGAGGCCTCGTGTCCAGGACGCCCAGTTTCTGAGGGTCTGTGTTTCTGATGCTGTGGATGTTCATCTCCAGAATCATCTCGAACCTGGGCCACAGCAGCTCCAGCACCGCCTCCCAGTATCTGCAGCCGACAAAAACACACGGGTAACCGCACACAGAGACGGGTTTAGAGTGACTTCAAAACCCCGCGCGGTGGAGGTGTGGTCTCACTTGTCGAGCGCCGGGATGTTCCTTTTGGCCGTGATGGCTCTGAATCTGAGGATGATGTGGATGCAGAGGAAGACGGCGATGCTGTCGTAGCAGTCGGACACGTACGTCGACATGCTCTTCTGCAGAAAACACAGAACAGGTCACAGCGGGTTTACTGCAGGTTTTAAGACTGTTTTTTGACATAATATAAATACGACACATTAGCGCTGATGTAGATTGGAATAAAAATAGCAAAGTAGCAGCGAGGATGTTAGAAATGAAGTCAAAATCTGATAAAAAACTGGTTAAAGCCCAAGTTAAACCAAATAAAGCCACTGAAATCCAGTTATACCTAGTTTTAATTCACTTAAACCTGTTAAAGTCAGAGCAAATCAGTCCAAACCAGTTTAAATTGGTCAAAGTTCAATTAAAAATCTTGTTACAACAAGTTTACAATTGGTTTAGATCCTAGAAAAATAATTTAAAATCTGTCCAAATCTGGTTTTAATCCATTTAAAACCAATTAAAGCCCGAGTTAAATCACCTAAACCTGTCCAAATCCCACTGAAGGGCAGCTAAAACAACTCAAACCCATCCAACAAATTTAACCAGGACTAAAACCAGGATAAACTCCAACTAAAAACACTTAAAATCCATCCAAATATGGTTATAACAACTTCCTCTTCCTCCATTGCTCTGTGGGTCGTACCAGGAACATGGCCAGCGTTTTTCCCATGATGCAGTTGAACAAATCGAGCGCGGAGTTTCCAGCGACCATGAAGAAGTCGCAGAGGAACAGGAACTCCCGGCAGCCGTTGTCCAGCAGCGCGAAGTGTTGGCTCCGGAACAGCGTCTCGTACGGATACTGACGGAAACGGAGCAAATGAGAAATGATAAATAATGAATGATATGAGATGTATTATTAGGAGATTATTTTAATTTGCTCACATCATGATTTTTAAAGACATACTGTGTATACCATTGTATTTATTATGGAATTGTGTGAGTTTTTTCTCACATTTATTGAATTTATTGTTTAGAAGCTGCAAGACAGATTTCCTTCTTGGAAAATAAAGCTGATTCTGACTGGATTTTCCATTTCTATTTTTGTATCTAACTGTACTCTGATGCCATTTTTTTCTTTGCTCTCAGTGTTCTCGTATATATGCCATAAAAGTCTTGAAAATCAGTACAAAAAAACCCCAAAAAACTGGAAATGGGTTTGTAAAGTGTGTCCTCTAGATGTCAGTGTAAGCAGCTGATTGAACCAAACATACTGTCGTCTTATTTTTACACAACAGCATTTATAAAAGGTCTGTTATTAGGATAGTATCAGGTAACAAGGTAAAGGGATTAAAGGTTAAAAAGGCCTTTTCTTATTTAAGTGTTGGCTTTAAAACAGAGATACGAATTACAAAGCACTTAATACATATTTAAGAAGTATTTTTCTCAGCTTTGAGTAGATTTACTGTGTTTTTTTGTCCATCTTATGTTATAAAAAAGCTAAAAAGTACAGTGGCCCTGAGGTGCACCATCAAAAATGTTTCTGTCACTAGAAAAATGAAAGGATGAAAGATTCAATGAAAAATTAAAGCCATGTCTTAATAATAGGAGCTTGTTTGAAAAAAAAAATTCACAAAATTATAACAGCTTGTCTTAAAACAAAAAAAAAAAAACATCGCCAAAATAAAAATCCAGAAATTGAAAAACATTTGGCAATTTAAATAAATGTTAATGAAATGGCTTCAACAAACAAAATGGAGGAATTTTTCAATATTAATGTTTTAGTAAGACCCTATTTATGAGACAAATACTTTATTAAAGGCCCCTCACAGTGCTACTTTCTACAGCCTGTGAGCATATAGGTCTGTCATGTGTTTGTCCTCACCCTGCAGTCCCCTCTCTGAGCCGTGTGGGGCACCAGGATGGGCCCCTCCAGCTCCGCGGGGCTCAGTATCGCCCCCCTCTGGCCCAGAGTGAAGATGGTGTTCCTGCTTTTCAGAGACGGCTTCGAGAAGAAACCTGCGCCGGAGTTAAAGACCAACACTCCTGACTGGGGTTCCACAGGGGTCGGTGCTGGCTCCTTTATTTATTTTGTGCATAAATGATGTTTGTGAAGAGTCTGATCTGTTAAACCGTGTTATTTGCAGATGATTCTACTTCATATTGCTCTGGGGGAACCTTACACCAGTAAAGAGAAAAGAGATGGTTTGATAAACGACTCTAAAGTGCCCCTAGTGGATGAATCTGAGAGTGAAAGGCTATCAGTGTCTGTCTCTAAATGTAAACCCTGATACACAAGATGAATGAATGAATGAATGTAATGTGTATCAGGTGCAGGAGCCAAAATGGAAAGTGTTTAACTAAAAAAAAAACAAGAAAAAACAAGAATTTCCTCTCTTTTCCTGTGCTTCTAAAGCCCATTGAGAGGTTTTCTAGTATCAATGTTAAGACTTCTCCCAGATTAAAAAATAATGCGTGAATTTAAGAGTCAACAAACAAAAAGGGGACATTAAAATGAAATAGAAACTAGGCAAAAGAAGATATCCTGCTAAAGACTGAAGGCATTAGTGTCTGAGATCTGTACTTTACTTGATCACAAAACTATCTCAGACTGTTCTTGACCTGATCACAAAGGTCACAATCTTTAAAAACCACTTCTGCTCTAACTCCAGGAATACACTTGTGGTTGATCATGTGACAGTTTTTTTCTTTTTTATTTTGACGCACTCGCAGACGCACCTTTGACGGATCAGTCTGTGTTAATGAAAGAGGCGCGGCGTTTCAGAAACATCCAGAGACACCAGATAAACAACTCAAAAAGAGCCACTTGTGTCGGCTCCGTTTCTGGGTTCGTGGCTAAAACCCCCAAAAATTAAAAAGACACTGTTTGTAACTTTTGACACGAGTTATCGACAGCGATCGCTCAAGTCTTAAACGTGACCTACACCACATTGTTACGATTCATTATGAAAAAATGAAGGTATGACAGAAAGGGCCACGCACTTAAACACTTTCTCCTTTAATTGCTGTTGACGTATTTACTGTAAACAGAAACTTGGCAATGTACTTCTGACCTACTTTAAAACGTGAGGCCATTCTGTGGGTTTAATAAAAGCCTCAGGACACTGTCACTTTGAGTGTTATTACTGTTTGAACAAATTCAATATTATTACTGGATTACTGTTTAAATCCATCTAAAACCTGTTCCAGTCCAACTAAAGCCTGCTCTTATCCATAAATTCTGTTTAAATCCATCTAAAGACCTGTTCAAATCCAACTAAAGCCGGTTTAAATCCATCTGAAACTGGTTCTAACCCATCTATAACTGGTTCAAATCCATCTAAAACCTTTTAAATCCATCTAAACCTATCCAAATCCTTCCAAAACCTGTTCCAATCCATCTAAAACTTGTTCTAATCCATCTAAAGACCTGTTCAAATCCAACTAAAGCCGGTTTAAATCCATCTGAAACTGGTTCTAACTCATCTATAACTGGTTCAAATCCATCTAAAACCTTTTAAATCCATCTAAAACCTTTTAAATCCATCTAAACCTATCCAAATCCTTCCAAAACCTGTTCTAATCCTTCCAAAACCTGTTCCAATCCATCTAAAACATTTTCAAATCCTTCCAAAACCTGTTCAAATCCATCTAAAACCTTTTAAATCCATCTAAAGACCTGTTCAAATCCAACTAAAGCCGGTTTAAATCCATCTGAAACTGGTTCTAACCCATCTATAACTGGTTCAAATCCATCTAAAACCTTTTAAATCCATCTAAAAACTTTTTCAAATCCATCTAAACCTTGTTCTAAATCCAACTAAAGCCTGTTAAAATCCAACTTAAACCTTTTCAAATCCATCTAAAACTGGTGTCAATCCATCTAAAACTGGTGTCAATCCATCTAAAACTGGTTCCAATCCATCTAAACCTTTTTCAAATCCATCTAAACCTTGTTCTAAATCCAACTAAAGCCTGTTAAAATCCATCTAAAACCTTTTCAAATCCATCTAAACCCTGTTTTAAATCCAACTAAAGCCTGTTAAAATCCAACTTAAACCTTTTTAAATCCATCTAAAACTGGTTCCAATCCATCTAAAACCTTTTCAAATCCAACTTAAACCTTTTCAAATCCATCTAAAACCTGTTCTGCTGCTAAGACCTTGGAGCCAGAGACCACAGCACACTTTCAGGGTCTAGTGGAGTCCAGGCCTGGTTCTGGGCTGTTCTGAAGCAGAAGTAAGACCAGTACAATATTAGTCAGGAGCTCATAATGTTACGCCTGATCGCTGTATAGTGCATTGTCATTTAAATGGTGTCCCTCTGTTGTATTATCATTGCTTTTTTGGTGTTTTGTAGATCCACAGACAGCCTTGAATTAAGTCAGAAAATAAGTGTGTCAGTTACGCATTCAGGTGTCCACAAACAAAATTAAAAAAAAAAACACAACACATTCTCACAAATTAAACCTAATTCAATTCTATGTTGTTGCCTATTGCCTCCTTAACCTGCAATAAAAATCAATCAGGTGACACAAAGGGCAGACAGCCGCTAATTATGGGCTGAATATAATCACACTGATGAGTTAAGTACAAGGACTCATTAAGTTATCAGCAAAGGACTCATAAACACTGAACTGGTTTCAAACGAAATCATACTTTTGTTGAGGCGAATGATAAGTATGTGGTTCTGGTGAAACACATATTTTGCTGCAGAGAAGTAAGTTCAAGGTGTGTATAATTGTAGAATAGGATAAAAAGCAGTCATGTGTCAAAATAAATACATGTAATTAACTTCTATGTAACACGGTGCCTTTCCAGAAAGAGCTACGTGAACAAAAGGATATTTTCGTCTTAATTACAAGCAATACATAACTTCAAACCTGTGTCATTGTCAAACTGGGAGTGTGCTGACAATTAGTTAATGTAGGTATTTAATTCATTCATTGATTAATACCTTTCCGGCTGCTTTGGGCGTGAGGCGGATAGAGCCAGGACAATCACCAGATAATCACAGAAATAACCATTCACTCTGACATTCCTTCACTGTGTGACTTTTAGATTCACCGAGAACTTAAAGGGACAGAACCAAAAACCTGTTTAAATCCATCTAAACTGTTTCAAATCCATCTAAAACTGTTTCAAATTAATCTAAAATCTGTTCAAATCCATCTAAAATCTGTTCAAATCAATCTAAAATATGTTCAAATCCATCTAAAATCTGTTCAAATCCATCTAAAATCTGTTCAAATCCATCTAAAATCTGTTCAAATCCATCTAAAACTGGTTCAAATCCATCTAAAACTGGTTCAAATCCATTTAAAACTGGTTCAAATCCATCTAAAGCTTGTTCAAATCCATCTAAAACTGTTTCAAATAAATCTAAAATCTGTTCAAATCCATCTAAAATCTGTTCAAATCCATCTAAAACTGATTCAAATTAATCTAAAATCTGTTCAAATCCATCTAAAATCTGTTCAAATCAATCTAAAATCTGTTCAAATCCATCTAAAATATGTTCAAATCCATCTAAAATCTGTTCAAATCCATCTAAAATCTGTTCAAATCCATCTAAAACTGTTTCAAATCCATCTAAAACCTGTTTAAATCCATCTAAAATCTGTTCAAATCCATCTAAAACTGTTTCAAATCCATCTAAAGCTTGTTCAAATCCATCTAAAACTGGTTCAAATCCATTTAAAACCTGTTTAAATCCATCTAAAATCTGTTCAAATCCATCTAAAACTGTTTCAAATCCATCTAAAATCTGTTCAAATCCATCTAAAACTGGTTCAAATCCATCTAAAACTGTTTCAAATCCATCTAAAGCTTGTTCAAATCCATCTAAAACTGGTTCAAATCCATCTAAAACCTGTTTAAATCCATCTAAAATCTGTTCAAATCCATCTAAAGCTTGTTCAAATCCATCTAAAACTGGTTCAAATCCATCTAAAACTGATTCAAATCCATTTAAAACTGGTTCAAATCCATCTAAAGCTTGTTCAAATCCATCTAAAACTGGTTCAAATCCATCTAAAACCTGTTCAAATCCATCTAAAACCTATTCAAATCCATCTAAAACCTACTGTGGGGATCTCATAACCTCACTTTTACTAAATACTGACCCTTTTAAGTCCTTTGTTTAAAAAATATTTGGCCCCAAATCAGAAAAAAGTAATGTCATAATTAAAAGGGTGTTTCTTGATGCCACTTCCTGATGTTTCTCATATAACTCTAATTTAGAAATGTGTGCTTTGGCTCTGACTGCACTTAGACTGACCTCATCACAGACTAATGAATTAATGATAGGTTCTCAGCTTATTCATTTGGAAATGACCTCTATTTTCATGTGTATCATTGGACTATTATTGATGGAGATGCATTAATGAAGCCTTAGATGCTGTTGCTCTAACTTTTATATAATGCAACATCTTTTTCCCTATTTTCTTTCTTAAAAATCCTATTATTCAAACTTGAAAATGCCTTCTGTATTCACATAAAGTAATATAAGCTTGTGTTCCATTATAAATTAACCTCATGACCTTATATTCTGGTGAATGTTTTATGAAGCCGAGATCTGCAGCAAGGTTTTTAAGGCATTTTAATATATGAAGTCTAAAAATAGCATCAAATCCAACTAAAACCTGTTCAAGTCCAACTAAAATCCAAAATTTCAGTAAAACCCCTCAAAAAGGTGGCACTGGGTCCACTTTCAACAAAATCCAACATAAACCTGTTCAAATCCAACTAAAACTGGTTCAAATCCAACTAAAACTGGTTCAAATGCATCTAAAACTGGTTCAAATGCATCTAAAACTGGTTCAAATCCAACTAAAACTGGTTGAAATCCAACTAAAACTGCTTCAAATCTAACTAAAACTGCTTCAAATCCTACTAAAACTGGTTCAAATCCATCTAAAACTGGTTCAAATCCACCTAAAACTGTCTCAAATCCATCTAAAACTGGTTCAAATCCTACTAAAAACTGGTTCAAATCCATCTAAAACCTGTTCAAATCCAACTAAAACTGGTTCAAATCTATCTAAAACTGGTTCAAATCCATCTAAAACTGGTTCAAATCCATCTAAAACTGGTTCAAATCCATCTAAAACTGGTTCAAATCCATCTAAAACTGGTTCAAATCCATCTAAAACCTGTTCAAATCCAACTAAAACTGGTTCAAATCCATCTAAAACTGGTTCAAATCCAACTAAAACTGGTTCAAATCCAACTAAAACTGGTTCAAATCTATCTAAAACTGGTTCAAATCCATCTAAAACTGGTTCAAATCCATCTAAAACTGGTCCAAATCCATCCAATCTGTGGGTAAAAACTGCAGAAGTCTAAATGCTGAATTACAAACCTCAGAATGCACAAAAATGTCACTAAAACCCTCAAAAAGGTGGCTCTGGGTCCACTTCCAACTGAGCTCAGAGACTCTTTGATTGAAATGTGAACCCCACATGAACCATAAATGTCTAATTGATCCAAAAAAAGTGTGTGTGTCGGGGGAAATCATGTGACTTGATATTCAAAATGCATTTGAAGTGAGTTAAAGCACTTTTATCACTCCCTGTCAATTCACTTCCTTGTACTGTTTGTTGAGTTAAAGCTTTTGCACTTGGCCCAGTAAAGGATATCTTTCTTGGCCGTGTCCTCGACTCCCATCAGGTCGTCCTTGTCAGCTACTTCTTCGTACTGCAAAACCACAAGAGAAAAAAAGGCATGACATTTAATTAGAACACGATCGTGGCTCAGGCCTTTCTCACGTGAGTCAGGAGTAATTAATGCTGTTATATTGTTGGTAAAATACACTTAAATCCTCATTGTTGGCCTGTTCAAAAGGATAAACTCTTTGTCTTTGTCTGTTTTTTATATCGAAGGTTGTTCCTCAGGCTGTGTCCCTATAAATTACACGAAGTACACATTAACAAACCTGCTCCACCTTTAGGTTTGAATAGATTTATTGTCATAGGGCAAAGAAAATGGGCGAACAACTGGTTTCGCAATAGAACAGATGAATAGATTAGATAAAATAAAGTGGTAATACTGCTGCTGGCCACTAGGGGGAGGCTGGGTTCCTCTTGACTCTTATCACAAGAGCTCTCACGATACCAAATGAAAATATGCTGCTGACGCCACTGAGGCTAATATCAGTCTTTGTTATGCATTGTGGGTTAAAGACATTTTTGTGGATAATTATATCAGTCTTTGTTTTGCCTCGTGTGTTTTCACCCTGCGTCTGTGATAAAATACAGAATCCAGGCCAAGAGCAAGGCTTTTTCTCATCTCATTTGATTTATTTCAACTCTGTCCCATTTAAATGAATAAACATTTTGAGATGTTATGACAAGTTTGATTAAATAACCTGTTGCTAGAATAAATATTAATAGCTTTTCAGTGTCTCCTGCAGGATATTTATCAGTTAAGGTGGTAGCTGCTGGTTGATAGAGATGATCAAAACATTTATACATTAATAAATCCAAATGCCTCAATAACGTACAGAGGCTGTATGTCTTTAAATGTAAAATAAGGAGATATGGCAAAAGGAGTTGTATTTTATAACGTTACCTGAGTTACAGTAAGATCCAATCTGTGCATTTTCCTTTAATTGTCAATATCATAACTTAATAACAAATAAAAATAGTATGTTTTTCACTTGTTTTGGAGCCTACAGCACAATAACTATCAACAAAGTCATAGTCGTAGTCGTAGCTTAATGTCTAAAAGCTTTTTTATTACTTTACTTTACTTTCCGAGTTAAAGCTCAAGTCCCTGATGTTCTTTTTTTGTCCCTGTCTCAGACTCTCCTCCAAAATCAGTCTAGAGACCTCTCCTGCTTCTCTTTTATTAAATAATAAAACCAGACCATTTTTTCCTCCAAAATACTAATCCATTTGACCAAACTGAAGTGTAGAGTTTAGCGTTAGCTTAGCTGTGACTTCAGCGTCAGGACGACAATTATCTCCTCCTCGTTAAACATTACGTGATTGAATTGACAGTATTTATCTGTGTTTTACGTTGCCTCCCTTTTCTCTGTTGATGCTTTTCTTTTTTCAGCTGTTTCTCTGTTAAAAGACATATTCAGCTGAAAATACACTTTATCTGCAGCTATTAAACTTCCTGGAACGTCATGTGACAAGTGTCGACCAATGGGAGCGCTCCTTTTTGGAGCATTTGATTGTCCAAGGTTTTCTGTTCCAGAATAGAGGTTCTCATCTATTACAATCCCTTACAATAAACAGGAGATGCATCAGAAAGACTGTTTTTACACAAATGATTGATTTTACAATAAACTATTTGGGTTTAAAACATTTTTCCAACGAGAAGAAAAACTATCAGGTAGAGTCTGTTTAAACAGGGCTAAATACTTGATTTTGATTTTAAATTAAGTCACACATTGCCCCATAGTGAAACTTCACACTCATAAATTGCACATTAAAGAGTGTTGTTGTTGTTGTTTACTGCAACAATGTCAAGCCTCGTCTCTTTTCACACACCCTATAATCAAAGTGAGCAGAAGCCTATCATTAACCGTCCTGTGACTCCAGACGCTCACCTGAACCTTGAGCAGACGGCTGCTGTAAGACTTGAAGTAGCTGTAGTAGATTTTACTCATCGTGTCCACGTATTCGTCTCTGATCTCTTTGGCCACCGTTCTCTCGTTGGCCAAAAGGAACTGGTAGAAGAATCTGGAGGAAGACAAGTCTCACTTTAGTTTCATTTTTACACTTTCACTTGACTTTACTAAACGCTGGTAAATGTAAAGAGTTTTAAGTCACAAAATCTCTCGTGGTCTAACTTTAAGGTAAACAAACATGACTAAACTTTGGTAATACAGAATCAGGAGTGTGTTAGAGAAACTTAAGTCTCATTCTGCATTTACCCTATTGACTTATGGCCTAGATTTAAGGGGAAAACAGGGCTAAAATCAGGCCAAAAGCTATGTCATATGTGATGTGCTGAAGTAATACATTGTCCGTATACTCATAAGTCAGGACATTTTGGTAATTTACGAGAACAAACATTAAATGAATCAATAAAATGGACCGGTTTAACAACATTCTGCCTTAGATCCGTACAGACATCAGAGATAAGTATCGTCTGAGTTTATTACACACCAAGTCTGTTCCAAAAAGGAGACAGACTTTCGAAAAGCACCAGAGAATAAACTGATGCTGGTAACGAGAGGCTGGTTACTGTCTTACCTGGATTTGTACAGTTTTGAGGCCGAGTCCAACTTGGTAAATCTCTACAAACCAACACGACAAACTCTGGAAAGTGCAGCCTGTGAGGTGTTAACTTTACAGCATCTTTAACCTAAATTATGGTCTATCTATTAAGTCGTAACGCAAACATTTATTCTCTTTTAGTCTGATCGGTTCCCTGTGAGAGATGGTGGAAGCTTTGAGTCTTCACTTGTGGCTCAAAGACATAACTCTGCTCCAACTTAAAGCTCTTTCAAGTGAGTGACGTCCCGTTTTATAAAATATACTTTAGGGCTTTATAAACTCAGTGCTCAACTCAACTGTGTAGACTGTTCAACTGTCTCTGGTTCTCTGTATTTGTTGATAATACACTCCTGATGCCATCCAGAGTCTCTTCAGTCCATCATTGTGCTCCTGTTCTTCTCAGCTCAGGTACTGTACTTATATTCTATTTTCATCCTTTTACCTTCACTAATGTCCTAGATTTAAGTCACGTAGATGTGCTGGTTTGTCCTGGTCAAGGCAGTAGCTGATGAGCTGACTTCTAAACTGTTTATAGCACAATACGCTTTACTTTTAACTTGTTTCTCGTTCATCTGACGCCTGGCCCCATCGATTGTAGACATGCTGCAGAGACAACTCCACTGCAGGCTAGATCTCTGCCATTTCCCAGCAGAAGCATAGCCAATGTTCAGTATTGTCACACTATGTTCACTGTCTCTGGGGACGTATTGATGGTAAATAAACTTCTCCAGCCTCAGAGTGTCTCCAGTCTGTCTTTTTACTCTGACTTTATGGACAAAACAAAGCTCCCCAACAGGCTGGACAGGCTCTGAGCAGCTTCATTCTAATTATACGACTCATTTATTATACTATAAAGACCAATGGCCCTCTTTAGTGTCACACACGAGTAATTTCACTCTGTTCACACACAGTCTGCTTCATTTAGAAATCAGAAAACGATCCTTTTAGTTTGATCCATCAGAGAAAAGCCCTGATCCCACAAACATTCACAGCTGCTTTTTAAACTGCACCAAACACAACATAAATGCCCTTTTTAAGAAACACACTGATGGTGCTGTTAGCCCAAATGCTAATATGGCATTTAACCATTGCATTTTACCTTCTCAGTGCTTCACATGTGCTCTCTTCTTCTTTTTTAATTGTATTTCTTTGCACTCTGTTCTGTTCTCGTCTGTGACTGGTTCATAAGTTTCCAAGACTCCTCCATGACCTTTAACCACATCTTTATGAGCTTAAACCACTTTGCCGTTTACCAAAATGTAATTACAGTTTGGCTATTTTCAAAATTAAGTGTAATTAGTTGTAAAGGTATTTGCTGTGGTGTGAAACAGGTTTTATTGCTCCTGTTGAACTGTCCTACACTGAAAACACCTCGGCCTCGATACTGACCTGATTATTTTAACACTGACCCACTGTGACAGAGATTGATTTGAATATTTTAGTGTAATATTATTATTATTAGGGTCAAATTTTAAATTTCCTTGGCTTTTTCAGGTTTTTTATGACTGTATGAACCCTAAAATACTGTCTTATGGGAAAATGGAGCTAAAATCAGGCCAAAAGCTGTGCCATATGTGACCTTTAGTTGATTTACGAGAAAAATACATGAAATCAATCAATAAAATGGACCAGTTTAACAACATACTCCCTTAGAACCTTATGGACATCAGATATAAAGTTATTTTCACACCATTTTCTTTGTTTATTTTGATGTTATGCTGTCTCACCTGTATTTGAGCAGAGTGTTCTGAGGGATCTGGTAGTTGGTCATGGGTTTTCTGAACGAGTAAATCTTCTGCAAAATGAACTCTCTGATCTTAGACACGGCCTGCAGACGACAAACAGCAAACACACTTTTCAAAGTGAAGCAAACACTTTCCAAACACTTTCCAGGTCAGATTTTAAAGCTTTTCCAGTCACTAATTTATAAATATAATATTAAGATTATGAGTGTAAAGCCTTGTTGTATGAGTTATGAATATTATTATTATCTCGTGGAGACAATAGCAGAGCTAAAGGACAAAACAGGGACAAAAATAGAATGTGCTCAAATCTAGCTAATACCCGCTCAGATCCAACTAAAACCTGCTCAAATCCAGCTAAAACTGGTTGAAATCCAACTAAAACCTGCTCAAATCCAACTAAAACTTGCTCAAATCCAACTAAAACATGCTCAAATCCAACTAAAACCTGCTCAAATCCAACAAAAACCTGCTCAATTCCAACTAAAACCTGCTCAAATCCAACTAAAACTTGCTCAAATCCAACTAAAACATGCTCAAATCCAACTAAAACTTGCTCAAATCCAACTAAAACCTGCTCAAATCCAGCTAAAACTGGTTGAAATCCAACTAAAATCTGCTCAAATCAAACTAAAACTTGCTCAAATCCAACTAAAACTTGCTCAAATCCAACAAAAACTTGCTCAAATCCAACTAAAACTTGCTCAAATCCAACTAAAACTTCCTCGAACCCAAATAAAACCTGCTCAAATCCAACTAAAACTTGCTTAATTCCAACAAAAACCTGCTCAAATCCAACTAAAACCAAATTCCCTCTTTGAGAAAACCCTTGGGGCATTTTAAAGTCTGAATGGAACAGTTCAGTCAGTTCAGAGTATTTTCTGTAAACGTTTGGTGGGTTACTTTGAGTTTGAGCCGGTCGACGATGTCCTGGATGTCGGAGCAGGCCAGAGTCTCCCTGAAGCTCAGCTCTTTGGCGAAGTTGATCTTGTTGTTGAGTTCGTGCAGTTGCTCCAGAAACTCCTGCTCCGTGACGGGACTGTCCAGGATGGTACTGCAGGGATCAGGACACAACAACAGTATTACCACAGTGTTTATCTACTGCAGGAGGAACAATAAACCAGAATCATCACATAACGTTAACAAATAAAGCAGCTTTATAGACATTGCTCAAAGTAATCATGTTGTAATTTTTTTTATTGTTGTATTTTATTGATGTACTTTATCCTTATAATATGTCTCTTGTTTATTGACTTTAATATGTCTATAATGAAATAGATGAAAAGCTTTATATTTATATCTTTCAAGTTGGTTGAAGAAATGAAGATAAAGTTTGATTTGAGCATGTTTTATTTGGATTGGAGCAATTTTTGTGTGATTTGAGCATGTTTTAGTTGTATTTGAACAGGTTTTAGTTTGATCTGAGCAGGTGTTAGTTGGATTTGAACAGGTTTTATTTGTATTTGAGCAGGTTTTTGTATGATTAGAGCAAGTTTTATTTAGATTTGGGCAGGTTTTAGCTGGATTTGAGCTGGTTTTAGCTGGATTTGAGCAGGTGCTGTAGTGTTATGAGTTGCTAACAGTCCGGTACGTACGATATCATGGCTCCGGGCACCACCAGCTCGTCCACCAGCTGACTCAGGTGGCTGCGGACGGCCTGACGGTTCTTCAGACGCACGTTCATGCTGACCGACTGCTGCTGCAGCGTCTGGATCTCACTGCTGATGGAGGACAAGTCGCTCTGGAAACCGCTCAGCATCCCCTCCATGCGCTACGATAACACACAGAGAACCGTAAAGAGAGGCCTGGTCCAGTCACAGTCCAAGAGAAGACTCTATTGGGTTCATTTTAAAATTTTAATGTTTGTTTTTAAGGGTCTTGTGTAACTTTATTAATCTAGTCTGTACTGTTGCTCATCTTGGCCAGGACATCCAAGAAAAATAGTTTTTTAATCTCAATGGATCTTTTCCTGGATAAATAAAGGTTAAATAAAAACTGGTAAAGTTTCATTTTGCTTTACCTCGAGGATGGAGTCGCAGGCCGTGATCTGGTTGTGCAGCAGAGCGATGTTCTGACTCTCTTTGATATCTGAAGACAGGTCAGGAAATACTTCACTTCAACTTTATTTTGAAAGTACACTCAAGCACATTGATGCTTTTTAAAGGAGTGGTGTCTAGTTACTGGCAACACCTGGTGGGAAAACTGACAATTGTAAGATATTTTTGATGAATCAAACTTCTTCTTTCTGCAGCCTGTGAGCAGCTACGGTTGCCTTATACATTAATTTTGCGGTTTGTCAAAAGGATACAGTCTTTAATTGAGGCCTGTTCGATCTTCTGCAGCTCGGCCTCGACCTGTTTGGAATACTGCCGCAGATCCACGCCCTGAAAACAAAAGGACAAACCCTATTAACCAAAAACTATTTCAATTGTATTGCCATATTCTCCTTATATAATTGTAAGCCTCCTTTACTGAGTTAAAAATTGCCTAAATGTTTGTTTAAAATCTGTCTTATGTAATTTTATCACTATCATTACGTGAATTTTGTTGTAAGTTTTTGCCCTGGCCTCAAGCTACAAAAGCGAATATTACCATTATACAAGATGTTTATCATTAAACCATTCATTAACAATAGAATAGAATAGAATAACTTTATTGTCATTGTACATTGTACAACGAAATTAAAAGTCTGCTTTACAATTAACAATCTGGAATTTGTGAAGATAATTTTCAAGAATTAAAATAATGACTTAAAATAACAACCCATCTGCTAAGAAAGAACCAAGAAAGAACAAAAACAAACAAACAAATGGCCGTTAATTACTGTGACGCAAGCAAACTGAACTTTTTACTATTTATAATGTGTAATGTTATCAGTTTGGTTAAACAATTCAGTTTTCTCAATAACACAAGCTTGATTTTTGCATTAACATCTCTAAGAACATGTTTATAAATTAGCGTCATGTTAGTGATGTAGTTCCTTACCGTTTTCAGCGCCTCTTTCACCAGATCGTCCTCCAGATTCGCCTGAATGTGGACTACAGCAGAGACACAAACACAAGCCTTTTAAATGCATCTGTATTTTCAGATGTGGACTGCATCGTTTTTAAAGCACTTTATAAAAGGCTGTCTTATTCAGTTTCTTTTTATCTACATTTTAAATTAAAAATGTCTTACCGTCGACCTCGTCCAGGATAAACTCGTCGGTGGTGAGATCCAGTTCTCCTAAATTCAAGTTTGTGGCGTCAGCATCAGATTTCTGAAAAAAAAAACCAAACAAAAAAAATTGGTTTGGAAATTTGGAAGTCTTATATAATATATATATATAATGTAGGGAAAAATAATCACCACGTTTTATCAGAGGCAAAATAAGCAAAGCAATTAACAGTAAAAAAAAAGAAAAAAAAAAAAAAGAAAAAGTGGTTTTCTGAATTTCGCTGTAAAACTTGCATCTTTTACATATCATTATTTTAAAACATTTGCTTATTGAGATAGATATTACACAAAATCATTTATCATTTTGTGGATGAATATTTGTAAAGGTAGGGATTAAGGAGTCTTTATTAGAAATAAATTACAAAATAAATAAAAAGAATAACCTACAAACAAAGGAGAAGTCTATGATAAAAGCAGTCTGTCAGTCTCAAGTGACACTTCCTGCTGTGTTGTGACAGGCTGCTAAAAGCTAATCCAAAAACAAACCGCTACGGAACAGTTGTAAAAAAAATAAAACTCTGGTGATTTTAGGTCTTCAACTGTATAACAACCTCCTACAGAAAATAATTGCATTGACATCCTTCTAATCAAATGTTGTGAATTTAAATAAACGAATAGTTCTTATTGCTAACAGGAAGCAGCACTAGAGGAGCTCATTATCAGCTAGATTTGTCATTTTCCTTTGAACGAATGATGTACAGATTTAAACAGAAATCACCTCGTCTTGTAAATACGCCATCGCGATTTCTGTGGAGTTTCCAGCTGTATTTACATCGAGACCGACTCCAGCCGCAGCTACAGCCGTGAGCTCCGCCATCGCTGCAAACTGAACCGAAGAAACGGCTTGAACGTTCCGCCTCGTTTGTATCTACATTTTATAACATTATTCATTTATAAATCCAGTAATTTATCAAACTAAATGAATAAAGCTGATGATACATATTATAATAGTGTAAATATTGCCAAGATTTGTGAAACTTTGGTTATTTTAAACAGATTTTACTTCTGTTTGTGTTGTTTTCCAATCGGACAGTTTCAAAACGCCGAATCAACTTCCCGTCTTAACTGCCAGCAAAATCTCGCGAGAAACAACGCGGCTTCCTCTTCGCCCGGAACCTACTTCCAAGATGGTGAGTCCGTGTTCATCCACCACGGATAATTTCTAAAATCCTTGATCATCTGAGCTTTATAACATTGTGAAGGCTCGGTTAAAGACTCATCACATCGCAAATAACATTGGCGTTTATAATAGTGTTGAATTGGGAAGATTCTAGCTGCAGAAATAAATTAAAAATTGTAGATTGTTGATCGGCGTTGTAGCTCATTGGCGCCGGCCACACATTGAGAGCAAAGTTTGAAATTCTGTACATTTGCTCCTATCTGAGCACTCTCCATTTTCTTTCTTTCTCATAATAAAGTGCGACAACATGGTGACCTCTTTGTGTTGTAAATAGGGGGTATGTTTGATATAATACAGCTGTGAAAGGCTAACAGAAGAGCTAACTAGCATTGGCTTAGAGTGGGTCCATAGTCTCTGGAGGTTTTGCTAAATTTCATGCAAAATTTAAGAAGTTTGTCCCTTTGGTCTGCTTCATTCAGCGCATTTCTTGGTGAGAGCTCCAGGAATCGTTATTTCTGATCTAAGTGCATTAAATGGTTCAGGGTTACCCCCGTTTGAGGTGTCATTCATGGATGTGTACATTGGCAGAGGAGTCAGTTATTTATTGAAGAAAAACACTTCTTTGTTTAGTACTTTTTTAGAGGCAGCATATTTGAACTATAACTGGACTATAGATGCTTGAATCTGACAGCACATTTGTCTTGTTCTTCAGTCTCTGGTCATCCCTGAGAAGTTCCAGCACATTCTTCGTGTCCTGAACACGAACATCGATGGCAGGAGGAAGATCGCCTTCGCCATCACTGCCATCAAGGTCAGTCTCTGTTTAATGGATCTTGGACTCTTAATGAAATTTTGAAATGCTGCAAGGAGGGAAAAAGTGAAATGGCTTTTCTATAAATGGCCAAAGGGTAAATAAACTTTAAGATTTGGTTTTGGCAAAGACTGAGGGGAAATGATGCAGATTTTGAGTATTGTAAGTAAATCTGACCATCGCTCTTTCTTTAAATTATGTCTAATACAAATTACATCTTATTAAAGTGTGATATTGTGATATTTATATTCACCCTTGATCCTTAAACAGGTTTTAACATAAGTGCATTTTTATGTTTTCCTTTTGCAGAGCACTGATCTTAAGGTAGTTTTTAATGAACACACATCTTTTTTTCAGGGAGTTGGCAGACGTTACGCTCATGTCGTCCTGAGGAAAGCAGACATTGACCTCAACAAAAGAGCAGGAGAGCTCACTGAGGAAGAGGTGAGCACTGCTGGATATAAAAGTGTAAATGAAATAGTCGAGAGCAGGGTTCACCAACCTGAATCATGACCATTAATGAAAAAAGACACTCCCAAATTGTCAAAAAAAAGTCTTTGAAATCCCCTGGAAAATGATTCTTAATACTGGGAACCCTCCTTTGACTCAACATAGACCTCAGTGAACCTCGTGTTAGACAGTAGCTTCAGACGTCCTGTTCATTCGTTCATAAATGCAGGTTGATGTGATGTTTTTGTGTGCTTTGTGTTTCCAGGTGGAGCGTGTGGTGACCATCATGCAGAACCCCCGTCAGTACAAAATCCCAGACTGGTTCTTGAACAGGCAAAAGGACGTTAAGGACGGCAAATACAGCCAGGTCAGTCGCTCGTGATCTGCCACAAACCCAGATGTTAAACCACAAAAGAGACTTGAACGAGTCAAATATTACAATTATGAAATCTAAATGTCTGATTTATCTGGGTAAAAGTCAAATTGTTCTCAAATATACAGTCACATGACTAACTTCCACTGGTTTCACTGGTGAAAATTTATTCTAAAGCTTGTTTCAGGAAACTTTAAACTTGAATTCAGGAGGTTGGCAGGAAAGCTCCACTTCTGAACATGGATCTGTATTTAAAAGAAAAAAACTATTAGATTTGTGTCTCATTAATATTCCTGTGTCATATTTGAACAGAAGGAATTAAAGTGCAGAAAGACAATTTGTTATGGAAGCCCTGCATCAGTAATTAGAGCCGACTGGTGAATAGTGAGATGTTATAGACGTATTAACAGATTTATTTCTACAGTTTATGTAAAATAAACACCACACAAGGTCTTTATAAAGTAGTAAAAATAGATAAAAAAAACAAACACTTTTTTAACGGTGTCTAAAATAACCATATTGCTAAATCAGACGTAAAAAACAAAACAAAACACACTAACCCTGCCCCAGTAAGGTCTGTGGAGACTCGGCAGATGATAATGGACAATAATAATCACTAGAGAAAATTTCATATTACATTTGTGGTGAATTGGTTTAAAAAAGTGGCAGTAAATTGATATAAACAATACAACAGTTTAGTGTCTGTGCTGTGTGTGGTGTACTTGTGGTCGTTTGGAGCGCTTTTATTCACGTTTAACAAGGCATTGGGTTACCTTTGGAGACCGTTGGGTTAGACAAACGTACACAGTCACTTTATTTAAGGTAACACACACTGCAGCTTTCTTATTGTATTGTTTTGTCACTGAGTAGAAAAATAAATTAAATATGAAGTCCAGCGGTTAGAGCTCTACACTGGCGCTGTTCATGTCTTTTTTTGTGACAGACACTTGACGCCTGGAGCTCTATTTTAACATTTGAGAGTGTCTCAAAATGTGGAAAACTGTAGTTTAAGCAGTTTGTTGCTTTGTGTATATTTGCAAAAAACAGTCTTTTATCTGACAAATACAATCAGCTTTAAACAAATACAATGTCCTGGTTTTGGGTGCCTCTCTCTCCCTGTTTCCTGACTTACTGTCAATTTATGTATTTATTATTTGTCATATTTAGACTTGGTTTTGATCAGAAGAAGTCAGTCCGGAGCCTTGTATTTTGTCTTACATTTGTATTAAACAAAGCTTTTGCTTGAAGGAAAAATGAGAGGTTTTAGTGGAGAAGAATAAGAAGCACATCAATTAAAAAGCTTATAATTCACAGTTGACTCGAATGAATCAGTCTCAGTTTTTGGCAGCGATCTCTGAGGAAAAGTACATCTGACGTGTGGCTGTCATTCACCGACACCTCAGTTGTTTTCACTGAAGGCTAAATAAATAAATCTTCACCTGCTTCATCTGTCAGCGCAGAGTAATTAGGTTTAATGAGTCTCGCTGAGGGTCATGTGACATTTTGACACGAATTCAAACGGAAAAGAATGAAGAGAGCGATTGGTATTTCCAGAGTTTGACCTGATTTACGTAGACACTAGTTTTATGGAGAACTGACAAACAAGACGAGGTGGCACTGGTTTTAATCCGTCTATGAGGAAATAGTTACAGAATTATGTATGTGCGCAACACATTCAACATCAGAAGTACTGAAATGGCTCCTACAGTCATGAAGTTATTCATTTATCTGTTTAAAGTTTGGAAAAGGAACCGTATTCATTTGAAATAAGTGATTTTCTTTGTGGATTAAGCTTATCTTTAACAATTATGACACAACAGACTATTATGAAAAAAATTAAAATTAATGAAATTAGTTTGAAATAACTTAATATCTGATTAAAGTTTGGTAAAAGGTTATGGGGAAGTCATGGGAAATTATTGCAGGTAGAAAGGCTGCAGAATATATCGGAAATCTATAATTATCGCAGTATTATTGATGACAGTATTGTTCTAACCTTGTCTTCCAAAATGAGCATTGACTCAAACTGTGGAGCATTTAAATAAAAAGTCCTGGTTTAGACCTGGTTCAGTCTTTAATACTGATTTAGCTCCTGCTTTGACGAGTGGAAGTTAGTCCAGAGCCTTGTATTTATATTTTCAAAACTAAAATTAAACATTTTTACTTTAACATAAGTGTGATATTTTATTGCACTTTATCACAATATTCCAAATAGATGTAGAAACCAGTAATAAAGAAGTAAAATAGTCATATGTAAATAAAAAATGTATCACTGATAATACCCCTTTCAATAATTCTGCCATTTATTTTCCATCATCTTGAATAGTGAAAAGCTATAAAGCAGCCGTTTTAATTCTGTTGAAATCATGACATTGATGTAAAATGGAGCAGGTTTGTTTCTGATGGATTTAAAGTCTTAATTTCTAGTTTTTAAGAAGCTTGTTTTTGTGTTGTGCAGGTCCTCGCCAACGGTCTGGACAACAAACTGAGAGAGGATCTGGAGCGACTGAAGAAAATCAGGGCTCATCGTGGTCTCAGACACTTCTGGGGGTAAGATCTTGATTTTTATTTTATGTCTTTATTATTATACAACATCTCTGCAGCTACACGCCCTCCACCAGAAGGATTATCTGGGAGAGACACTGAAGTAAAAGTTTCAGCTGAGGCTCGGCGATATGTTTGAGTCACATTGAATTATTGGACTTGTTTTTTATGAGCAGCTGCACAATATCAGATCATGAAAGTGATGAGAGAAGGCTCTGATTTAGAGTCCAGAGCCTTCTTTAAATCAGTTTAACCTTTTAACTTTGTCATTAATCATGTTTTCCTGAAATTGTGCAGCTGTGTTGGCTAAAGTTCTAAAAAAATGTAATTGAATGAATACTTTTTGTCCGTATCTCTGAGCCCTGGCGTCTCTGGAGGAGCTGTAGTACAGAGGAAGCCTGTCCTGGAAACACTTGAAACTGTTTTTATTTTTGTGTAGATTTTTATCTGAAAAAGCCTGACTCAGATACATGCCAAAGCTTAAACTGAATTATTTGAGGACCAGAAATGGGTCAAATCTGACTCTCGTCTGTTTTGTCTTTTCCAGTCTGCGTGTGCGTGGTCAGCACACCAAGACCACCGGCCGTCGCGGTCGCACCGTCGGTGTGTCCAAGAAGAAGTAAACTCCCTGCTTCCCTTTGTTTCAATAAAAAAAATGCCACAGTTCACAACATTTTCTGTTCTGCTCATTATTCACGTGAAATGGTTCAGTGTGTTTGAGTCCTAAAATCCTGCTTACGTTCTGTATCCTTTAAGTAGACTCTGAGAAACTAAAGCAGGCAGTAAAAAAACGACAATAACCTGTGAAACCTTTCAGTCTTTTGTTTATTATGCCGTGTCGAAGGAAAGAAAACATTATGGTATTAGTACAACATCCCGTTTTTGGGACAGAGGTGAACAGCTGCAGGAGTTTAAAGTGCTGAAGGCAGACGTGTAAATGGTTTAATGCTTATGGCCTTGAATGAATTACACACTTTAGACGAAGACAATAAGAGGTAAAGGTTCAGCTCGAGGAGGTATAAAGTCAGTCATTTATGAGGCGTTCAGCAGACAACTGAAATCCAAACTGGCAGCATCAAATATCTGGAAAAAAATCTAAAGAGAAGAAGAATGTATTTAAAATTAGAGGAAATATCAATACATTTGGCTTTTAAGATGAATGCAAATAAAGTGGGAACAGCTTTCTCAAGACAAAGGTGAGATGTGTCTTCAATGGAGCAGTATTTTGTCTCATAAAAGGTTTACAAAATAAAAGTCTGCTGCTTACTCTCTTAAATGGGACCAGTCCAGCATTTAGTAAAAAGGACATCAGTGTAAATAGTTGTCAGCACACGCTCAGTTTGGAGAAGATGGAGAAATATCCTCTTTGTAAAAAAAAACTAAATGAAATCACTGGCCACATGGTTTACTCTGTGACGACGCTCCTGTCTGCGCCTCCAAACTGAAGTGCCCTGACAACTGTAAGGAATAAAGAAGCTACCTAAAAATAAACAATCACATTTACAAAATACAATTAACAAGCAATTACTTTTTTACACAAAGAATGATTTAAGTGTTATTTAATTTTTGCATCCTTTTTTCCCTGAAGCCTCATACATTTACACTTCCTTTATGGTTATTATTTTTTGTCCAGTCCATGGCAGTGTCGATAAAGCAGCAGAAGATCACAACGCTCTCGTTTAACTGAAGCTTGATTGAAGGTCCCCATTTTCTGTTTTTAATCCCGAGGTTTTTTCTGCAGAATTGATCACATCAGCAAAAAGCGCTTTGTAGATTTTTGTTTTTTGCTTACGCAGAGCTGTGAGATTATAGTGAAAGACTGGAGCTGAGTAGTTCAGGGCCCGTCTCGATGTGGAGCCGGGGACTTGGGCGGAGGCGGCGGAGGCTGAGGTGTGGGCTGGTCCTTGGTCGGAGCGTAATAAAGCTCCAAAGGTTTTCGGACTTTCCAGAATTTGTCATTGACCAGCTCCAGAGTCAGAGAGCCGTTCAGCGTCTGACGAGAGACAAAAACATGACTATTTACATACTTCTGTAAAGTTCTCAGTGTTGTATGTTTTTATGAGTCTGATTAATGTCCTTTTTCTTTAATTGCCCTGCTTTTAATACAAAGTCATTACAGCAGGAATTAATAGTGAAATATTGAGGTCAGTTTTAAGTCCTGCAGTAATTTATGTGTAATATCATATCATGCCTACTTAACGGTACAGTTGTGTTTATAAAACCGTAGTGTGTTTAAAAAAACTTTTAGCTTTTATTTTCAATCACGCAGAAGCAGTGAATAAATTTGAGCTAAATACACTGGGAATCACTGTACTTTTGAGACTGTGGAGAAGAAACGACAGGAACAGCAGGAAATGATCATAAAAATCATGTAGCTTTAGCATTTTTTGTTGTATTTAGTGTTAGCATGACAGCATCAGAAAGGTTGTGAGGAAGAGCTGCAGAAATCATAAAGTCATGCTGACATTTTCGCTGCCTTTAGTTTAATAAAGTCATTTTGTCTTGTGTTGTTTCTGTCTGGTCTTCAGTTTGACAGTGTCAGACTTAAATGTACACAAACTAATCCTGATACTTGAGTGTTTCTGAGTGTTTTTTTCCGATAACTCACAGAGAACTGTCCTCCTCGTGTCATGATGTAGATGGTGTACTGTTTCTCGCTGACACCGCTCAGACTCGACCCCTCTCCCGCCGCTGTCTCCTCCGGGCCTCGCTCCGGGCCTCGCTCAGGGCCGCTCGGCCGCTAGGCCTCGGTCCGCTCGGCGCTCGGGCCCGCTCCGGTCCCCGCTCCGGGCCCCGCTCCGGTCCCCGCTCCGGGCCCCGCTCCGGTCCCCGCTCCGGGCCCCGCTCCGGTCCCCGCTCCGGGCCCCGCTCCGACTCCTGTCCTCGACCGTCCGTCTCCCGTTTGTCCTCCAGAGCGATGCGCAGAGCCAGATATTTGGAAAGATGGTCCACTGTGGCGTTTGCTGTCGTCTTCACAAACCTGTTTCACAAAATAATTACAATCAGACACGAGGAACTGGAAGAAAATGTTTTACTTTATGTGTTAAGAGTAGAAAAATTTACAACTGAGAAGTAGTGCATTATAATGAACTATATTTATTTAGGCAAGGTCTTCATAAAAATGTGAAAAACTAAGCAGAAATGGGACATAGAGCCTAAACTTGTAGCTCTGAGTTAGGTTTCAGGACATATTTACTTCAGGATATATTCTCTTTATTTTATGTTGTTTTTTGTGCTTTTGTGCTGGATTATTAAAGATAGTGTCTTCCTCCTGAGGATGATTTCACTTCCCTTTGGTTTGATCAGTACTGACCTCATAAATAAAATCCATAAAAAATGAATTATCTCTACTGAGGTGATATTTTATGCCAAAATATGGTATTAGAGCTGGATTTTACTTTCTTTTTATTTGGACAAGACCAAGACACATTACAACAACACGACCTCTAGAGGAGTCCAAAGCATCGACATTTTTAAACATGAACTCAAAAATTATTTATTCAGTCTGGCTTTTACGTAGTGTTTTATAAATGGTTTCTTTTATCTCACTTATTTTTATTATTATATTTATTTTTTACTTATTTGTTGTGTACATTTGTTTTACTCGATTCTATTTTACAATAAATAAAGTGAAACAAATCCACCATTGTTTTTAATCTGATGATAAATGATTTTATTTTGTTGCATTAAGCTGAATGAAAAGTGCTTTATAAATTGAATTTAATTTATAAGTTTGATTGATTGATACAATAAAATGTTGTATAATACATTTTTTAACGCCACCCCAACCATGCATCACTTGACAAATACAAGGGTCTTTATTTATGTGAAATATATTAAAATACCAGTTGGATCCGATCAGATAGCAGCGGATACTCAAAGCACCTGGGTCTGTTCTGAAGAAGCTGATTAAATCCTTGATAATGAAGCATATATACATCTCTTGGTAATTTTATTCTCTTATTTTCTGTATGACATAAAGCTTTGACAGTAACAGACCCCGTTGTGAGTTCAGCAGTGTCTGTGGGCGGAGTTAGACCTGGTTTGGTTGTAGTCGTGGGGCTGGACCAGCTGTGGGTGTGGCCTAAACACCAGTTCGATCTCAGAAGCAGGCCCCTCTTTGTGGCGTCGAGGAGGAGGAGTGGTCCTGCCGCTGTCCGCCTCGTGCCCCGAGCCGTCGTCCGAAGCCCGCGGGCGTTTCCGGCTCGGCCCGGCCTCCGAGGGGGTCTGTCCCGCGGCGTGAGGGGCGTGGGAAGGGGCGGAGTCATGGGACAGGTGTGAGCGAGAGTCACCGTTGTCTTCCCCGCCGCTGAACGTGGTGTTGTCGCTCTCCTGAGTCGGCTTCTTCACCCGATGGTTTCTGAGGAACACGTCGATGAAAACAATCACCTTTTTCATATTTTCAACAGACCCTTCCTTTTCTTGAAGCCATCAGTTATAATAATGGGGTCTACTGCTGCCATTTCTAAAAAAAAGAATTATCATAATGTGTATATCGTGTTATTAATTTAACTGTCCGTTGTTTTGTTTTTTTTTATTAATGTGGTGCATTGAAAAATGTGATCTCCCTCCTCCATTTTCGTATTATAATCTGTGTATTTACATAATTTATTGATTAGTTTTAATGTACATGTAAACACAACATTCAAACCTTTTTCTCTTCTTTTTTTTGAGGCTGAAATGAATAGAAAGCAGATTCCTAAACAAATGTATAATTAAAGAAAAAAAGAAAATCAAAATAAGTAACAAAGGAGCACATAATTCAGTAATAATACTAAATATAAGAGGTATTATGGTGATAATTTTGTTAGTAAATATGACTGAGGAGATGGAGGGAAGCTAAGGATAAGTATTTATGATGGTTGTGTATTTAATAATTTGTTGAACTGCTCCAAAATAAAGTTGTGACCAACCAATTGATGCTGATTGACTGTTCTGTAAGTACATTTTTTCATAATTCTATACAGTTGTTGAGTTGTGTGTTTTTCAGCTCATGTTGATGCTTTTTTGGCCAGAATTATGGTTATCTCAAAATGTTAGACTTTAAGGCACTGCATTAAACTGTTCTGCCCATAAATGTCTAAATGTGAACCAGAAACATATTCCAGGAGTATCCAGCAGAATCTCGTGCCAGCCCCTGGTGACTCCCCACCTCTCCGACCTGTAGCGGGCCTGCTGCCGAAGCCCTTCCTCGATGCTGGAGCTCAGAGCCTCCTGGTTGTGAAGTCGGTTTAGTCGCTCGATGACCCGCCGTTGGTGGGCCTCGTACTCGTCACGACTCGGGTAAATTTTGGAGATCAGCGCGTCGAAGTTGGCGTCTCTGCGAAGTGAGCGTCTGGAAACCAACTTCTTCCTGCACGTCGGACACTCTTTGTTTCTAAAGGAGCGAGACGAGGAGTGGAGTTTTTTATAGAAATGCTATCTGCCTGTAAGCATTAATACATGCAATAATACAAAAATTTACTTTTTCATATCTGTTTTACTTTTCTCTGCAGTTTCTACTTTCCTTGTAACATCCTTCCACTTTAGCAGGTTCATAAAAGCCCTTCTAGAGACAAGTGTTTTAAAATTACGTCTCAAGTCTTTGTCCTCAAGTCCGTTAAAATTAAAAAATGTAAGCTTTTAAATCTGTAGAAAAATTATAGTTTAACAACTGCTTGTATTTCTATAGAATATTTAGTCAAAAAGTATAGTCCTAATGATTATTTCTATTCTTTGGTGATCAGTGATTTACAAAGTGTGTCTGCTTTTTGGCCTTTGGTTGTAAAGCCCTGTAGCGAGTTTTACTACACGGCTTTACAACCAAAGGCTGTAGTATTATTTGAATATTATTTGATTGTTTCAAATAACACTCTTTTAATCTTTGGGAGAAGCGTCAAGTCTTTTCAGAGACTCAAGTCCAAGTCTCGAGTCTTTGGTTAAAGTCCAAGTCCAGTTATAAATCTTTTAACCTTTTCTCGAGTCAGAAGTCATTTGTGACAAAGTCTGACTCAAGTCCACAGCTTTGCTACAAACAAACACATATATAATGCCTGAATGGGACTACTGTTTACATGTCCCCATTAATAAACTATAAATAAATAAAAGAAATAGGTCTGCAAATATGACAAAGCTTACAATAAAATATTATGTTTTCAGTAACACATTGTTTTAGGAAAAATATTCATCCCATAACAATATATAATAATGTTTTGTGCCGCGAGCATGTCTAGAACAGGACAGAATCTGATTGTGAATGCTGTAAGGACCTGGTTTTGGCTTATACTATTGCTTCAAACAGTTGCGTGTCTGGGACTCACCCTGAACGCAGCGCAGTGACGATGCAGTCTGAGCAAAAGCGGTGCAGACATTCTTTGGTCGTCATGGTGTTCTTCAGCATGTCCAAACAAATGGGACACATTAGCTCACTGTGCAGAGACCGTGGAGACACCGCTACCTCGGTCCCGTCAATGATGGCCTCCTGGAACAAAGGTAAGACCCTTATAGATATTCTTAATCATTACAGCCATTATAGCCCTGGAGTACACAAGGACACTCGGTGTGTTAAAAAAGTAAAGTAAAAGAAGGCTACAGAGGGGTTTGCATTCAGGCAAGTCATTAAAAAATCTTTTATTAAAAAATAAAACCAGACCAGTTTTTCCTCCAAAATACTAATCCATTTGACCAAACTGAAGTTTAGAGTTTAGCGTTAGCTTAGCTGTGACTTCAGCGTCAGGACGACAATTATCTCCTCCTCGTTAAACATTACGTGATTGAATTGACAGTATTTATCTGTGTTTTACGTTGCCTCCCTTTTCTCTGTTGATGCTTTTCTTTTTTCAGCTGTTTCTCTGTTAAAAGACACATTCAGCTGAAAATACACTTTATCTGCAGCTATTAAACTTCCTGGAACGTCATGTGACAAGTGTCGACCAATGGGAGCTCCTTTTGGAGCATGTGATTGTCCAAGGTTTTCTGTTCCTGAATAGAGGTTCTCATCTATTACAATCCCTGAGAATAAACAGTAGATGGATCAGAAAGACTGTTTTTTTCACAAATTATTGATTTTACGATAAACTATTTGGGTTTAAACCATTTTCCCCTATTACAAGAAAAAATATCAGGTACAGTCTGTTTAATGAAATGTGGGAAGGTTATACATTTGTTGAAGGAAGTGCAAACACAAACCTGTGGACTTCTGTGAAGCTCATACAGACTTAGCTCCCAGGTCTTGCTTGGAGTTTGGATGTTTACGGGAGCTGCCATGACTGCGGCGGATTCCCACAATCCCAACTGGACAGAGAGAAATACAAAAGCAAACTCAAATGTTAACTCAGGAAAACACGATAACAACAGGTGCTGCGATATTTACTAGTATTTACAGATTATTGGAAGACTACAGATCCAAAATGGCGGTTGTGGGTTAAATTGAGCCAATAGTCCAGACCTGGGCATTTTAAGGCCCGGGGGCCACATCAGGCCCTCGACCCTCCTCTGTCCGGCCCTCAGGAGGGTTGTGTCATAAAAGGAATTAATGCAGGAGTGTAAACCATGTACAGAACATAATACAAACATAATACTTTTATGGTGAGGGGAAGCTGGAATAGACCGTTATTGTTAAAAGTGCCTGGTAAATGTTGAGGATAAATTCTGATTTCTTGGTTCAGGCCTTGTTTGGAAGGAGCTGTTATCATCAGTGTTTCTGCAGGAGACTAGACTTAACTTCAGTGTTTTTTGAGTCATTTTCTCAGGTGTCAATAACATGTTGAGCCAGGCCTGGTTTTAGAACAAAATGGAAAGAGTAGATCTTAAACAGAGGATGATATAACTGTTACGGTGGCATATATTTGACATACTTTTGCTTGTAGTTTAAACTTTAAAGAATATGTCTTTTTATTAAGCGCGAGTTGACTGTGTTGGTTCGGCCCTCCACAAGAGTCCCAGGTTCTAATGTGGCCCTCGGAGAAAAATAATTGCCCACCCCTGCAATAGTCCAACCTATGGAACCATAAGAAACTGACTTTCTTTACGTTTTTCACTATAATATGACACATTTTAGTTTATCACATGACAGTTTTAGTGTTCTGAGTCCTCCTCATTATGATCTGGAAATGCTGTGTTTTACATTATTAGCTTTGTGCAGAGATGATGAATATTTTTCCAGTTGTTTCTTAACATATTTTCTCCCAAAATTATTAAAAATTCACAAAAAAAGTCAGAGATCTACATCAAGGAAACTTATTTTCCTTGACAAATAAATACTGAAATGTAAAAGTTGGGCCAAGGGTCAAAAGTAAGTATTACGTGGAAATTTTAGTAAAAATTATATTCCTTTAAATTTTTAATTACGTACCATAACAGTGTATTTAGGATATCGAAATGCTACATTCAGGGGTTTTAGTTGGATGGTCAACTTACCCCTAAGATGAATTATAATAATTAAGGCTGACAGGAATATTAGGAATCCTGAAATATGTTAAGATATTTTTATAGCACATCTGCATTCTATTGGCTTGGCACAAAGACCATTTGAGCAAAAAATGGCCTTATTTACCCCACTTTGCACTAAAATCAACTCAAATCCTCTTATAAAATATCTTATGAACAACACAACAGACAAGTCTGTGGAACACTCTTCCAACAGAATTAATTTCCTGTACAAACGTTAAGATGTTTTCACGCCATATGTGTTTTTTTTTTATCTGAGAAACTGAAATGAGCAGAAACTCACCTGACGGCTACAGCTGCCTAGAGAAACGACCCTTCCTCCAGAAAAAAAACTCTCATAAACCCGAGAAACAACCCCTACAACAACACACCGAGCTTTAATACTGTTCTCGCGCGTTTTTGTGTCCCATAGACGCCTGGTTTTTATGTACAAAAAGTTAAAAAGGCATCAAAAGCGTAACACTTCCTGTGCTAGCGTCTGTTAGCCGCCGCCATCTTTGCTGTTTCCGCCGGAAAACCATCAGCTTCCGGCGACGGCGACCCTCTCAGGATAAACTAATAAGCTAATAATACATGCATGGGATAAACTAAATTAAATATAATAATAATAAATATAAACTTTATTTTTGCCATAATCTGAAAAGAATCAGTGCCCAGTACTGTAAGTATTTTAATAATGAACTCATTTTCTTTTATTGTTGTTCTGTCCAGGGACATTAATGATTCTCCAACTGTGGTGTCCTTGGGACATAAAAGAAAAACAAAACAACATTTGGGGATTTTTGCAACAACTAGTATGCACCAAAATGATCTTCTGAAAAAAATAGCACATTTCACAGTATTTGTATTACATTAAAAGTCCTTAAATGTGTTGTTTACATTGTACACTGGAGCACACGGTATGGTACATGGAATCAACTGCAGCAAGAGAAAAGTATTTTAAAATGCAAAAATAATGCAGCAATTAGGATTTTATATGTTGTGTGTTTGGCGCATAACTTATGCTAATGCTAAACGTATCATTAGCATGCTAACAAACGTGCTTCCAAACTTGACAAAATGTCACTTCCATCACATTATACAGTATGTAATTTTAAGTTAAAATATATAGTTTTCAAAATTTTGCAGGTTTTGTCAACATTTTTTTTAACATTATTATAAATTTGGTCACATCTACGAGTGAAACTTCAGTCTATAATGTGAAAACATAAAGTGTATTCATGTTTTCATCCAGTCCATTCTGATGATGAAAGAAGCAACAAAGAGAGCCACATCAGCAGCAACAGCCTCAGATAAAAAAAAAAACAGTTATTGAGGGGTGATGGAAATGACTATTTTTCTCATAAGATAAAATTATGACAAAATATATTTGAAAGAACTCGTAAAAAAAACCCCAGAAACATACATTTCTCTATGACACATGGACACATCTATTGCATGGCCTGTCTGTCCTGGGAGTGGATCCTCCTTCTGTGGTTCTCCCTGAGGTTTCTCTGGGTTTTTTTCAGTTTTCCTCTGATCCTGATGGACAGTCTAAGGCAGGGGTGGGCAATTATTTTTCTCCGAGGGCCACATTAGAACCTGGGACTCTTGTGGAGGGCCGAACCAACACAGTCAACTCACGCTTAATAAAAAGACATATTCTTTAAAGTTTAAACTATAAGCAAAAATATGTCAAATATATGCCACCGTAACAGTTATATCATCCTCTGTTTAAGATCTACTCTTTCCATTTTGTTCTAAAACCAGGCCTGGCTCAACATGTTATTGACACCTGAGAAAATGACTCAAAAAACACTGAAGTTAAGTCTAGTCTCCTGCAGAAACACTGATGATAACAGCTCCTTCCAAACAAGGCCTGAACCAAGAAATCAGAATTTATCCTCAACATTTACCAGGCACTTTTAACAATAACGGTCTATTCCAGCTTCCCCTCACCATAAAAGTATTATGTTTGTATTATGTTCTGTACATGGTTTACACTCCTGCATTAATTCCTTTTATGACACAAGCCTCCTGAGGGCCGGACAGAGGAGGGTCGAGGGCCTGATGTGGCCCCCGGGCTTTAAAATGCCCAGGTCTGGTCTAAGGGCAGGGAGTGTTGTCTAGTTCAACCTGTTTGTCCATTTGCTGTCTTTTGTTTTTGTCTAGCTCTTTAAGACAATTGTTAGCACTAAGAACAGAACAACAATAACAGCAGCTCTTTTTTAGAGCAATATTCATATAGTTTTTGCCTCACATTGCAGGTGTCAATCATGATCTTGGGCCTATGTGTGCAGGAGACGGAGGTCACACGGTAAACAGAGGATGCTTTCTTTGCACCAGTAAGTCAGTCGTTTAAGTTTACCTTAGACATTACTCCTTTGATGTTATTAGAGGACAGCATTTTTAAGTGCTATGTTTCAAGATGTACATTTATAAAAAACTGTAATACCACAAACTGAATAAACGGTTTGTACTGTTACTATTTTCACATCCTCTAGACCAGGGGTGGGCAATTATTTTTCTCCAAGGGCCACATGGGACCTTGGACTCTTGTCGAGGGCCAGGCCAACACAGTGAGCTCACGCTCAATAAAAACGCATGTAAGTTTGAACTATAAGCAAAAATATGTGTAGTGTATGCCACCGTCACAGCTACATCATTCTATGTTTTAGAACTCTTTCCATTTTGTTCTAAAACCTGGCTTGGTATGATACACTTCAGTACACAACAGTCTATTCCAGCTTTCCCTCACAACACAAAAATACCTGCCTAACCTCAGCTGACAGAACACATGCAATTTATGAACAGTTTATCAGTGAAAATATGAGTGAGTGTTATATTATTGTTGACACTATTTGGCAAAGAGTTTTTGAATGGACAGGGGTGGGTGGAGGGCCTGATGTGGCCCCCGGGCCTTAAAATGCCCAGGTCTGCTCTAGACCTTGTGTTAAAAATGCCTTTGTAATAAAAAGAACTTTGTATTGGCTCTTGAGCTCATTTATTTCCCACAAAAGAAACTGTTAATGCAAAAAAGAGGGTTTTTTTTATGATAAAGTACACACAGTGTCATCATTTAGGACAGTGCCAAACAACCTGAGGACACTCTGAGCATGAGGACATAACACTAAAGGAATTTGAAGCCTCTGTGTTTGTATTACATACACATTACATTCCCTTTTCAGACTTCAGAGTTTTTTCATTATAAAATCAGTATGTCATATATGTTTAGTGAATTAGAAGACTCTATATTTGACTAGAAAAATGTACTGGAATAACATAAGTAGATGAAATGAAACATAACATTAATGAAGCAAACCACATGCATATTTAACAGTACATGTAATATTTAGGCAGCACTATATGAGGATAGTTTAATTTATTGTTTCTTAGCTACTGGGATTTCTACAATACTTTTTTTAAATGCTTGAAGTGCAATGCATACTTTGTATTTTGACGCTGCTATCGAAACAGTTTTATCAGAAGTAGAGCATATTTACTTCTTTGAAAGAAGCGCAAACAGTGGCACATCATATCGTTGCTGTGATTGGTTAAAGAAACCTCATGATAAGCGGATACTAGTCGGTGCTTCATCCAATCAACACCAAGTTTTTGGCAAAAGGCGACTCCCTTTTGCAAACGCTTTCAACGGGAGCCTTCCCAGATGGTTCTGTGAAACAGACTATGATCTGTGGAGCAGTTCTATCTGGCGGAGTCAGTTAGGTGTAAAACCAATCATCCATAACCTTGAATAATTTCTTACATAGTATAGACTGTGTGATGTAATAAGCTTTAAATCAAGTTATTAAGTTATTAAGGCATCTGGGTGAATGATGAATGAGTACCAAATAAGTAGCTCTAGCAAGCTACCTCCTGCCTTAACTGATACATTTATTTTGGAGACAGAATTGATGACAATGTGATAAAGAAGTGATCATTAAATTTATTATTGTTAATTCATTTTTTCAAGGGTCAACATAGTAGTTTATAAATTAATACATCAAACCAACAGAACTTAAACACAGTCAAGGTTAATATATGTTTTGTGATTGATACAATTTTTTTTAATTTTTTTTTTTTACGTAAGATATTTTTTTAACTCAGACACATAATAAATAGAGGATAATAATAAATACAATAGTTTACACACACACAATCTCACATGATCCTGCCCAAAGCAAAGTCTCACGGTTTTGTTTACAGTAGCACAATAGAGATGACAGCCATTGTGACAGAGATGAGACTAATTTTGTTTACTGCAGCAGCTGCTGTGGTGGTTGGTTTGGTTGTTGTGGAGTCTTCTGTGGGTGTTTGGTTTGTACCTGACTCTTCATTTGCAGAGTTGATTGCCAAGAGAGCTGCCTCAGCTGCTGATGCTGTTGCAGAAGCAGCCACAGCTGCTGCCTTTGCTGTTGAAGTTATCGTTTCTGTCATATCTGCCACGTTGTCGTCTGTTAAGGCAGTTAGTGCTGTTTCTGCAACAGTTTCGGCGGCTATTCCAGTGGCTTGTGCCATTTCAGCCACAGCCCTGACTTCTGTGAGGATGTTCTGCTCTTTTGAGTTTGAGGCCGGTGTGTTGGACAAAAGGTCCTGAAGCTGTTGTGCTCCCTCTGCTGCCATTTTGGCCACAGCTCGAGCTGCTTTTGCAGATTGTGACAATGTCTCTTTTGTTGCTGAAGCTGATGCTGCTGTGGCTGCGGCTGTAGCTGCAGTGTTTGCTGCTTGGGCTGCGTTGTAAGCAATGGCAGCCTTGTTAGCTACTTCCTGTGAGTGTGACCATTGTGATGCTTCGGCTGCTCTTAAGGCAGCTTCTCCCGCTTCGTTTGCTGCTTCAGATGCATCTCTTGCTGCTTGTACAGCCATTTCCAGAGGTGCTGCCCCTGCTGCCACTAATTCGGCTGTCCTGGCTGCAGTTTTAGCTGCTCTAGCTGCTTTTCTTGCTGCATATTTAGCACTTGGTCCAGCAGATGCCGCTGCTGCTGAGGCGGTTGCAGCTGCTGCTGCTGCTGCTGCTGTGGAGCCTACCACAGCAGCTTCTTTGGTTTTAGCCTGCCCTGCTGCCTCTTCTCCATTTGGATCATCGTTTGGCCCTAATGTAGCTGCCCCCCCTGATGCTGGTGTTGTTGAGGTTGTTGAGGGTGCAGCATCATTTGTTATTGGTATTGCACGATAAGCCGCCCTTGCTGCAGCCTGTGCTGCTCTGGCTGCAGCTTTAGCAGTTGGAGTAATCAGCTCAGTTGCGCTCTCTACCACAGCATTGGTTGCTGTTTCCGCTGCTATGGCTGTTGCATCTGTCATATCTGCTACAATTTGTGCTACATGTTTTATTCTTTCTTTTTCTGCATCATCATTTGGAGAGGCCGATAGCACACCTAATGCAGCAGTTGCGGCCTGAGCCACTGTCTTGGCAGCCTCTCCAGTTTCAATGACATCTGCTAATGCCAAAGAACCTGAAGCATTTTCTGCTGCTACTGCTGCTCTTCTTGCTGATTGTGCTGCTTGTCTGGATGCATCACTTAGCTGTGCTGCTTGGGGTGCTTTTAGGGAGGCTAATATGGCGAGATTTGAGACCTTTTCTGCAGCATCTGCTGCTTTTTTGGCTGCCATTGCTGCCACCACCAGAGATACATCTCCTGTTGCAACTAATGAGGCAGCATCAGCTGCAGCTTGTGCCTCTTTCACTGCCACTAATACTTCTTCAGGTGCCACTCCAGCTGCTGAGGCTGTAGCTGCTGCTAGAGCAGTAGCTGCTGCTGCTGCTGCTGTGGAGGTTGATACTGCTGATCTTTCTTTTCTTGTTGCAGGTGATGGGGTTGTAGTGAAAGGCAGATTACTGATGCCGTCACGCGGAAGTGCAGTTTCTGCAGCAATGGCATCTGCCTCCGCAGCCCTGGCTGCAGCCTTTGCTGACTCTAACATGATTACGGCTGTTTCTTCTTTTATTATTCCTGTTGCTGCTCTAGCTGCCAGTGCTGTTGCCTCTCCCATCTCTGCCACTGCTTTTGTTGCTGAGATGGACAGTTGTGTTGCTGTTGTTTCTGGACCATTGAGAGAAAGTAAAACTTTCTCCAAATTATCAGCTGCCTCTGCAGACTTTTGGGCCACTGCTGTTGCAGCCTCTGCAGCTTCAGTGATTGCGTCTTGTGTCCCATTTGTGACTAGTTGTGCTGCTTTTGCTGCTTGTTCAGATGCATTTACTAAGGCCCATGCAATACTTAGTAGTTCTTCGGCTGCTTTTGTCAGTGGTGTTGGTACTTCAGATGCTTCTAGTTGAGCTGCTTTAACTGCCTCTAGAGCAGTGGTTGCAGCTTCCAAGGCTGCTTCTGCTGCTGCTGTTGGTGAGGTCTCCCCAGCAGCCACTGAGGCTGCTACTCTGGATGCTGCTCTCGCAGCCTTCATAGCACTTTCAGCTTTGGGCGATGACGCTACTCCTGCAGCAGAAGAAATGGAAGCTGCTGCTGCTGCTGCCGTGGAGGCTGCTGCAGCTGCTGCTGAGGCTGTTGCTGCTGATGTGGCTCTCTTTGTTGCTTCTTTCATCATCAGAATGGACTGGATGGCAGCTGATCCCAGCTCAACACCTTTGTGTGCTGATTTCAAGGCATCTCTTGCTGAAGCTATGGCATCATTTGACAGTTGCTCTGCTTCATCTGTACTTGTTGTGTTGATAGAATCAGCTGCCTTTTCCACGGCGGTTTGACTTCAGTTGCAGTTTTCTCAACCATTTCGGTAGCTACTGCAAATGCTCTGAAAGCTGCAGAATCAGTAGGTTCAGTTTCTACCAGTGCAGCCAACATGGCCCTTCGTGCCTTTTCTGCTGCTGCTTCAGACTCATCTATGGCTGTGGCTGCTGCTTCTATGGTTGCTGGAGTTATAATAGACAAATGGTTGGCGGCCTCAGCTGCTTTGAGTGCTGCTTCTGTGGCATTTGCAGATGCCTCTGCAATTTTCTCAGCAAAGGGAGCCATTGAATCTGGGGCAGCCTCTGCTGCTATCTTTGCTGCAGTGGATGCTTCAAGGGCTTTTTCCGCTGCTTTCTGTGCGGCTTGTATTGCTACATCAGGTGAAGCTGTTCCATTCAGTACTGCATCAGCTGCTCTTGCTGCCTCTTCAGCTGCCTGGGCAGCTTTTTGGGCAGCTGCCAGTGCATTGTCAGCGAGGGGTCCGGTAGTGGCAGCTGCAGTTGTGGCTGCAGTGGTTGCAGCTGTTGCTGCGGCTGTTGATGCCATTGATGCTGCAGCTGCTGCGGCTGCTGCTTCTGCTGCATGTCTTTCAGGTGAAGTTGGTATACTGGATATTGCTTTTAATGCATTCTCAACAGCTGTATTTGCTGAATCAATGGCCATTTCTGCTGAGGCAATGGCATCGTTTGATAACAGACCTGCCTGCTCAGTAGTGTTTGCATTTATAGAATCAGCTGCCTTCTCCACAGCAGTTTTGGCTTCAGGTGCCATCCCTGCTGCACTTTCTGCCACTTTCAGAATAAACCCTCTCACTTTAGGATCAATGGGTGCAGTGACTGTTTCTTCCAGTGCAGCCAACATGGCCCTTCGTGCCTTTTCTGCTGCTGCTTCAGACTCATCTATGGCTGTGGCTGCTGCTTCTATGGTTGCTGGAGTTATAATAGACAAATGGTTGGCGGCCTCAGCTGCTTTGAGTGCTGCTTCTGTGGCATTTGCAGATGCCTCTGCAATTTTCTCAGCAAAGGGAGCCATTGAATCTGGGGCAGCCTCTGCTGCTATCTTTGCTGCAGTGGATGCTTCAAGGGCTTTTTCCGCTGCTTTCTGTGCGGCTTGTATTGCTACATCAGGTGAAGCTGTTCCATTCAGTACTGCATCAGCTGCTCTTGCTGCCTCTTCAGCTGCCTGGGCAGCTTCTTTGGCAGCTGCCAGTGCATTGTCAGCGAGGGGTCCGGTAGTGGCAGCTGCAGTTGTGGCTGCGATGGTTGCAGCTGTTGCTGCGGCTGTTGATGCCATTGATGCCGCAGTTGCTGCAGCTGCTGCTTCTGCTTCACTTCTCTCAGGTGAAGTTGGTATACTGGATATTGCTTTTAATACATTCTCAACAGCTGTATTTGCTGAATCAGTGGCCTTTTCTGCTGAGGCATTAGCATCATTTGATAACAGACCTGCCTGCTCAGTAGTGTTTGCATTTATAGAATCAGCTGCCTTCTCCACAGCAGTTTTGGCTTCAGTTGCCGTCTCTGCTGCACTTTCTGCCACATTCTGGATAATTCTTTCACTTGAGGATCAATGGGTGCAGTGACTGTTTCTTCCAGTGCAGCCAACATGGCCCTTCGTGCCTTTTCTGCTGCTGCTTCAGACTCATCTATGGCTGTGGCTGCTGCTTCTATGGTTGCTGGAGTTATAATAGACAAATGGTTGGCGGCCTCAGCTGCTTTGAGTGCTGCTTCTGTGGCATTTGCAGATGCCTCTGCAATTTTCTCAGCAAAGGGAGCCATTGAATCTGGGGCAGCCTCTGCTGCTATCTTTGCTGCAGTGGATGCTTCAAGGGCTTTTTCCGCTGCTTTCTGTGCGGCTTGTATTGCTACATCAGGTGAAGCTGTTCCATTCAGTACTGCATCAGCTGCTCTTGCTGCCTCTTCAGCTGCCTGGGCAGCTTCTTTGGCAGCTGCCAGTGCGTTGTCAGCGAGGGGTCCGGTAGTGGCAGCTGCAGTTGTGGCTGCGATGGTTGCAGCTGTTGCTGCGGCTGTTGATGCCATTGATGCCGCAGTTGCTGCAGCTGCTGCTTCTGCTTCACTTCTCTCAGGTGAAGTTGGTATACTGGATATTGCTTTTAATACATTCTCAACAGCTGTATTTGCTGAATCAGTGGCCTTTTCTGCTGAGGCATTAGCATCATTTGATAACAGACCTGCCTGCTCAGTAGTGTTTGCATTTATAGAATCAGCTGCCTTCTCCACAGCAGTTTTGGCTTCAGTTGCCGTCTCTGCTGCACTTTCTGCCACATTCTGGATAAACTCTTTCACTTGAGGATCAATGGGTGCAGTGACTGTTTCTTCCAGTGCAGCCAACATGGCCCTTCGTGCCTTTTCTGCTGCTGCTTCAGACTCATCTATGGCTGTGGCTGCTGCTTCTATGGTTGCTGGAGTTATAATAGACAAATGGTTGGCGGCCTCAGCTGCTTTGAGTGCTGCTTCTGTGGCATTTGCAGATGCCTCTGCAATTTTCTCAGCAAAGGGAGCCATTGAATCTGGGGCAGCCTCTGCTGCTATCTTTGCTGCAGTGGATGCTTCAAGGGCTTTTTCCGCTGCTTTCTGTGCAGCTTGTATTGCTACATCAGGTGAAGCTGTTCCATTCAGTACTGCATCAGCTGCTCTTGCTGCCTCTTCAGCTGCCTGGGCAGCTTCTTTGGCAGCTGCCAGTGCGTTGTCAGCGAGGGGTCCGGTAGTGGCAGCTGCAGTTGTGGCTGCGATGGTTGCAGCTGTTGCTGCGGCTGTTGATGCCATTGATGCTGCAGCTGCTGCGGCTGCTGCTTCTGCTTCACTTCTCTCAGGTGAAGTTGGTATACTGGATATTGCTTTTAATGCATTCTCAACAGCTGTATTTGCTGAATCAGTGGCCTTTTCTGCTGAGGCATTAGCATCATTTGATAACAGACCTGCCTGCTCAGTAGTGTTTGCATTTATAGAATCAGCTGCCTTCTCCACAGCAGTTTTGGCTTCAGTTGCCGTCTCTGCTGCACTTTCTGCCACATTCTGGATAAACTCTTTCACTTGAGGATCAATGGGTGCAGTGACTGTTTCTTCCAGTGCAGCCAACATGGCCCTTCGTGCCTTTTCTGCTGCTGCTTCAGACTCATCTATGGCTGTGGCTGCTGCTTCTATGGTTGCTGGAGTTATAATAGACAAATGGTTGGCGGCCTCAGCTGCTTTGAGTGCTGCTTCTGTGGCATTTGCAGATGCCTCTGCAATTTTCTCAGCAAAGGGAGCCATTGAATCTGGGGCAGCCTCTGCTGCTATCTTTGCTGCAGTGGATGCTTCAAGGGCTTTTCCGCTGCTTTCTGTGCAGCTTGTATTGCTACATCAGGTGAAGCTGTTCCATTCAGTACTGCATCAGCTGCTCTTGCTGCCTCTTCAGCTGCCTGGGCAGCTTCTTTGGCAGCTGCCAATGCGTTGTCAGCGAGGGGTCCGGTAGTGGCAGCTGCAGTTGTGGCTGCGATGGTTGCAGCTGTTGCTGCGGCTGTTGATGCCATTGATGCCGCAGCTGCTGCGGCTGCTGCTTCTGCTTCACTTCTCTCAGGTGAAGTTGGTATACTGGATATTGCTTTTAATGCATTCTCAACAGCTGTATTTGCTGAATCAATGGCCATTTCTGCTGAGGCATTAGCATCATTTGATAACAGACCTGCCTGCTCAGTAGTGTTTGCATTTATAGAATCAGCTGCCTTCTCCACAGCAGTTTTGGCTTCAGTTGCCGTCTCTGCTGCACTTTCTGCCACATTCTGGATAAACTCTTTCACTTGAGGATCAATGGGTGCAGTGACTGTTTCTTCCAGTGCAGCCAACATGGCCCTTCGTGCCTTTTCTGCTGCTGCTTCAGACTCATCTATGGCTGTGGCTGCTGCTTCTATGGTTGCTGGAGTTATAATAGACAAATGGTTGGCGGCCTCAGCTGCTTTGAGTGCTGCTTCTGTGGCATTTGCAGATGCCTCTGCAATTTTCTCAGCAAAGGGAGCCATTGAATCTGGGGCAGCCTCTGCTGCTATCTTTGCTGCAGTGGATGCTTCAAGGGCTTTTTCCGCTGCTTTCTGTGCGGCTTGTATTGCTACATCAGGTGAAGCTGTTCCATTCAGTACTGCATCAGCTGCTCTTGCTGCCTCTTCAGCTGCCTGGGCAGCTTCTTTGGCAGCTGCCAATGCGTTGTCAGCGAGGGGTCCGGTAGTGGCAGCTGCAGTTGTGGCTGCGATGGTTGCAGCTGTTGCTGCGGCTGTTGATGCCATTGATGCTGCAGCTGCTGCGGCTGCTGCTTCTGCTTCACTTCTCTCAGGTGAAGTTGGTATACTGGATATTGCTTTTAATGCATTCTCAACAGCTGTATTTGCTGAATCAATGGCCATTTCTGCTGAGGCATTAGCATCATTTGATAACAGACCTGCCTGCTCAGTAGTGTTTGCATTTATAGAATCAGCTGCCTTCTCCACAGCAGTTTTGGCTTCAGTTGCCGTCTCTGCTGCACTTTCTGCCACATTCTGGATAAACTCTTTCACTTGAGGATCAATGGGTGCAGTGACTGTTTCTTCCAGTGCAGCCAACATGGCCCTTCGTGCCTTTTCTGCTGCTGCTTCAGACTCATCTATGGCTGTGGCTGCTGCTTCTATGGTTGCTGGAGTTATAATAGACAAATGGTTGGCGGCCTCAGCTGCTTTGAGTGCTGCTTCTGTGGCATTTGCAGATGCCTCTGCAATTTTCTCAGCAAAGGGAGCCATTGAATCTGGGGCAGCCTCTGCTGCTATCTTTGCTGCAGTGGATGCTTCAAGGGCTTTTTCCGCTGCTTTCTGTGCGGCTTGTATTGCTACATCAGGTGAAGCTGTTCCATTCAGTACTGCATCAGCTGCTCTTGCTGCCTCTTCAGCTGCCTGGGCAGCTTCTTTGGCAGCTGCCAATGCGTTGTCAGCGAGGGGTCCGGTAGTGGCAGCTGCAGTTGTGGCTGCGATGGTTGCAGCTGTTGCTGCGGCTGTTGATGCCATTGATGCTGCTGCGGCGGCGGCGGCTGCACTTCTGTCTGTAACTGCAGCTGCTGTAGTTGTGGCACTTGTGGTCTGGGTTGATGGATTATCGGGTGGTTTAACTGCTGTTGTACTGGTTGTAGTTATTATTTGAACAGCTGTAGTTGTAGTTGGAGCAGTTGTAGTTGTGGTGGTACTTGGGGCAGCTGTCGTTGTTGTGGTAGTTGGAGCAGTTGTAGTTGTGGTGGTACTTGGGGCAGCTGTCGTTGTTGTGGTAGTTGGAGCAGGTGTAGTTGTGGTGGTAGTTGGAGCAGGTGTAGTTGTGGTGGTAGTTGGAGCAGGTGTAGTTGTGGTGGTAGTTGGAGCAGGTGTAGTTGTGGTGGTAGTTGTGGCAGCTGTTGTTGTTGTGGTAGTTGGAGCAGGTGTAGTTGTGGTGGTAGTTGGGGCAGCTGTTGTTGTTGTGGTAGTTGGAGCAGCTGTCGTTGTTGTGGTAGTTGGAGCAGGTGTAGTTGTGGTTGTAGTTGGGGCAGCTGTTGTTGTTGTGGTAGTTGGAGCAGCTGTCGTTGTTGTGGTAGTTGGAGCAGGTGTAGTTGTGGTGGTAGTTGGGGCAGCTGTCGTTGTTGTGGTAGTTGGAGCAGGTGTAGTTGTGGTGGTAGTTGGGGCAGCTGTAGTTGTTGTGGTAGTTGGGGCAGGTGTAGTTGTGGTTGTAGTTGGGGCAGCTGTCGTCGTTGTGGTAGTTGGAGCAGGTGTAGTTGTGGTTGGGGCAGCTGTCGTTGTTGTGGTAGTTGTGGCAGCTGTTGTTGTTGTGGTAGTTGGAGCAGGTGTAGTTGTGGTGGTAGTTGGGGCAGCTGTAGTTGTAGTGGTAGTTGGAGCAGCTGTAGTTGTTGTGGTAGTTGGGGCAGCTGTTGTGGTAGTAGTTGGAGCAGGTGTAGTTGTGGTGGTAGTTGTGGCAGCTGTTGTTGTTGTGGTAGTTGGAGCAGCTGTAGTTGTTGTGGTAGTTGGGGCAGCTGTTGTGGTAGTAGTTGGAGCAGGTGTAGTTGTGGTGGTAGTTGGAGCAGGTGTAGTTGTGGTGGTAGTTGGGGCAGCTGTAGTTGTGGTGGTAGTTGGGGCAGCTGTAGTTGTTGTGGTAGTTGGGGCAGCTGTTGTGGTGGTAGTTGGAGCAGGTGTAGTTGTGGTGGTAGTTGGAGCAGGTGTAGTTGTGGCGGTAGTTGGGGCAGCTGTAGTTGTGGCGGTAGTTGGGGCAGGTGTAGTTGTGGTGGTAGTTGGAGCAGGTGTAGTTGTGGTTGTAGTTGGGGCAGGTGTAGTTGTGGTGGTAGTTGGAGCAGCTGTAGTTGTGGTTGTAGTTGGGGCAGGTGTAGTTGTGGTGGCAGTTGGGGCAGGTGTAGTTGTGGTTGTAGTTGGGGCAGGTGTAGTTGTGGTGGTAGTTGGGGCAGGTGTAGTTGTGGTGGTTGGAGCAGCTGTAGTTGTGGTGGTAGTTGAGGCAGGTGTAGTTGTGGTTGTAGTTGGGGCAGGTGTAGTTGTGGTTGGGGCAGGTGTAGTTGTAGTTGGGGCAGGTGTAGTTGTGGTGGTTGGTGCTGCTGTAGTTGTGGTTGTAGTTGGTGCTGCTGTAGTTGTGGTTGTAGTTGGTGCTGCTGTAGTTGTAGTTGGGGCAGGTGTAGTTGTGGTGGTAGTTGGGACAGTTGTAGTTGTGGTTGTAGTTGGGGCAGGTGTAGTTGTGGCTGGGGCAGCTGTTGTGGTAGTTGTGGTTGTAGTTGGGTCAGGTGTAGTTGTGGTGGTAGGTGGGACAGGTGTAGTTGTGGTTGTAGTTGGGGCAGGTGTAGTTGTGGTGGTAGTTGGGGCAGGTGTAGTTGTGGTGGTAGTTGGGGCAGGTGTAGTTGTGGTTGTAGTTAGTGCTGCTGTAGTTGTGGTGGTAGTTGGAGCAGCTGTAGTTGTTGTAGTTGGTGCTGCTGTAGTTGTTGTAGTTGGGGCAGGTGTAGTTGTGGTTGTAGTCGGAGCAGGTGTCGTTGTTGTCATGGTTGGAGCAGGTGTAGTCGTGGTTGGAGCAGGTGTAGTTATTACTGGACACCTTTTTTTAAGAACATGTGACGTGTTGTTGCTGAAAACTGTAGAAAAGTGAAATGAGTTAAATCCAGATTCATTGAAATAAATGCGTTTGATTAAAACTTGGAGAGTTCTCACCGAGAGGAATCAGCGCCAGGATCAACAGCCTGGAAAACATGGTGACCCGAGGACTTCCACCAATAAATAAGTAATAACTAAAAAAACAAAAGGTTTATTAATAAAGTTTCTATGAGTAATTACAATAAGAAAGTCATTCACAATAATAATAATAATAATAATGATGATAATTAGTGAAATAACTTTTGTAATGTGAGTGTTTTAGATCCAGAGCTCATTTAATAATAATGAATGAATAAAAATGAACCAAATCTATGGGTTAACCTTCAAATGTAGAAAAAAAAATTGAAAGGAAAAATTTTAATAAAAATAAATAAATAAATGTACATGCAAACATTTTTTCGGCATATAAATAAATAAGAAAAATAAGCAAAGTAAAATAGGCAAAAAAATAAATAAATCAGATATAAAATAAAACTTTCAGCACTTCTCGACAAATCAACACAAACTTTTAACATTAACAGATAATATATGACAGATCCATTTAAATTCCTTTGATTTTTTTTAATACACACGCTTCAGTTGAAACTCCACAAACTACCGCAGCCTCAGAAACCTCAAAACCCCAAATTAAAAGTGATATTATAATATATACGAATATATATATAATATATAATTATACGAAAAACATACATTATTTTGACATTTCAATAGCTGGAAAACTATCCAAATGTATTTTTTTTATCCAGAGCTCTCACTAAAACATGTTCAAGTTAATCTGATTAAATGGAAAATAGTACAAATAATTGAGTAAAAATGTCAGTCTTACTTTGATAATGAAGGATGCAGCAGGTCGAGCTCTTGCTGTTTCTTTTGCTTCTGTTTGTTGACAAATCTAGGCTCTTTCCTTTGTATTTATACCGCTGTGTTTCCTTCAGAGGGACGCCCGACACACGTCACAGAGCCACCAACGCAAGGAATAATTAATAATAATCATTTTGATTATACACCTGGAGCCTGTCCCCTCCCAGTCTCTTTAGGTGTATGCAGTTTCCTTTTCTTTGACTAAAGGGATGATGTTGATCTCAGGATGTTTAATGAAGTGGAACTTGTCGAGTGACATTTGTACCATTGGGTTGATAGTACTCTGTTATTAGTGAGTGCTCTGATTGCTTTTGTTTGTAATGCATCAATGTTTTAATGTCTCTCCTTTTATTTACATCATGGCAAACAAAATATGATTCAACAGATTATTTTTAGCTTCGTACCAAAGTAAGGGCGTGATTAAAAGCTTAATCTTTGATGCGTAAGAACATTCTGCAGCATGATAATAGCTTTAAAAATGACTTTATTATGATGAATATAGCATAATAGGAGATTAAAGATTTTTCATCAGCTTTTGTGAACCTTGCACGACTAAATATGTTTTTGTGTCAAGGATGAAAAGGCCACAAAAGTAACTTAAGATCAAATGGAAAGCGCTTTTTGCATTTTCAGTAAACTCACAAAGAAAAGAACAGCTAGATAAGGTGTCCAAAATATTGAAGTAAATGTTAATTATGGTGGGACGTTTTAAATGGAAGGAACAATAAGTAAGAGAATTTGTTTAATGTAAAATACAGTATATTATAAATTTAAACCTGTTATGTGGAAAATATTCCAGTGCAATCTCAAAAGCTTTGTTGCAGAAATTGTTAAAATTTTAAAACTTCACAGCTGACTCTTTTAATTAAATGATTTTTAAGTAGTTTTCTTTCTTTTTTGTCTTTATTTGGAGACTGTTTCTAGACAAATGGAGAAACGCAGATCAGAAAGAGCGTTTTAATGACCTGGATTCTTCTCTGAACGAGGCACATCTCTGAGGCACCTCGGCCTAAGTTTGTTTGTTAGTTGTTCCAAAAAGTATGTCATAGTTTGATCCAGGACATTTCTGTGTAACTCGTGCAGCCACTCCTTTGGCATCACACGAATCAATTAAAATTCTACACAATTAGTAACTATTGGGGCCCAGCCAAACTCGATTGTGTCCAGTACTCTCTGTGTTATAATTTTACTGTAGTACTGTTTGGCACAGACCACACCTGAACCACACCTTCAGCCTCAGGTCACACAACAATCATGGACGCCTCTCACTTCAGAACGCTCCAGCTTCTCTTAAATATTTCTGATTTCCTGAGGAAACAAGTGCCTGATTTAAGTGGTTTATAAATAAGATAAATTCACAAAGTAATTTAAATACATTTAAAGTCTATTAAATTATCATTCACTCATTTTCTTCTACTTTTTCCCGTTAGGGGTCGTGGGGTTAACCCTGGACAATGGCCAGTTAGTCGCAGGTTTAACACTTAGAGACTGGGGGCACTGTAGAGTCACCAGTTCACATGAACGTGCATGTCCACTGTGCACCTCAAAGTTACATTTATTTATTTCAAATAAAAATATTTTTGTGTCCCCTTTGCAATTGTTAGATTTTCATATAGAAAACATTACACTTTTTGGTTTTTGGCTAAAAACATTTAGAGCAAACAACAAAAATGTACTGTAAATGCTAATTAATTTCTATTAATATGTTTGAATGTATGAATTTACTTCCATTACGCATTTTTAAATATAAGCTGGTTGCATAAAATTAGTTCTAAAGTCTGTGTATATATTTTATTGCATGCTCTCTATATATTTTCTAACACTATATGTGCTCTAATGTGAACTTCCCCAGTGTGGGATTGAATGATCGAGAAAAAAAACAAAATACATAAATACACTGTACAATGTTAACATTAGGATAAAAACAAAAACAAAAAAACAATACAATAACTTAAATATATAACAAATATACAGTGGTGCAAAAAAGTTTACAGAAGCCCTTAAAATTTACACAATGTCAAATATCATGAAATATTGTGGAAAATCATTTTTGTGTTTCAAAGTTTGTGGCTGCATTAGACACAAACAAATACAAATTATATTTTTTTGTTTATTGTTTACAAGAACAAAAAAAACTACAACAAAACTAAATTCTTGATAGTTTCAATATATAATTTCTCAACATTGTTGATATCAAAGTCAACAAATAACAGAGAATATGTTTCAAAACTGAACAAAAAATAAACTAAAAGAAAATGCACTTGAAGATCTAAGAGTGATTCTTAATGCAATATTTCACCAATGCATGGGGTGTCCCACCATATATATATATATATATATATATATATATATATATATATATATATATATATATATATATACTTATAGACTTATTTACACTTTTAATACTCGCTCGAAAGAAGTAGAATGTATTTGCTCCCACTCCTCAATAAATAAAGATTACAGCAATAAAGTCTAATCTAAAACATTTGTAGATGATGCTGATGGTGTTTTTCTGTTGTGTTGAGTTTAGAACATGGCTGACGCTGGGAGTTGGTCCTTAATGTTTTGATGTTGGACAATAATAGTCATTTAGGCTTTTGTGAGGCTGATAAACGTCACAGATAATAAAGCCGTACGTGAACCCCACCTTTTTACGTTTCATAACGAACCAGACACACTCCCTCTGATGATTTTAATAGCTGCCGCTGATAAATGAACAGGTGAACATCCGAATCAGCACCGGGACAGGTCTGAGGCTCAGCAGGCGTGACGCAGCTCTTATCTGCCCGTGATGCACTTTATTACAAACGTTCACTCGGAAATGATGTCATGTTTTTAATTTAGAAGTACAGTGAAGAGCCTAAGATAAGCTCCTAATATTTAATACTCACAGTGACTTAAGAACAGCAGCCTGTCTTTAATTACATGACAGTACCTTGTGGGAACTTGACATTTAAAAGGTATGCTTTTAGTTTGCTGCAGTAGTGTCTTTACACAGAAATTATAACACAATTTTACATTTACACAAAGTATTTTTCAACAACAAAGAGACATAAGACAGTGTAGTGAGGAGGCATTTCAATGAACTGACTCACAGGGGTTTAATAAACAGTTATAACAGATGACGTATATTATTATAATGTGTAGCCTTTATCTGCATTAGGGTTAATATTTTCCATTTGCAGGATTACATACATTTGTGTAATGTGTAATCCTCAAGGCATCTTTTGTTAGTTTGATGGCCTTATGAAGCATAACGTTTAACAGGTAAAGGTTTTTAATAATCATGATAATGACAGCTGTGTAGTTTTTATTAGAATTCACAGCATTTAATGTAAGGTTTCACTCTTTAATCACATCAGTTCATTCTTAACATGAATATTCTCTTTTTATGCCTTATTTTCACGCATCATTTTGTGAATTCACTTCATTTTGTTCCACTTTGCCTCATTTTAAGCCCCATTTTTGGCCTCTTTAAACTGGTTCTTGCTGTTAGGTGTTATTTTGTCTAATAACAGAATAGTTTAGTGCCTTTTGTCTTTTTTCGATTAATAAGTTTGACATTTACAAGTAGAGACTATCAGCGGCAAGTTTGGAAGATGAAAAAACATATCTTCTGAAACAGTGTATAGTGTATTTTGTACAAATACGACTCTGTTAGGGTCCAGTGTTTTGGTTTATTTGGTAACGTCCTGTGATATTCCACCGTCCCGGGACAGAAATGAGGTTTTGGTCCAGCTAAGGGGCCTGTGACAGTGAGATAGACCTGATTCTACTGATCTCAGCTTTAAGAACCATCAAAATCAAAGTGAGGATATATATATTTTTGGGCTAAATGTTTGGTATTTTACTTTTTTTTGTGCCTTTATTGATAGAGACAGTCGATCAAAACAGGGTGAGAGAGAAGTCCTGGTACATACTCAAAAAGAACAAAGTTATTTCTGTCCATGCCTAATAATAATACATTTCTATGAATTTTGTTGCAATAATTCTGAAAGTTTATGGTTAATAGGGCTCGATATTTTATTCTTCAGCTTTAACAGAGACAGGCTACAGTAGATACGAAGGTTTGAGTTAATGATGAGCAGCAGTGGTTGAATTGAATTCATTTTATTTGCTGCTGCTTCTTTAAAATCACATTTTCAATCCCACAGCTTTTTAAGAGTCCAAACATTTAGTGGAAAGTGTATTATAGAAAAGCTGTAGCAGAAAATAAAATAGAAATCGTCCTACATTTTGTATTTACCAGAGATTCCACAGAGAGTACCACCAGTGGGGCCCGGACCACAGTTTGAGAACCACTGATCTACAGTAAATTGCTAAGAATTGATCACCAACGAGCTCCACCCAAAGAGCCTTCAACAAAGAAAGTAGCTAAACAAAATGTTTTCAGTGACACTGGATGTATTTGTACTAATGAAATATACACTTCATTTCTCAGTGATTAATTTGTTATTACAGTGTTATTACAGTCAGAATAGCTGCCTGTTCACATTCTCGGCCAAAACCTAGTCATTAACAGTGGACGGTACACCTTAACATGGCTTTATTTACAGATGAGTAAAGGACATTGAAGGGAGTTGTTTGTTATTCAACTTTAAAGGTGGGGTAACAGAGTAATGGAGGACAAGAACAAAACATTTCCATTTATCTGTGTTTGTTTTTATCTGAATACAGTCTTTATTTAATAGAGGAAGTCATCTCAATGAATGGACTCTATTTTGTCTGAATGTTCTGTACATGTTTGCAACTATATTGATTCATGTGCTGCAGCACATCCCTGGAGCCTATCCCAGATCAGTGATGAGGTGAGGTACATTCCTGGATTAATAACATTTAATTGCAGGATTTAAAAGACACTCCATTCGTTTGACCTTTACAGATTCAATGGTTTAATGTCGTTCAGCGTTCAGAAGAAAAACCACACAGAACCAGAGACTCGGAGACAGCACCAGTCGCTCAGAGGATCCTGCTCCAATGGGACACACTTTTAGGTGAGTACAAAAAACGACCCCACTGCACCTTGCACTGGATTATTGTGTAATTACATTTAATTTGTGAGGAGATGCAGTAGATGGGGGTCTCTGCATTTAAATAACATGACATTATTTATGTTTTATTTTATTACTGATTGCTTTAAATCACACGTGTCAAACTCAAGGCCCGGGGGCCAAATGTGGCCCTTTGCAATGTTTTTTGTGGCCCTTCAATACATTTAGTAGGTGATATTTTTGGCGCTAGGTTTTGTTTATTGAATTTGAACATGTTTTTGATGGTTTTGATTTTTGCTACAAAAATAAATCAAATCTGTTGAAATCCATCCAAAAAATGTTGAAATTCAGCTAAAATCTTTTGAAATCCATAGAAAATTTGTTAAAACCCAACTAAAACCTGTTCAAATCTGACAACAACCTGTTGAAATCTGACTTAAACCTGTACAAATTCAAGTAAAACCTGTTCAAATCCATCTAAAGCCAGGTTGCTTGTGTGATAACTTTTGTAAGACTCAAATTAAGATGAACTCTCACATTCAAGATTTAATAAAAGCTTCCAAATGTCATGAACTTTTTTGGCCCCTGAAAGGATTCTTATGAACTTTTTTGGCCCCTCACTATGAGTTTGACTCCACTGCTTTAAATCGTAGGTGTTTGCCTTATTCCAGTTTAAGGCTTGTTTCTGTAAAATAATGCGTATCATGATGGAAAAGATGGGTCGGATCCAAATACTTCAGATTGTGCGGGTGCTTTTCATGCTCTGTAATAATAAGTGATGCTAGATTCTTTGTGAGGCTTTGGCTGTATTTATTGAGTGAAGCTGTGAGGATCCTGCTGTTAAAGTTAATTTATTGATGTTTTTGGAGACGTAAGTGTTGCTCAGAGCAGAACAGTTAATGTAGTCCACTCTGAGTTTCATTAAACCCAGTGGAGGATACAGTAGTAATACACAGTGTAGTGACAATTTAATTTTTAATACCAAGGAACAATGGTGAGGAAATAATTTAGGAGCTATGTGCCACCTAGTGACCATATATTTAATAACACGATGGGTTAAACAGAAATCAAGCCCAATACAACAACAGTATGAGTCAAACAATACATTATCTGTAGTTTTTATGTATTTTACCCCTTTTTTTTTTCTCATTTTATTAGTGTCATTATTTTTTCTCTTGCTGTGTAACATGTATAAATATATTGTTGATTTACACACACACACACATATATATATATATATATATATATATATATATATATATATATATATATATATATATATATATATATATATAGTATAAAAACTTAAAGTATTATTATTAAAAAATCTGTAAAATAAATTAAGAAAGACAGTATATTAAATTCTCAGGATGATAATGTGCCTTAAAAAAAATAATGCATTTTATTTATATTGCACTTTTCATATTAAACAAATGTCAAAGTGCTATAGAGAGAGTAATAACAGTCACAATTAAACAAATAGCAATTTACAACAGTTCACAGTAATCTAAAAACATGGAAGGCATTTTCCCTTTAGGAATCAGTTTTGAGGTTTGAGTGCTCACTGGAGGCACTAAAGGAAGCATGAGTGCGCCATCTCCTGGTCATTCACAGTAACAGCTCACTGCAGTCTACAGTAAACTCCAAAGATAAAAGTCTCAGCTCAGCTCCAAACTTCCATTTAATGTGACGTATTAGTTTAGATTACTGCTGCTCTTGGGGCTGAGACCGGGACTAAAAACTAAATCAGGGACTGCAGCTTTAAAGTCTGAGGAAAGAAAATCTGAAGGACTGGGAAAAAAAAAACAAGGTTCTTGAAACAAATAATAAAAAATGCTGTTAGATCAAAGAGGTGGAGCATAGATGCTGTGTTACTCAAGAGAAGCTTACTGTTCCATGACCAAACCTGATTTTCTGTGTAAAATAAACCCAAAACAACATTATTCACTATTGACTCTAAATAGCACTTTAACTCACACTATTAAACATGAGTTGAGTATTTGTTATTAAACATGAGTTGAGTATTTGTTATTAAACATGAGTTGAGTATTTGTTATTAAACACGAGTTGAGTATTTGTTATTAAACACGAGTTGAGTATTTGTTATTAAACACGAGTTGAGTATTTGTTATTAAACACGAGTTGAGTATTTGTTATTAAACACGAGCTGAGTATTTGTTATTAAACACGAGCTGAGTATTTGTTATTACACATGAGCTGAGTATTTGTTATTAAACATGAGTTGAGTATTTGTTATTAAATATGAGTTGAGTATTTGTTATTAAACATGAGTTGAGTATTTGTTATTACACATGAGTTGAGTATTTGTTATTAAACATGAGTTGAGTATTTGTTATTAAACATGAGCTGAGTATTTGTTATTAAACACGAGTTGAGCATTTGTTATTAAACATGAGCTGAGTATTTGTTATTAAACATGAGCTGAGTATTTGTTATTAAACATGAGTTGAGTATTCGTTATTAAACACGAGTTGAGCATTCGTTATTAAACACGAGCTGAGTATTCGTTATTAAACACGAGTTGAGTATTTGTTATTAAACACGAGTTGAGTATTTGTTATTAAACACGAGTTGAGTATTTGTTATTAAACACGAGCTGAGTATTTGTTATTAAACACGAGCTGAGTATTTGTTATTAAACATGAGTTGAGTATTTGTTATTAAATATGAGTTGAGTATTTGTTATTAAACATGAGTTGAGTATTTGTTATTAAATATGAGTTGAGTATTTGTTATTAAACATGAGTTGAGTATTTGTTATTAAACATGAGTTGAGCATTTGTTATTAAACATGAGCTGAGTATTTGTTATTAAATATGAGTTGAGTATTTGATATTAAACACGAGTTGACTATTTGTTATTAAACACGAGTAGAGTATTTGTTATTAAACACGAGTTGAGTATTTGTTATTAAACACGAGTTGAGCATTTGTTATTAAACATGAGTTGAGTATTTGTTATTAAACACGAGTTGAGTATTTGTTATTAAACACGAGCTGAGTATTTGTTATTAAACACGAGCTGAGTATTTGTTATTAAACACGAGTTAAGTATTTGTTATTAAACATGAGTTGAGTATTTGTTATTAAACATGCGTTGAATATTTGTTATTAAACATGAGTTGAGTATTTGTTATTAAATATGAGTTGAGTATTTGTTATTAAACACGAGTTGAGTATTTGTTATTAAATATGAGTTGAGTATTTGTTATTAAACATGAGTTGAGTATTTGTTATTAAACACGAGTTGAGTATTTGTTATTAAACACGAGTTGAGTATTTGTTATTAAACACAAGTTGAGTATTTGTTATTAAACGCGAGTTGAGTATTTGTTATTAAATACGAGTTGAGTATTTGTTATTAAACAGGAGTTGAGTATTTGTTATTAAACATGAGTTGAGTATTTGTTATTAAATATGAGTTGAGTATTTGTTATTAAACATGAGTTGAGTATTTGTTATTAAACACGAGTTGAGTATTTGTTATTAAACACGAGTTGAGTATTTGTTATTAAACACGAGTTGAGTATTTGTTATTAAACACGAGTTGAGTATTTGTTATTAAACACGAGTTGAGTATTTGTTATTAAACACGAGCTGAGTATTTGTTATTAAACACGAGCTGAGTATTTGTTATTAAACATGAGTTGAGTATTTGTTATTAAACATGAGTTGAGTATTTGTTATTAAACACGAGTTGAGTATTTGTTATTAAACATGAGTTGAGCATTTGTTATTAAATATGAGTTGAGTATTTGTTATTAAACATGCGTTGAGTATTTGTTATTAAACATGCGTTGAGTATTTGTTATTAAACACGAGTTGAGTATTTGTTATTAAACACGAGTTGAGTATTTGTTATTAAACACGAGTTGAGTATTTGTTATTAAACACGAGTTGAGTATTTGTTATTAAACATGAGTTGAGTATTTGTTATTAAACACGAGTTGAGTATTTGTTATTAAACAAGAGCTGAGTATTTGTTATTAAACACGAGTTGAGTATTTGTTATTAAACATGAGTTGAGTATTTGTAACGACTTGTTAATTCATAATTTACAAAGCATTAATCCAACATTAATAATCACTATTACATTATAAACATTGGTATAAATGTTTTAGTCTTGACAATAAACCCATGTATCTGTGTCTATAAATAGTTTATTATTGTTAATAACACACTACTGTTTAATCGTGTAACTTATTATAAAGTGTTATCCTCACAGTGAGCTTCATTCACAAATACCTTCTGAATTTGTTGGGTTCAGAATGAAAACTTAACCATTTTCTTCTGCTTTCTCCCATCACAGGGGTCATGTGAGTGGAGCCTATCCCAGCTGCTTTGAGCCTGATGCAGGGTTCACTCTGGACAAGTTAGTCGCAGGGTTAACACTTAGAGACAGATAATCCTTCACTCTCACAGTCATCCACTAGGGGCAGTGTGGACGGTGGGAGGAACCCGACCCAGACACAATAATAATCCCACAGTAACACGGGGAGAAAGGCTGTGATGGCCGGGAATCGAACCCACGACCTTCTTGCTGTGAGGCAGGAGTGCTAACCACCCACGATGCAGGCTTTCATACTTTACCAGTGGGGTTCATTCTTCGTGCTGCACCAGTAAAGTGCAGTCATCAAAATAAATAAGAAAAGTTTTATTATATATTTATAGATTTTTATGATCATAATGTAATTTGGGATTAAGGATTTAATGTTTTTATGATTAATATTGTCAGAGGAGGCAAAAGTATTCACATTCTGTTCTTAGTAGAAGTACAGACACTGTGTTCAAAAGGACTCTGGTAGAAGTAGATTCAACTTCTTTAAAAGTACATTCTCTGAAATGAACTTGAAAGTATAAATTAATGTTGCCGTCAATGATACACAATACATTTGTAAAACTCTGCAGTAACTCAGCTTTCATGAACAATCTTCTGTTTGTTCCAGTTTAGTTTCAAGTTTCAGACAGAATCAAGACTGAACCAGTGCAACTGTGATTTGTTCTGTTTATTATTTTCATTCTGCATCATTCACTACAATCACCAAACAATATTAGATGTTCCCTGAGTTTATATCAATAACATCCTGCTCTTATTTTGGCGGGGCTTCACTTCCTCTCTCGTTTCTTTTACGTCATGTCGTCGTCTGCGGAGGTTGTGAAAGAAACTGTTTTGACAACGTAAGGAGTACAAAGATATTTGCATTAATAAGTAGAGAGTAAAAGTAAAAAGATAAACAAATACTTCAGTACCTGACTGTCTTTTTTAGAACCGAGAGAGACAGTTGAGTTTCAAACAGAAGCCCCGTCCTTAGCTCCTTACTCACTCTCACAAACCCCTCCAGGCTTTTCTCTCGTCTCGTGCGTGAATTCATGTGTTCATCTTCTACGCGTGCACAACTCGAGACGAACATGCTCACTGTTTATAGACCGCTAATCCTGTCCCAACACAAATCATGACAATACTAGGACACTGGTGTTAGTAGGTGAGGACACCTAGCTATGAGAAAGCTGAAATTATGGGTCTCAAGAGCGATAAGTCCCGGAGACTACAGCGCTAGCAATATTAGCATTAGCAACATAAGGCTAAGCCCTAGCAACGTAAGGCTAACATCTGTTTGCAATTCGTTTAAAATGTAACGAGAGAAATTGACCACAATGCTAATAAAATATAGTGAACAGAAAGTTAGTTACCAGTCTAGAAGATAAGCAGCCAGCTCAGAGTCCAGTTTTAGACCAATGCAGTCGCGTAGTTCTCTCCGTGTTTGAAATGCGGTTCCAATATTTATTCACGTTTTATTTCTTTTATCGTCCCATTTGTACTGTTCTGTTCTCTTTAGTCCTTCTGTTTTCCTTTGTTTATGATGTTTAACAGTGTATGCAGTAACAGCTAATGCAGGAATAGCTACCTTACCCTCTGAGACTTCGGCCGCCATGTTGTCTCTGTTTACCAGTTGAGCATGCGCAGACCAAAGACATTGTACAGCAACAGCCAATGGGGTTCTCTGTTAAGTCCCTGGATGTCAGGAGGCTTGTGATTGGCCAAGAACCCCCCGTCCCTGTGTTGGAGTTGTTCCTATCTCTATTGAGTGTTCATTTCTTAAAATTGCTTATAATAACCAGCAGATGGCGTCATAGAGCATGATTTTTTCAAAAAACGATTGCTTTTGCAATATACTAGATGAAAAATATATTAGGTACTGGAGTTTTAAGTACAATAATAAAGTACAAATCCTCCATTAGTCTAATAATAATGATTAGTAACAGTATTAGTAGGTCAACTAAGGAAAACGAACTTCTCTTCAACTATTTGTGCTGTTATTTCTTTTTGTCCCTGTAGGTGGCGCCAGGTTGACCCCAGGACTGGCTCAGTTCATTGAGACTAAACATCATCAAAGTATTTTCTGTACAGACTGTTCTACTGTTGTTCTGGAAAACCTCAAAGATGCACAATATTTATTTTTCCCAATGAAGCTGAATTGTTCTTTATCTACACAGAGTATTTATTTATTCATTCATTCATTCATTCATTTATCTATTCATTTATTTATATATTTATTTCATTTATTCATTTATGTGTTTATTCATTCATTTATTTATTCATTCATTTGTCTATTTATTCATTTATTTATTTATTTATACATTAATTTATTTCATTTATTCATTTATGTATTTATTTATTCCATTATTTATTCATTAATTTGTATATTTATTCTTTTTTTTTTTTTCATCTGCAGTTTCAGGTCAGTCACAGTTTGGGTTTTTAAACTAAAGTACTTCCCAGGTACTTAAATACTACCCTCTACATACTCGAGTACTAAAGCGGTACTTGAGTACATACGTGTCCCAGTAACAGCTTTAACGACATGGTTTAATTAAGTTTTAATGTTGTGCTTCATGTTGACCATGTTTTTGTTCTAATCTTAAATGAAACAGACTTCTTCTTCCTTTTAATGTTTACATTTTTATTTATTATAAACATGTTTGTGTTTTGGAAAATAGATTGAAAGTTGAAGAACATGTGAAATCTGAAGAAATTAAAGCAAAAGGGATTTGATAGTTTAATTTATTCATTATTTAAGCTCTGTGCAGAACAATAACCTGCAGTCGACCAAAGAACCACATAACCATCTTCTGCTTTTCACAGTTACCTTTACTTTTTTTCCCCTCCACCTCACCTCCACCTCACCGAGCCTCCACCACCAACAACTCTGCGACCGGAGGCTGTCGACATGAAAAGCTGTTCGGGTGGAGTTTTTAAGAGTTATGTGACTCCATTGATGATGAACAAATCAAAGCAGCAGTGATTAATGCAGGTATAATGTACCTGCTGAACAGCTCTCTCAAACGGAATGTTCTGGTAGGAGCCTCCTCCTTTTTAAGCCACGATGCCAGAATTATAAATACATCTGTCTAAATTAATTCATTAACATTAGGGTCTTTACAACTAAACTAAAGCGATCTTTTCTCTCATTTTTGTCCAAAAGGAAAAGAGCATTGATGTTGAAAAACGGTTTATTTCAGGTGCACAGTCCCTGTTCAATCAAAGATTAAATTATTTATTATTATTATTATTACTACGTAAAAGCCACACCGTGTCGTCGTGGGAACAGAGCACTCACCTTTGTTTAATGTGTTTTCAATTGAAGTATTTATGTCATTGTCCATTTACATAAAAGTACTGTACCTTCCCTGAATCTAAAAACAGATGAGAACAAAGAGAGTGTTTGTGTTTGTGTTTGTGTTGGGTGTGTAGAGGTATGTCCTGCACCATCATCGTCGTCATCATCATCATCAGAACCGCTCTCAGCTTCAGCAGCTCTTCCTCAGGTTCAGATCGACCTGAAGGGACTCGTATTCGGCAAATTCTTCACTTCCTAAACTTTTTATCTTTATTAAATCTGACCTGTTCAAATCTGAATAAAACCTGTTCAAATCCAGCTAAAACCAGTTCAAATCCAGCTAAAACCTGTTCAAATCCAGCTAAAACCTGTTCAAATCCATCAAAAACTAGCTCAAATCCAACTAAAACCAGTTCAAATCCAACTAAAATCTGTTTGAATCCAACGAAAACCTGTTCAAATTCATCTAAATCCAGTTCAAATCCAACTAAAACCTGTTCAAATCCAGCTAAAAACCTGTTTAAATCCAACTAAAACCTGTTCAAATCCAGCTAAAACCTGTTTAAATCCAACTAAAACCTGTTCAAATCCAACTAAAACCTGTTCAAATCCAACTAAAACCTGTTCAAATCCAACTAAAATCTGTTTGAATCCAACAAAAACCTGTTCAAATTCATCTAAATCCAGTTCAAATCCAACTAAAAGCAGTTCAAATCCAGCTAAAAACCTGTTTAAATCCAACTAAAACCTGTTCAAATCCAGCTAAAACCTGTTTAAATCCAACTAAAACCTGTTCAAATCCAGCTAAAACCTGTTTAAATCCAACTAAAACCTGTTCAAATCCAACTAAAACCTGTTCAAATCCAACTAAAACCTGTTCAAATCCAACTAAAACCTGTTCAAATCCAACTAAAACATCAAATTTAATTAATACCTGTTCAAATCCATCTAAAACCAGTTCAAATCCATCTAAAACCAGTTCAAATCCAGCTAAAACCAGTTCAAATCCAGCTAAAACCTGTTCAAATACAGCTAAAACCTGTTCAAATCCAACTAAAACCTGTTCAAATCCAGCTAAAACCTGTTTAAATCCAACTAAAACCTGTTCAAATCCAGCCAAAACCTGTTTAAATCCAACTAAAACCTATTCAAATCCATCTAAAACCTGTTCAAATCCAGTGAAAATCTGTTTAAATCCATCTAAAAACTGTTCAATAACTAATTAATACTTTTTTACTAACTGAATTACTAATTGTTTGAGAAACATTGGTGGTAAAATCAGAAAACAGCTGAGGCATTCACATTGAGCACATTTCTATAAGAGCACGTCACTGAAGGGTGGAGAAGGACACGCTGGAAAAAGGTCGCACCTCAACGACCGATTCCACAGATTTCTCTCAAACAGAACCAGCACCACACCTTTTGGGAGGATCCCAGAAACAATGGAACATTAACCAGTTCCTCAGGGTTTAACGCAGGCTGAAGATTTAATGTCGTCATTAAACTTAGATGAATGAATATTGAACAGAGAAGATGTCAAAGAATCAATTTCATGACCTCTCACTCGATGAAAACCCTGGCTCTCTCTCTGATTCAGTTCAAATACATTTATCGATTAGACATAAATACATTGATTTCTGATCGTGTTTGTCTCTTAATGAAGGTTTTCTGCTGAAACACGGAGAATAAACAATAATCAACGAAATAACAATCTGCTATTTTACTTCATGAACATAATTTTTCTTAACTGTCTCCGATATGGCTGCCACTAACAATTATTGTGATAATCTTGATTATGTTTACAATTAATCGATAAATTGATAACTTTAACCTGGAAACTATGAACACTACATATTTACACAACATTTCAACACATTTTTGACTGGTTTCATTTCAAATACACTTCAGATTATTATTATTTTGCTGAAAACTGAAAGCTTACGAGTTCTTCTCTTTTTGCAACGGCTCATTTTCATACTTTGATTCATACGTTTGTTTTGTAGAATAAAGAAAGTAGAATAAATTGATAGAAGTGCAAAAAAAATGCTTCATGGAATCATTTTGTGAATAGTAATAAATCTCAGTGTAATATCGTATACTGTACTTTAATCCTACTGCAGTGTATTAGATATGCTTCATTATACCGTCTTAATTATCTTACAGCACAACTCAGTCTCCATTCACAAATTTAATAACAGCAATAAACACCAGAATTTCTTCAGAGCAAAAAACTGATAGAAAAGTTTATTCAAAGCCAAAATTGACCAAAAGAGGATCACATCCTTCGTCTCAAGAAGGATCCAGCTGCTCAGTCGATTAATGTCAGGTTTTAGATTTAGATTTATACAACAATGTATTTATTCTTGTATTGATTGCTGTGCTTTTTAATAATTTAATGTCCACTGTGTTGTCTTGTCTGCAGTGTTCAATGTATCTGTGTTTAGTTTTTTAAGCTCTTAGTGCTAAACAAATTCCTGTCGGGGCAATAAAGGCCTCATTCCTTTTATTCATTGATTCATTATTTATTCATCCAATAATTGGCCTCTTTTATGACATAACTGTGATAAATGAAAACAGGGTCATACTTTGCCTCTGTTTGTTATGATTATGAAGTCCAAAAGTGGCCAAATGGTGTTTTGAATTGTACTTTATTTGTAGTAAATATATAAACCTTACTCGACCTCAATGCCTGTATTTGTGAAACTGGTCCTCGAGAATAAAAATGACTCAAATTCCTTTAAAGAATTTCTACAAAAACTTGCTAAAAGGTGAATTTGTGCCTGGGGATGAATGAGTTCAGTGAAGGCGTTAAAATTCCTCTGTTAGAAAGTTTCAAACATAAAACAGTCTCAGGATTCCCATCAATGACACGACTAATATACGTCACCAACAAGTAATAAATAATGCGGTTATGAAAACAACTTAAAGAATGCGTCATCAGACTCTTGGGTTTTGTTTTTTTATCTTTCAAAAGAATTCTATTGTTTCTCAAAGGTGTAACCGGTTAATATTAAATAAATATTTAACGCAAAACTACGTAGGTTTAAAGACACGCACGCAACTTTAGACAATACTTTGAAGTTATATATTTTCATTATTTTTAGTTCATGTATTTTATTAAACAGTTACAGTCTTTAAAGTTAGAATTAATACATTATTTACCTTAAACCTTAAGTCCACATTCCTTCTTTGATACCTTTTATTTAATTCAGATTTAATGTCAGTATTTATTTTATGGCAGACATAAAGTCTCCCAAACCAGGCTCAGTTCTAAATAGCATATTCTTAATTAATACAAGATTTAAATGTAGAAATACAAAAGAAACAATGTGACTGAACCAGTATGTTCTGACCAGCTCATATTACAAATATAAGATGAGACTTAGTAATACAAGCTCCACCCTGAGAACACAGGAGCATTCTTTAAATCAGGGACATGTTTGTTTGTGATGTATCAGTATAAAAGCAGCACCTTCAGAGAAGAGTCAGAGAAACTCAGACCGGTTCAGAAACGACAGCTTCAGCTTTAAAGGAAGTAAGTACAATTAACTAATATTAAATATATAGATTTATGACCCAAAGTAAAACTGATTTATATAGTTATTGTTAAAAAGATGATTTTTGTTAAATTGTCAGAAAAAGCTGTGTCTAAAAAGTATTTTTGCTTCAGGAAATAAGACTTTGTAGAACTCGAAATTAAGTCTGTTGTTGTGAGGTTTTTCAAAACTGATGTGTTTCGTAAATAAACGTTAAAGGTGACTTTGTTTTTTATGTGAAAACAGAAAATCAAAAGACTGTCGCAAAAATGAGCTTCAGAAAAAGCCTGCTGCTGCTGCTCTTCATCGGTGAGTTCAAGAAAAACCGAAAACTGGACGTTAACAAACATTTATGAACGTTAAAGTTTATAAGAATATTAACATATTTATGGAATAAATTTAATGATATCAATAATATCTGTCAACAGCAACTACCACAACTGTACAAACTACAACTACAACTACAGCTGCTCCAACTACAACCACAGCTGCTCCAACTACAACTACAGCTGCTACAACTACAACTACAGCTGCTCCAACTACAACCACAGCTGCTACAACTACAACTACAGCTGCTTCAACTACAACCACAGCTGCTACAACTACAACTACAGCTGCAGCTGCACCAACTACAACTACAGCTGCTCCAACTACAACTACAGCTGCTCCAACTACAACCACAGCTGCTACAACTACAACTACAGCTGCAGCTGCACCAACTACAACTACAGCTGCTCCAACTACAACTACAGCTGCTACAACTACAACTACAGCTGCACCAACTACAACTACAGCTGCTTCAACTACAACTACAGCTGCTCCAACTACAACTACAGCTGCTCCAACTACAACCACAGCTGCACCAACTACAACTACAGCTGCTCCAACTACAACTACAGCTGCTCCAACTACAACTACAGCTGCACCAACTACAACCACAGCTGCACCAACTACAACCACAGCTGCACCAACTACAACTACAGCTGCTCCAACTACAACTACAGCTGCTCCAACTACAACTACAGCTGCTCCAACTACAACTACAGCTGCTCCAACTACAACTACAGCTGCTCCAACTACAACTACAGCTGCTCCAACTACAACCACAGCTGCTCCAACTACAACCACAGCTGCACCAACTACAACTACAGCTGCTCCAACTACAACCACAGCTGCTCCAACTACAACCACAGCTGCTCCAACTACAACTACAGCTGCTCCAACTACAACCACAGCTGCACCAACTACAACTACAGCTGCTCCAACTACAACTACAGCTGCTCCAACTACAACTACAGCTGCTCCAACTACAACTACAGCTGCTCCAACTACAACCACAGCTGCTCCAACTACAACTACAGCTTCCAACTACAACTACAGCTGCTCCAACTACAACCACAGCTGCACCAACTACAACTACAGCTGCTCCAACTACAACCACAGCTGCTCCAACTACAACTACAGCTGCTCCAACTACAACCACAGCTGCACCAACTACAACTACAGCTGCTCCAACTACAACTACAGCTGCTCCAACTACAACCACAGCTGCTCAACTACAGCTGCTCCAACTACAACACAGCTGCACTACAACCACAGCTGCCAACTACAACTACAGCTGCTCCAACTACAACTACAGCTGCCCCACCACACCACACTCCAACTACACTGCTAACTACCGCTGACCACCAACTAGCTGTCAACTAAACCACAGCTGCTCCAACTACAACCACAGCTGCTCCAACTACAACTACAGCTGCACCAACTACAACTACAGCTGCTCCAACTACAACTACAGTTGCTCCAACTACAACTACAGTTGCTCCAACTACAACTACAGTTGCTCCAACTACAACCACAGCTGCTCCAACTACAACCACAGCTGCACCAACTACAACTACAGCTGCACCAACTACAACTACAGCTGCTCCAACTACAACCACAGCTGCACCAACTACAACTACAGCTGCTCCAACTACAACTACAGCTGCTCCAACTACAACCACAGCTGCTCCAACTACAACCACAGCTGCTCCAACTACAACTACAGCTGCTCCAACTACAACCACAGCTGCACCAACTACAACTACAGCTGCTCCAACTACAACCACAGCTGCTCCAACTACAACTACAGCTGCTCCAACTACAACCACAGCTGCACCAACTACAACCACAGCTGCACCAACTACAACTACAGCTGCTCCAACTACAACTACAGCTGCTCCAACTACAACCACAGCTGCTCCAACTACAACTACAGCTGCTCCAACTACAACCACAGCTGCTCCAACTACAACCACAGCTGCACCAACTACAACTACAGCTGCTCCAACTACAACTACAGCTGCACCAACTACAACTACAGCTGCTCCAACTACAACCACAGCTGCTCCAACTACAACTACAGCTGCTCCAACTACAACCACAGCTGCACCAACTACAACTACAGCTGCTCCAACTACAACTACAGCTGCACCAACTACAACTACAGCTGCACCAACTACAACTACAGCTGCTCCAACTACAACTACAGCTGCTCCAACTACAACTACAGCTGCTCCAACTACAACTACAGCTGCTCCAACTACAACCACAGCTGCTCCAACTACAACCACAGCTGCTCCAACTACAACTACAGCTGCTCCAACTACAACCACAGCTGCACCAACTACAACTACAGCTGCACCAACTACAGCTGCTCCAACTACAACCACAGCTGCACCAACTACAACTACAGCTGCTCCAACTACAACTACAGCTGCTCCAACTACAACTACAGCTGCTCCAACTACAACTACAGCTGCTCCAACTACAACCACAGCTGCTCCAACTACAACTACAGTTGCTCCAACTACAACTACAGCTGCTAGCTACAACTACAGCTGCTCCAACTACAACCACAGCTGCACCAACTACAACTACAGCTGCTCCAACTACAACCACAGCTGCACCAACTACAACTACAGCTGCTCCAACTACAACTACAGCTGCTCCAACTACAACTACAGCTGCACCAACTACAACCACAGCTGCTCCAACTACAACCACAGCTGCTCCAACTCTGCTGGCTACAACTACAGCTGCTCCAGCTACAACCTACAGCTGCCCAACTACAGCTACAGCTGCTCCAACTACAACTACAGCTGCCCCAACTACAACCACAGCTGCACCAGCTACAGCTACAGCTGCACCAACTACAGCTACAGCTGCTACGACTACAACCACAGCTGCTCCAACTACAACTACAGCTGCTCAAAACTACAACCACAGCTGCTCCAGCTACAGCTACACTGCTCCAGCTACCCCCAGCTGCTCCAGCTACAACTACAGCTGCTCCAACTACAACTGCAGCTGCTCCAACTACAGCTACAGCTGCTCCAGCTACAACCACAGCTGCTCCAACTACAACTACAGCTGCACCAGCTACAACTACAGCTGCTCCAGCTACAACTACAGCTGCTCCAGCTACAACTACAGCTGCTCCAACTACAACTACAGCTGCTCCAGCTGCAACCACAGCTGCTCCAACTACAACTACAGCTGCTCCAACTACAACTACAGCTGCTCCAACTACAACTACAGCTGCTCAACTACAACAACAACTGCTCCAGCTACAACCTACGGCTGCTCCAGCTACAGCCACAGCTGCACCATCTACAGAGCTACAGCTGCTCCGGCTACTACTGGCACAGCTGCCCCAGACCAAAACTCACAACTGCACAGCTACAGCTACAGCTGCTCCAGCTACAACTACAGCTGCTGACCTGCTGCAGCTACAACCACAGCTGCTCCAACTACAGCTCAACTACAACTACAGCTGCTTCAACTACAGACTACAGTTGCTCCAACTAACAACTACAGCTGCTCCAACTACTACTACAGCTGCTCCGGTTGCAAGCTACGGCTGCTCCAGCTCCAGCTACAGCTGCTCCAGCTACAACCACAGCGGCACCAACTACAACCTTCAGCTGCTCCAACTACAGCCACTGAGCTGCCAGCTACAGCTTCTGCTCCCAACTACCGCGAGAGCTGCCCCAGCTACTGACCACAGCCGCTCGAGCTGCTACAACTACAGCTGCTCCAGCTACAACTACAGCTGCACCAGCTACAACTACAGCTGCTCCCAACTACAACTACAGCTGCTCCAACTACAACTACAGCTGCTCCAACTACAACTACAGCTGCTCCCCAACCACAACCACACTTGCACCAACTACAACCTGACCTGACTCAGCTACAACTACAGCTGCTCCAACTACAACAACTACAGCTGCTCCAGCTACAACAACTGGCTGCTCCAACTACAACTACAGCTGCTCCAACTACAACCACAGCTGCTCCCAGCTACAACAACTACAGCTGCTCCAACTACAGCCACAGCTGCTCCAACTACAACTACAGCTGCTCCAGCTACAACTACAGCTGACCCAACTACAACTACAGCTGCTCCAACTACAACTACAGCTGCTCCAACTACAACTACAGCTGCTACCAACTACAACTACAGCTGCTCCAACTACAACCACAGCTGCTCCAACTACAACCACAGCTGCTCCAACTACAACCACAGCTGCACCAACTACAACCCAGCTGCTCCAACTACAACTACAGCTGCATCAAACTTCAACTACAGCTGCTCAACTACAACTATTACAACTACAGCTGCTGCAACTACAACCACAGCTGCACCAACTACAACCACGGCTGCACCAACTACAACCACAGCTGCTCCAACTACAACTACAGCTGCTCCAACTACAACTACAGCTGCTCCAACTACAACAGCTACAGGCTGCACCAACTACAACCACAGTGCTCCCTCTCACAACCACAGCTGCACCAACTACAACTACAGCTGCTCCAACTACAACCACAGCTGCTCCAACTACAACTACAGCTGCTCCAACTACAACTACAGCTGCACAAACTACAACCACAGCTGCTCCAACTACAACCACAGCTGCTCCAACTACAACCACAGCTGCACCAACTACAACTACAGCTGCTCCAACTACAACCACAGCTGCTCCAACTACAACCACAGCTGCACCAACTAAAACTACAGTTGCTCCAACTACAACTACAGCTGCACCAACTACAACCACAGCTGCTCCAACTTCAGTCCACAGCTGCTCCAACTCAACCACAGCTGCTCAACTACAACCACAGCTGCAATTCAACCACAACTACAGCTGCTCCAACTACAGCAACCAGCTGCTCCAACTACAACTACAGCTCCAACCACAACTACAGCTGCTCCAACTAAAACACAGCTGCTCTAACTACAACTACAGCTGCTAGCTACACAGGCTGCACCAACTACAACTACAGCTGCTCCAACTCCACAGCGCACAGCTTCACATCCCAACTACAGCTGCCACCATAACTGAAGTACAAAAACTACAGCTGCTGCTCCAACTACAACTACAGCTGCTCCAACTACAACCACAGCTGCTCCAACTACCACTACAGCTGCTCCAACTACAACCACAGCTGCTCCAATTACAACCCACAAAGCTACTCCAACTACATCTCACAGCTGCTCCAACTACAACTACAACCACAGCTGCTCCAACTACAACTACAGCTGCCCCAACTACAACTACAGCTGCTCCAACTACAACTACAGCTGCTCCAACTACAACTCCACAGGCTGTCTCCAACTACAACCACAGCTGCTCCAACTCCAACACATCTCACAGCTGCTCCAACTACAACCACAGCTGCTCCAACTACACAACCTCAGCTGCCCAACCACAACTACAGTACCACAACTACTCACTACAACAACATCCTGCTCAACTAACTCATGCTGCTCGACTACAAGTACAGCTGCTCCAGCTACAGCTACATCTCACCAACTACAACTACAGCTGCTCCAACTACAGCTACAGCTGCACCAACTACAAACTGTTACACTGTCCTCTAATTACAACCCCAACAGCTGCTCCAACTCCTACAACCACAGCTGTTCCAACTACAACAAGTTCAGCTGCTCCAAC
>CM072158.1:1451482-1469144 GCA_036850595.1 Rhyacichthys aspro | reverse complement strand
AGGTTTAGACTGTACTACATTTCCCATAATCCCTCAGTGCTCACCTGAGTTCTGGCCAAGAGCAGCTGCTGAAAGCCCTCCACCTCTTTGCTGTCGTCTGCTGCCCTCTCCTGGACAAACACAGAACAGGACAGAGTTTAAAGAGAAGAAATCAAGTGTCTCCTGAAGAGAACCGAGCGAGTTCTGAGTCTGACCATGAGAACGCTCAGCATCATGTCGTAGTTGTTGATGAGGAAGATGAGCTGGTCTCGTCTCGAAGGAAACTCCGCCGCCATTTTGAGCACAAAGTTCTCCACCTCCACCTGAGAAAAACAAAAGCCTTTACAGCTGTTTTCAAGAGAAGGGCGACCAAAATTCTATTCTACACTGTGTTACACTCAATAAAAAATCTATTTAATCAATACAGAAACATGATTTTAAAATTAGCTAAAGAAATAGGTTAAAATCTCTTAAAGTAACAAACAAAAACAGAGTAAGTAAAGTAGCAATAAAATGACACTAACGGCAAAGACAACCATATTTATTTTGTATTTTCTGTGCAGATTTTCTCCTTTGTTTGGTTCCGAGCGACGCACTGAAGAGCCACCAGGGGGCGTCAAAGGTGTGTTACCTGCAGCTGTCCGAGGAGAGCGTGTTCTCTGCTCGAAAAGTCTGGTTGATGCTGACGATGGCCGACGAGAACTCAGCGTAACGTCGAGTGATCTGGAGTTCAACACGAAAACCTTCAGATAACTGTGTTTATTTATATATTTACCACATTTACAACAAAATAAATACAAAATGTCTGACCGTCCCAGCACAAAACGAGCTTTAGATAAAACTTTGTGAAGAATATTGTGTCCTTCAGCAGCTGGTTAGATAATTAAAGACCAATAAACAGCTGTGTTAAACATGAAAGTGGCCGAGTGTTGGACGAACTGCACAGTTTTGGTGAAATATTTTGTTGTTGTGAAGAAAGTTTGTTTGGTTTTGTGTCACTCGACTGAGTTCTGCACACGCTCAGTTCCTCTTTAAAATCAGGATCTGACGTTTAAAGCGCAAAGATGAAAATGTGAGACTTAAAATCGGATCAAAACTGTGATACTCAAGTGAAATCCTATTGTAATTAACTGGTGTTTGTGTGGTTTTCGTACGTAGTGAGGCCTCGTGTCCAGGACGCCCAGTTTCTGAGGGTCTGTGTTTCTGATGCTGTGGATGTTCATCTCCAGAATCATCTCGAACCTGGGCCACAGCAGCTCCAGCACCGCCTCCCAGTATCTGCAGCCGACAAAAACACACGGGTAACCGCACACAGAGACGGGTTTAGAGTGACTTCAAAACCCCGCGGTGGAGGTGTGGTCTCACTTGTCGAGCGCCGGGATGTTCCTTTGGCCGTGATGGCTCTGAATCTGAGGATGATGTGGATGCAGAGGAAGACGGCGATGCTGTCGTAGCAGTCGGACACGTACGTCGACATGCTCTTCGCAGAAACCACGCAGGAGAACAGGTCACAGCGGGTTTACTGCAGGTTTGAAGACTGTTTTTGGACATAATATAAAACTACACATTACTGCTGACTTAGATTGGAATAAAAATAGCAAAGTAGCAGCGAGGATGTTAGAAATGACGTCAAAATCTGATAAAAAACTGGTTAAAGCCCAAGTTAAACCAAATAAAGCCACTGAAATCCAGTTATACCTAGTTTTAATTCACTTAAACCTGTTAAAGTCAGAGCAAATCAGTCCAAACCAGTTTAAATTGGTCAAAGTCCAATTAAAAATCACATTACAACAAGTTTAGAATTGGTTTAGATCCTAAAAATAATTTAAAATCTGTCCAAATCTGGTTATAACAAGTTTTAATCCATTTAAAACCAATTAAAGCCCGAGTTAAATCACCTAAACCTGTCCAAATCCCACTGAAGGGCAGCTAAAACAACTCAAACCCATCCAACAAATTTAACCAGGACTAAAACCAGGATAAACTCCAACTAAAAACACTTAAAACCCGTCCAAATGTGGTTATAACAACTTCCTCTTCCTCCATTGCTCTGTGGTTCGTACCAGGAACATGGCCAGCGTTTTTCCCATGATGCAGTTGAACAAATCGAGCGCGGAGTTTCCAGCGACCATGAAGAAGTCGCAGAGGAACAGGAACTCCCGGCAGCCGTTGTCCAGCAGCGCGAGTGTTGGCCCGGAACAGCGTCTCGTACGGATACTGACGGAAACGGAGATGAAGTATTTATAAATGATAAATAATGAATGATATGAGATGTATTATTAGGAGATTATTTTAATTGCTCACATCGTGATTTTTAAAGACATACTGTGTATACCATTGTATTTATTATGGAATTGTGTGAGTTTTTTCTCACATTTATTGAATTTATTGTTTAGAAGCTGCAAGACAGATTTCCTGGAATTGTTAAAGCTGATTCTGACTGGATTTTCCATTTCTATTTTTGTATCTAACTGTACTCTGATGCCATTTTTTTCTTTGCTCTCAGTGTTCTCGTATATATGCCATAAAAGTCTTGAAAATCAGTAAAAAAAAAACCCAAAAAACTGGAAATGGGTTTGTAAAGTGTGCCTCTAGATGTCAGCGTGAAGCAGCTGATTGAACCAAACATACTGTCGTCTTATTTTTACACAACAGCATTTATAAAAGGTCTGTTATTAGGATAGTATCAGGTAACAAGGTAAAGGTAAAGGGATTAAAGGTTAAAAAGGCCTTTTATTATTTAAGTGTTGGCTTTAAACCAGAGATATGAATTACAAAGCACTTAATACATATTTAAGAAGTATGTTTCTCAGCTTTGAGTAGATTTACTGTGTTTTTTTGTCCATCTTATATTATAAAAGCTAAAAAGTACGGTGGCCCTGAGGTGCACCATCAAAAATGTTTCTGTCCACTAGAAAAATGAAAGGATGAAAGATTCTATGAAAAATTAAAGCCATGTCTTAATAATAGGAGCTTGTTTGAAAAAAAAAATCCACAAAATTATAACAGCTTGTCTTAAAACAAAAAAAAAAAAAAAAACATCGCCAAAATAAAAATCCAGAAATAGAAAAACATTTGGCAATTTAAATAAATGTTAATGAAATGGCTTCAACAAACAAAATGGAGGAATTTTTCAATATTAATGTTTTAGTAAGACCCTATTTATGAGACAAATACTTTATTAAAGGAACCTCACACCTCTACTTTCTACAGCCTGTGAGCATCTAGGTCTGTCATGTGTTTGTCCTCACCCTGCAGTCCCCTCTCTGAGCCGTGTGGGGCACCAGGATGGGCCCCTCCAGCTCCGCGGGCTCAGTATCCCCCTCTGGCCCAGAGTGAAGATGGTGTTCCTGCTTTTCAGAGACGGCTTCGAGAAGAAACCTGCGCCGGAGTTAAAGACCAACACTCCTGACTGGGGTTCCACAAGGCTCGCTGCTGGCTCCTTTATTTATTTTGTGCATAAATGATGTTTGTGAAGAGTCTGATCTGTTAAACCGTGTTATTTGCAGATGATTCTACTTCATATTGCTCTGGGGGAACCTTACACCAGTAAAGAGAAAAGAGATGGTTTGATAAACGACTCTAAAGTGCCCCTAGTGGATGAATCTGAGAGTGAAAGGCTATCAGTGTCTGTCTCTAAATGTAAACTCTGATACACAAGATGAATGAATGGATGAATGTAATGTATCAGGTGCAGGAGCCAAAATGGAAAGTGTTTAACTAAAAAAAAAACAAAAACAAGATTTCTCTCTTTTCCTGCAAGCCCATTGAGAGGTTTTCTAGTATCAACGTTAAGACTTCTCCCAGATTAAAAAATAATGCGTGAATTTAAGAGTCAACACACAAAAAGGACATAAAATGAAATAGAAACAAGGCAAAAGAAGATATCCTGCTAAAGACTGAAGGCATTAGTGTCTGAGATCTGTACTTTACTTGATCACAAAACTATCTCAGACTGTTCTTGACCTGATCACAAAGGTCACAATCTTTAAAAACCACTTCTGCTCTAACTCCAGGAATACACTTGTGGTTGATCATGTGACATATGTTTTTCTTTTTTATTGACGCATTCGCAGACGCACCTTTGACGGATCAGTCTGTGTTAATGAAAGAGGCGCGGCGTTTCAGAAACATCCAGAGACAAAACTAAACAACCAAAAAAAGCCGGTTGTGTCGGCTGCCTTTGTGGGTTTGTGGCCCAACCCCCAAAAATTAAACACACACTGTTTGTAACTTTTGTGACAAGTTTTACAAGTCTTTAAACTGAACTCCCCCATATTTTTAAAAATCATTATGAAAAAATGAAGGTATGACAGAAAGGGCCACAACTTTAACCCTTTCTCCTTTAATTGCTGTTGACGTATTTACTGTAAACAGAAACTTGGCAATGTACTTCTGACCTACTTTAAAACGTGAGGCCATTCTGTGGGTTCAATAAAAGCCTCAGGACACTGTCACTTTGAGTGTTATTACTGTTTGAACAAATTCAATATTATTACTGGATTACTGTTTAAATCCATCTAAAACCTGTTCCAGTCCAACTAAAGCCTGCTCTAATCCATAAATTCTGTTTAAATCCATCTAAAGACCTGTTCAAATCCAACTAAAACCCGGTTTAAATCCATCTGAAAACCTTGTTCAAACCCATCTAAAACTTGTTCAAATCCATCTAAAACCTGTTCCAATCCATCTAAACCTGTCCAAATCCATCTAAAACCTGTTCCAATCCATCTAAAACTGGTTCTAATCCATCTAAAACATGTTTCAAATCCATCTAAAACCTGTTCAAATCCATCTAAAACTGTTTCAAATCCATCTAAATCTTGTTCTAAATCCATCTAAAACCTTTTCAAATCCATCTAAAACTGTTTCAAATCCATCTAAAACCTTTTCAAATCCAACTAAAACCTGTTCAAATCCATCTAAAACCTGGTTCAAATCCATCTAAAACCTGTTCAAATCCATCTAAAACTGGTTCAAATCCATCTAAAATCTTTTCAAATCCATCTAAACCTTGTTCTAAATCCAACTAAAACCTGTTCAAATCCATCTAAAACCTTTTCAAATCCATCTAAACCTTGTTCTAAATCCAACTAAAACCTTTTCAAATCCAACTTAAACCTTTTCAAATCCAACTTAAACCTTTTCAATCCATATAAAACTGGTTCCAATCCATCTAAAACCTTTTCAAATCCAACTCAAACCTTTTCAAATCCATCTAAAACTGGTTCCAATCCATCTAAAACCTTTTCAAATCCAACTTAAACCTTTTCAAATCCATCTAAAACTGGTTCCAATCCATCTAAAACCTTTTCAAATCCAACTTAAACCTTTTCAAATCCATCTAAAACCTGTTCTGCTGCTCAGACCTTGGAGCCAGAGACCACAGCACACTTTCAGGGTCTAGTGGAGTCCAGGCCTGGTTCTGGGCTGTTCTGAAGCAGAAGTAAGACCAGTACAATATTAGTCAGGCGCTCATAATGTTACGCCCGATCGCTGTATAGTGCATTGTCATTTAAATGGTGTCCCTCTGTTGTATTATCATTGCTTTTTGTGTTTTTATATCCACAGACAGCCTTGAATTAAGTCAGAAAATAAGTGTGTCAGTTACGCATTCAGGTGTCCACAAACAAAATTAAAAAAAAAACACAACACATTCTCACAAATTAAACCTAATTCAATTCTATGTTGTTGCCTATTGCCTCCTTAACCTGCAATAAAAATCAATCAGGTGACACAAAGGGCAGACAGCCGCTAATTATGGGCTGAATGTAATCACACTGAGTTAAGTACAAGGACTCATAAACACTGAACGGGTTTCAAACGAAATCATACTTTGGTTGAGGCGAATGATAAGTATGTGGTTCTGGTGAAACACATATTTTGCTGCAGAGAAGTAAGTTCAAGGTGTGTATAATTGTAGAATAAGATAAATAGCAGTCATGTGTCAAAATAAATACATGTAATTAACTTCTATGTAACACGGTGCCTTTCCAGAAAGAGCTACGTGAACAAAAGCATATTTTCGTCTTAATTACAAGCAATACATAACTTCAAACCTGTGTCTTTGTCAAACTGGGAGTGTGCTGACAAGTTAGTTAATGTAGGTATTTAATTCATTCATTGATTAATACCTTTCCGGCTGCTTTGGGCGTGAGGCGGATAGAGCCAGGACAATCACCAGATCATCACAGAAATAACCATTCACTCTGACATTCCTTCACTGTGAGACTTTTAGATTCACCGAGAACTTAAAGGGACAGTTCAGGATCCAATCCAACTAAAAGCTGTTTAAATTCATCTAAAATCTGTTCAAATCCATCTAAAACTGGTTCAAATATATTTAAAACTAGTTCAAATCCATCTAAAACTGGTTCCAATCCATCTAAAACTGGTTCAAATCTATTTAAAACTAGTTCAAATCCATCTAAAACTGGTTCAAATCCATCTAAAACTGGTTCAAATCTATTTAAAACTAGTTCAAATCCATCTAAAACTGGTTCAAATCCATCTAAAACTGGTTCAAATCTATTTAAAACTAGTTCAAATCCATCTAAAACTAGTTCAAATCCATCTAAAAGTGGTTCAAATCCATCTAAAACTGGTTCAAATCTATTTAAAACTAGTTCAAATCCATCTAAAACTGGTTCAAATCTATTTAAAACTAGTTCAAATCCATCTAAAAGTGGTTCAAATCCATCTAAAACTGGTTCAAATCCATCTAAAACTGGTTCAAATCTATTTAAAACTAGTTCAAATCCATCTAAAACTGGTTCAAATCTATTTAAAACTAGTTCAAATCCATCTAAAAGTGGTTCAAATCCATCTAAAAGTGGTTCAAATCCATCTAAAACTGGTTCAAATCCATCTAAAACTGGTTCAAATCTATTTAAAACTAGTTCAAATCCATCTAAAACTGGTTCAAATCTATTTAAAACTAGTTCAAATCCATCTAAAACTGGTTCAAATCCATCTAAAAGTGGTTCAAATCCATCTAAAACTGGTTCAAATCCATCTAAAACTGGTTCAAATATATTTAAAACTAGTTCAAATCCATCTAAAACTGGTTCAAATCCATCTAAAACTGGTTCAAATATATTTAAAACTAGTTCAAATCCATCTAAAACTGGTTCCAATCCATCTAAAACTGGTTCAAATCTATTTAAAACTAGTTCAAATCCATCTAAAACTGGTTCAAATCCATCTAAAACTGGTTCAAATCTATTTAAAACTAGTTCAAATCCATCTAAAACTGGTTCAAATCCATCTAAAACTGGTTCAAATCTATTTAAAAACTGGTTCAAATCCATCTAAAACTGGTTCAAATCTATTTAAAACTAGTTCAAATCCATCTAAAAGTGGTTCAAATCCATCTAAAAGTGGTTCAAATCCATCTAAAACTGGTTCAAATCTATTTAAAACTAGTTCAAATCCATCTAAAACTGGTTCAAATCTATTTAAAACTAGTTCAAATCCATCTAAAAGTGGTTCAAATCCATCTAAAAGTGGTTCAAATCCATCTAAAACTGGTTCAAATCCATCTAAAACTGGTTCAAATCTATTTAAAAAACTAGTTCAAATCCATCTAAAACTGGTTCAAATCTATTTAAAACTAGTTCAAATCCATCTAAAAGTGGTTCAAATCCATCTAAAAGTGGTTCAAATCCATCTAAAAGTGGTTCAAATCCATCTAAAACTGGTTCAAATCCATCTAAAACTGGTTCAAATCCATCTAAAAGCGGTTCAAATCCATCTAAAACTGGTTCAAATCCATCTAAAAGTGGTTCAAATCTATTAAACACTAGTTCAAATCCATCTAAAACCTGTTCAAATCCATCTAAAACCTGTTCAAATCCATCTAAAATCTGTTAAAATCCATCTAAAACTGGTTTAAATCCATCTACAACTGTTTCAAATCTATTTAAAACTAGTTCAAATCCATCTAAAACCTACTGTGGGGATCTCATAACCTCACTTTTACTAAATACGGACCCTTTTAAGTCCTTTGTTTAAAAAATATTTGGCCCCAAATCAGAAAAAAGTAATGTCATAATTAAAAGGGTGTTTCTTGATGCCACTTCCTGATGTTTCTCATATAACTCTAATTTACAAATGTGTGCTTTGGCTCTAACTGCACTTAGACTGACCTCATCAAAGACTCATTAATTAATGATAGGTTCGCAGCTTATTCATTTGGAAATGACCTCTATTTTCATGTGTATCATTGGACTATTATTGATGGAGATGCATTAATGAAGCCTTAGATACTGTTGCTCTAACTTTTATATAATGCAACATCTTTTTCCATATTTTCTTTCTAAAAATCCTATTATTCAAACTTGAAAATGCCTTCTGTATTCACACAAAGTAATATAAGCTTGTGCTGTATTATAAATTAACCTCATGACCTTATATTCTGGTGATTTTTTATGAAGCCGAGATCTGCAGCAAGGTTTTTAAAGCATTTTAAGGCACATACGAAGTCTAAAAATAGCATCAAATCCAACTAAAACCTGTTCAAGTCCAACTAAAAATGGTTAAAATCCATCTAAAACCAGTTCAAATCTATTTAAAACTGGTTCAAATCCATCTAAAATCTGTTCAAATCCAACTAAAAATGGTTCAAATCCAACTAAAACTGGTTCAAATCTATTTAAAACTGGTTCAAATCCATCTAAAACCTGTTCAAAACTATTTAAAACTGGTTCAAATCCAACTAAAACCTGTGCAAATCCATCTAAAAATGGTTCAAATCCAACTAAAACTGGTTCAAATCTATTTAAAACTGGTTCAAATCCATCTAAAACCTGTTCAAATACATCTAAAAATGGTTCAAATCTATTTAAAACTGGTTCAAATCCATCTAAAACTGGTTCAAATCTATCTAAAACTGGTTCAAATCCAACTACAACTGGTTCAAATCCAACTAAAACTGGTTCAAATCTATCTAAAAACTGGTTCAAATCCAACTAAACCTGGTTCAAATCTATCTAAAACTGGTTCAAATCCAACTAAAACTGGTTCAAATCTATTTAAAACTGGTTCAAATCCATCTAAAAGTGGTTCAAATCTATCTAAAACTGGTTCAAATCCATCTAAAACTTGGTCAAATCCAACTAAAACTGGTTCAAATCCATCTAAAACTTGGTCAAATCCAACTAAAACTGGTTCAAATCCATCTAAAAGTGGTTCAAATCTATCTAAAACTGGTTCAAATCCATCTAAAACTTGGTCAAATCCAACTAAAACTGGTTCAAATCCAACTAAAATCTGTTCAAATCCATCTAAAGTCAAATATATATTGACACCAAGTAATAAAAACTTGTGTTGTATTATGAATTAACCTCATGAGCTTATATTATTTGGCATTTGGGGCAAACATATGAAGTCTAAAATGACATGAATCTGTAGGTAAAAACTGCAGAAGTCTAAATGCTGAATTACAAACCTCAGAATGCACAAAAATGTCACTAAAACCCTCAAAAAGGTGGCTCTGGGTCCACTTCCAACTGAGCTCAGAGACTCTTTGATTGAAATGTGAACCCCACATGAACCATAAATGTCTAATTGATCCAAAAAACCAGTGTGTGTCGGGGAAATCATGTGACTTGATATTCAAAATGCATTTGAAGTGAGTTAAAGCACTTTTATCACTCCCTGTTTTATCAATCACTTCTGTTTCTCCCACATCTCATAAAAACAGGTGGATATTTTGTGAATTACAGTTTGCCGTCTTATCCCTTTGCACTTGGCCCAGTAAAGGATATCTTTCTTGGCCGTGTCCTCGACTCCCATCAGGTCGTCCTTGTCAGCTACTTCCTCGTACTGCAAAACCACAAGAGAAAAAAAAAAGGCATGACATTTAATTACAACACGATCGCGGCTCAGGCCTTTCTCACGTGAGTCAGGAGTAATTAATGCTGTTATATTGTTGGTAAAATACACTTAAATCCTCATTGTTGGCCTGTTCAAAAGGATAAACTCTTTGTCTTTGTCTGTTTTTTATATCGAAGGTTGTTCCTCAGGCTGTGTCCCTATAAATTACACGAAGTACACATTAACAAACCTGCTCCACCTTTAGGTTTGAATAGATTTATTGTCATAGTGCAAATAAAATGGGCGAACAACTGGTTTCGCAATAGAACAGATGAATAGATTAGATAAAATAAAGTGGTAATACTGCTGCTGGCCACTAGGGGGAGGCTGGGTTCCTCTTGACTCTTATCACACGATTACAGCTCTCACGATACCAAATGAAAATATGCTGCTGACGCCACTGTGGCTAATATCAGTCTTTGTTATGCATTGTGGGTTAAATACATTTTTGTGGATAATTATATCAGTCTTTGTTTTGCCTCGTGTGTTTTCACCCTGCGTCTGTGATAAAATACAGAATCCAGGCCAAGAGCAAGGCTTTTTCTCATCTCATTTGATTTATTTTAACTCTGTCCCATTTAAATGAATAAACATTTTGAGATTTTATGACAAGTTTGATTAAATAACCTGTTGCTAGAATAAATATTAATAGCTTTTCAGTGTCTCCTGCAGGATATTTATCAGTTAAGGTGGTAGCTGCTGGTTGATAGAGATTATCAAAACATTTATACATTAATAAATCCAAATGCCTCAATAACGTACAGAGGCTGTATGTCTTTAAATGTAAAATAAGGAGATATGGCAAAAGGAGTTGTATTTTATATCGTTACCTGAGTTACAGTAAGATCCAATCTCTGCATTTTCCTTTAATTGTCAATATCATGTCTTAATAACAGATAAAAATAGTATGTTTTTTCACTTGTTTTGGAGTCTACAGCACAATAACTATCAACAAAGTCACAAGAGACAAAGACCTCTTTAGCTTAATGTCTAAAAGCTTTTTTATTACTTTATTTTACTTTCCGAGTTAAAGCTCCACTCCATGATTGTCTTTTCTTGTCCCTGTCTCAGACTCTCCTCCAAAATCAGTCAAGGGACCTCTCCTGCTTCTCTTTTATTAAAAAATAAAACCAGACCAGTTTTTCCTCCAAAATAATAATCCATTTGACCAAACTGAAGTTTAGAGTTTAGCGTTAGCTTAGCTGTGACTTCAGCGTCAGGACGACAATTATCTCCTCCTCGTTAAACATGACGTGATTGAATTGACAGTATTTATCTGTGTTTTACGTTGTCTCCCTTTTCTCTGTTGATGCTTTTCTTTTTTCAGCTGTTTCTCTGTTAAAAGACATATTCAGAGGTTCTCATCTGTTACAATCCCTTAGAATAAACACTAGATGGATCAGAAAGACAGTTTTTACACTAATTATTGATTTTACAATAAACTATTTGGGTTTAAACCATTTTTCCAACGAGGTAGAGTCTGTTTAAACAGGGCTAAATACCTGAATTATTTTGATTTTAAATTAAGTCACACATTGCCCCATAGTGAAACTTCACACTCATAAATTGCACATTAAAGAGTGTTGTTGTTGTTTACTGCAACAATGTCAAGCCTCGTCTCTTTTCACACACCCTATAATCAAAGTGAGCAGAAGCCTATCATTAACCGTCCTGTGACTCCAGACGCTCACCTGAACCTTGAGCAGACGGCTGCTGTAAGACTTGAAGTAGCTGTAGTAGATTTTACTCATCGTGTCCACGTATTCGTCTCTGATCTCTTTGGCCACCGTTCTCTCGTTGGCCAAAAGGAACTGGTAGAAGAATCTGGAGGAAGACAAGTCTCACTTTAGTTTCATTTTTACACTTTCACTTGACTTTATTAAACGCTGGTAAATGTAAAGAGTTTTAAGTCACAAAATCTCTCGTGGTCTAACTTTAAGGTAAACAAACATGACTAAACTTTGGTAATACAGAATCAGGAGTGTGTTAGAGAAATTTAGGTCTCATTCTGCATTTACCCTATTGACTTATGGCCTAGATTTAAGGGGAAAACAGGGCTAAAATCAGGCCAAAAGCTGTGTCATATGTGATGTGCTGAAGTAATACATTGTCCGTATATTCATAAGTCAGGACATTTTGGTAATTTACGAGAGCAAACATTAAATGAATCAATAAAATGGACCGGTTTAACAACATTCTGCCTTAGATCCGTACAGACATCAGAGATAAATAGCGTCTGAGTTCTTTACACACCTGTCTGTTCCAAAAAGGAGACAGACTTTCGAAAAGCACCAGAGAATAAACTGATGTTGGTAACGAGAGGCTGGTTACTGTCTTAACTGGATTTGTACAGTTTTGATGCCGAGTCCAACTTGGTAAATCTCTACAAACCAACACAAACTTTGGAAAGTGCAGCCTGTGAGGTGTTAACTTTACAGCATCTTTAACCTAAATTAGGGTCTATCTATTAAGTCGTAACGCAAACATGTTATTCTCTTTTAGTCTGATCAGTTCTCTTAGGTCAGAACAACCTGTGAGAGATGGTGGAAGCTTTTCTTAGTCACTGTCTTCACTTGTGGCTCAGAGACATAACTCTGCTCCAACAACAAAGCATATCCAGACTTGAATGTTTAATACTATTACACTGTGTACTGTTCAACTGTCTCTGGTTCTCTGTATTTGGTGATAATAAACTGTTCTTCTCAGCTCAGCTCTCCTGTACTTATATTCTATTTTAATCCTTTTACCTTCACTTATGTCCTAGATTTAAGTCACGTAGATGTGCTGGTCTGTCCTGGTCAAGGCAGTAGCTGATGAGCTGACTTTAAACTGTTTATTGCACAATACGCTTTACTTTAACTTGTTTTTCCTGCAGAGACAACTCCACTCCAGGTTAGATATCTGCTGTTTCCGGCAGAAGCATAGCCAATGTTCAGTATTGTCACACTATGTTCACTGTCTCTGGGGACGTATTAATGACAAATAAACTTCTCCAGCCTCAGAGTGTCTCCAGTCTGTCTTTTTACTCTGACTTTATGGACGACACAAAACTCCCCAACAGGCTGGACAGGCTCTGAGCAGCTTCATTCTAATTATACGACTCATTTATTATACTATAAAGACCAATGGCCCTCTTTAGTGTCACACACGAGTAATTTCACTCTGTTCACACACAGTCTGCTTCATTTAGAAATCAGAAAACGATCCTTTTAGTTTGATCCATCAGAGAAAAGCCCTGATCCCACAAACATTCACAGCTGCTTTTTAAACTGCACCAAACACAACATAAATGCCCTTTTTTAAGAAACACACTGATGGTGCTGTTAGCCCAAATGCTAATATGGCATTTAACCATTGCATTTTACCTTCTCAGTGCTTCACATGTGCTCTCTTCTTCTTTTTTAATTGTATTTCTTTGCACTCTGTTCTGTTCTCGTCTGTGACTGGTTCATAAGTTTCCAAGACTCCTCCATGACCTTTAACCACATCTTTATGAGCTTAAACCACTTTGCCGTTTACCAAAATGTAATTACAGTTTGGCTATTTTCAAAATTAAGTGTAATTAGTTGTAAAGGTATTTGCTGTGGTGTGAAACAGGTTTTATTGCTCCTGTTGAACTGTCCTACACTGAAAACACCTCGGCCTCGATACTGACCTGATTATTTTAAAACTGACCCACTCTGACAGAGATTGATTTGAATATTTTAGTGTAATATTATTATTATTAGGGTCAAATTTTAAATTTCCTTGGCTTTTTCAGGTTTTTTATGACTGTATGAACCCTAAAATACTGTCTTATGGGAAAATGGAGCTAAAATCAGGCCAAAAGCTGTGCCATATGTGACCTTTAGTTGATTTACGAGAAAAAAACATGAAATCAATCAATAAAATGGACCAGTTTAACAACATACTCCCTTAGAACCTTATGGACATCAGATATAAAGTTATTTTCACAACCTTTCTTTGTTTATTTTGATGTTATGCTGTCTCACCTGTATTTGAGCAGAGTGTTCTGAGGGATCTGGTAGTTGGTCATGGGTTTTCTGAACGAGTAAATCTTCTGCAAAATGAACTCTCTGATCTTAGACACGGCCTGCAGACGACAAACAGCAAACACACTTTTCAAAGTGAAGCAAACACTTTCCAAACACTTTCCAGGTCAGATTTTAAAGCTTTTCCAGTCACTAATTTATAAATATAATATTAAGATTATGAGTGTAAAGCCTTGTTGTATGAGTTATGAATATTATTATTATCTCGTGGAGACAATAGCAGAGCTAAAGGACAAAACAGGGACAAAAATAGAATCTGCTCAAATCCAGCTAAAACCTGCTCAAATCCAGCTAAAACTGGTTGAAATCCAGCTAAAACTGGTTGAAATCCAACTAAAACCTGCTCAAATCCAACTAAAACCTGCTCAAATCCAACAAAAACCTGCTCAATTCTAACTAAAACCTGCTCAAATCCAACTAAAACTTGCTCAAATCCAACTAAAACTTGCTCAAATCCAACTAAAACGTGCTCAAATCCAACAAAAACCTGCTCAATTCCAACTAAAACCTGCTCAGATCCAACTAAAACCTGCTCAAATCCAGCTAAAACTGGTTGAAATCCAACTAAAACCTGCTCAAATCCAACTAAAACTTGCTCAAATCCAACTAAAACTTGCTCAAATCCAACTAAAACCTGCTCAAATCCAACAAAAACCTGCTCAATTCCAACTAAAACCTGCTCAAATCTAACTAAAATTTCCTCAACCCCAAATAAAACCTGCTCAAATCCAACTAAAACCTGCTCAAATCCAACAAAAACCTGCTCAATTCCAACTAAAACCTGCTCAAATCCAACTAAAACCTGCTCAATTCCAAATAAAACCTGCTCAAATCCAACTATAACCTGCTCAAACACAACTATAACTTGCTCAAACCCAACAAAAACCTGCTCAAGTCCAACTAAAACCTGCTCAAATCTAACTAAAACGTCCTCGAATCCAAATAAAACCTGCTAAAACCAAATTCCCTCTTTGAGAAAACCCTTGGGGCATGTTAAAGTCTGAATGGAACAGTTCAGTAACAGTTCAGAGTATTTTCTGTAAACGTTTGGTGGGTTACTTTGAGTTTGAGCCGGTCGACGATGTCCTGGATGTCGGAGCATGCCAGAGTCTCCCTGAAGCTCAGCTCTTTGGCGAAGTTGATCTTGTTGTTGAGTTCGTGCAGTTGCTCCAGAAACTCCTGTTCCGTGACGGGACTGTCCAGGATGGTACTGCAGGGATCAGGACACAACAACAGTATTACCACAGTGTTTATCTACTGCAGGAGGAACAATAAACCAGAATCATCACATAACGTTAACAAATGAAGCAGGCTTATAGACATTGCTCAAAGTAATCATGTTGTAATTTTTTTTTTTGTTGTATTTTATTGATGTACTTTATCCTTATAATATGTCTCTTGTTTATTGACTTTAATATGTCTATAATGAAATAGATGAAAAGCTTTATATTTATATCTTTCAAGTTGGTTGAAGAAATGAAGATAAAGTTTGATTTGAGCATGTTTTATTTGGAATGGAGCAATTTTTGTGTGATTTGAGCATGTTTTAGTTGTATTTGAACAGGTTTTAGTTTGATCTGAGCAGGTGTTAGTTGGATTTGAACAGGTTTTATTTGTATTTGAGCAGGTTTTTGTATGATTAGAGCAAGTTTTATTTAGATTTGGGCAGGTTTTAGCTGGATTTGAGCTGGTTTTAGCTGGATTTGAGCAGGTGCTGTAGTGTTATGAGTTGCTAACAGTCCGGTACGTACGATATCATGGCTCCGGGCACCACCAGCTCGTCCACCAGCTGACTCAGGTGGCTGCGGACGGCCTGACGGTTCTTCAGACGCACGTTCATGCTGACCGACTGCTGCTGCAGCGTCTGGATCTCACTGCTGATGGAGGACAAGTCGCTCTGGAAACCGCTCAGCATCCCCTCCATGCGCTACGATAACACACAGAGAACCGTAAAGAGAGGCCTGGTCCAGTCACAGTCCAAGAGAAGACTCTATTGGGTTCATTTTAAAATTTTAATGTTTGTTTTTAAGGGTCTTGTGTAACTTTATTAATCTAGTCTGTACTGTTGCTCATCTTGGCCAGGACATCCAAGAAAAATAGTTTTTTAATCTCAATGGATCTTTTCCTGGATAAATAAAGGTTAAAAAAACTGGTAAAGTTTCATTTTGCTTTACCTCGAGGATGGAGTCGCAGGCCGTGATCTGGTTGTGCAGCAGAGCGATGTTCTGACTCTCTTTGATATCTGAAGACAGGTCAGGAAATACTTCACTTCAACTTTATTTTGAAAGTACACTCAAGCACATTGATGCTTTTTAAAGGAGTGGTGTCTAGTTACTGGCAACACCTGGTGGGAAAACTGACAATTGTAAGATATTTTTGATGAATCAAACTTCTTCTTTCTGCAGCCTGTGAGCAGCTACGGTTGCCTTATACATTAATTTTGCGGTTTGTCAAAAGGATACAGTCTTTAATTGAGGCCTGTTCGATCTTCTGCAGCTCGGCCTCGACCTGTTTGGAATACTGCCGCAGATCCACGCCCTGAAAACAAAAGGACAAACCCTATTAACCAAAAACTATTTCAATTGTATTGCCATATTCTCCTTATATAATTGTAAGCCTCCTTTACTGAGTTAAAAATTGCCTAAATGTTTGTTTAAAATCTGTCTTATGTAATTTTATCACTATCATTACGTGAATTTTGTTGTAAGTTTTTGCCCTGGCCTCAAGCTACAAAAGCGAATATTACCATTATACAAGATGTTTATCATTAAACCATTCATTAACAATAGAATAGAATAGAATAACTTTATTGTCATTGTACATTGTACAACGAAATTAAAAGTCTGCTTTACAATTAACAATCTGGAATTTGTGAAGATAATTTTCAAGGATTAAAATAATGACTTAAAATAACAACCCATCTGCTAAGAAAGAACCAAGAAAGAACAAAAACAAACAAACAAATGGCCGTTAATTACTGTGACGCAAGCAAACTGAACTTTTTACTATTTATAATGTGTAATGTTATCAGTTTGGTTAAACAATTCAGTTTTCTCAATAACACAAGCTTGATTTTTGCATTAACATCTCTAAGAACATGTTTATAAATTAGCGTCATGTTAGTGATGTAGTTCCTTACCGTTTTCAGCGCCTCTTTCACCAGATCGTCCTCCAGATTCGCCTGAATGTGGACTACAGCAGAGACACAAACACAAGCCTTTTAAATGCATCTGTATTTTCAGATGTGGACTGCATCGTTTTTAAAGCACTTTATAAAAGGCTGTCTTATTCAGTTTCTTTTTATCTACATTTTAAATTAAAAATGTCTTACCGTCGACCTCGTCCAGGATAAACTCGTCGGTGGTGAGATCCAGTTCTCCTAAATTCAAGTTTGTGGCGTCAGCATCAGATTTCTAAAAAAAAAAACCAAACAAAAAAAATTGGTTTGGAAATTTGGAAGTCTTATATAATATATATATATAATGTAGGGAAAAATAATCACCACGTTTTATCAGAGGCAAAATAAGCAAAGCAATTAACAGTAAAAAAAAAGAAAAAAAAAGAAAAAGAAAAAGTGGTTTTCTGAATTTCGCTGTAAAACTTGCATCTTTTACATATCATTATTTTAAAACATTTGCTTATTGAGATAGATATTACACAAAATCATTTATCATTTTGTGGATGAATATTTGTAAAGGTAGGGATTAAGGAGTCTTTATTAGAAATAAATTACAAAATAAATAAAAAGAATAACC
>CM072158.1:1256588-1451382 GCA_036850595.1 Rhyacichthys aspro | reverse complement strand
TCCAGAATTTGTCATTGACCAGCTCCAGAGTCAGAGAGCCGTTCAGCGTCTGACGAGAGACAAAAACATGACTATTTACATACTTCTGTAAAGTTCTCAGTGTTGTATGTTTTTATGAGTCTGATTAATGTCCTTTTTCTTTCATTGCCCTGCTTTTAATACAAAGTCATTACAGCAGGAATTAATAGTGAAATATTGAGGCGCTAGACCCAAGTCAGTTTTAAGTCCTGCAGTAATTTATGTGTAATATCATATCATGCCTACTTAACGGTACAGTTGTGTTTATAAAACCGTAGTGTGTTTAAAAAAACTTTTAGCTTTTATTTGCAATCACGCAGAAGCAGTGAATAAATTTGAGCTAAATACACTGGGAATTACTGTACTTTTGAGACTGTGGAGAAGAAACGACAGGAACAGCAGGAAATGATCATAAAAATCATGTAGCTTTAGCATTTTTTGTTGTATTTAGTGTTAGCATGACAGCATCAGAAAGGTTGTGAGGAAGAGCTGCAGAAATCATAAAGTCATGCTGACATTTTTGCCGCCTTTAGTTTAATAAAGTCATTTTGTCTTGTGTTGTTTCTGTCTGGTCTTCAGTTTGACAGTGTCAGACTTAAATGTACACAAACTAATCCTGATACTTGAGTGTTTCTGAGTGTTTTTTTCCGGTAACTCACAGAGAACTGTCCTCCTCGTGTCATGATGTAGATGGTGTACTGTTTCTCGCTGACACCGCTCAGACTCGACCCCTCTCCCGCCGCTGTCTCCTCCGGGCCTCGCTCCGGTCCTTGCTCCGGGCCTCGCTCCGGGCCCCGCTCCGGTCCTCGCTCCGGGCCCCGCTCCGGGCCCCGCTCCGGTCCCCGCTCCGGGCCCCGCTCCGACTCCTGTCCTCGACCGTCCGTCTCCCGTTTGTCCTCCAGAGCGATGCGCAGAGCCAGATATTTGGAAAGATGGTCCACTGTGGCGTTTGCTGTCGTCTTCACAAACCTGTTTCACAAAATAATTACAATCAGACACGAGGAACTGGAAGCAATTTTTTTACTTTATGTGTTAAGAGTAGAAAAATTTACAACTGAGAAGTAGTGCATTATAATGAACTATATTTATTTAGGCAAGGTCTTCATAAAAATGTGAAAAACTAAGCAGAAATGGGACCTAAACTTGCAGCTCTGAGTTAGGTTTCAGGACATATTTACTTCAGGATATATTCCCTTTATTTTATGTTGTTTTTTGTGCTTTTGTGCTGGATTATTAAAGATAGTGTCTTCCTCCTGAGGATGATTTCTCTTCCCTTTGGTTTGATCAATGCTGACCTCATAAATAAAATCCATAAAAAATGAATTATCTCTACTGAGGTGATATTTTATGCCAAAATATGGTATTAGAGCTGGATTTTACTTTCTTTTTATTTGGACAAGACCAAGACACATTACAACAACACGACCTCTAGAGGAGTCCAAAGCATCGACATTTTTAAACATGAACTCAGTCTGGCTTTTACGTAGTGTTTTATAAATGGTTTCTTTTATCTCACTTATTTTTATTATTATATTTATTATTTACTTATTTGTTGTGTACATTTGTTTTACTCGATTCTATTTTACAATAAATAAAGTGAAACAAATCCACCATTGTTTTTAAACTGATGATAAATGATTTTATTTTGTGAAGCGCCTAGAGTTGCATTAAGCTGAATGAAAAGTGCTTTATAAATTTAATTTAATTTATAAGTTTGATTGATTGATACAATAAAATGTTGTATAATACATTTTTTAACGCCACCCCAACCATGCATCACTTGACAAATACAAGGGTCTTTATTTATGTGAAATATATTAAAATACCAGTTGGATCCGATCAGATAGCTGCGGATACTCAAAGCACCTGGGTCTGTTCTGAAGAAGCTGATTAAATCCTTGATAATGAAGCATATATACATCTCTTGGTAATTTTATTCTCTTATTTTCTGTATGACATAAAGCTTTGACAGTAACAGACCCCGTTGTGAGTTCTGCAGTGTCTGTGGGCGGAGTTAGACCTGGTTTGGTTGTAGTCGTGGGGCTGGACCAGCTGTGGGTGTGGCCTAAAAACCAGTTCGATCTCAGAGGCAGGCCCCTCTTTGTGGCGTCGAGGAGGAGGAGTGGTCCTGCCGCTGTCCGCCTCGTGCCCCGAGCCGTCGTCCGAAGCCCGCGGGCGTTTCCGGCTCGGCCCGGCCTCCGAGGGGGTCTGCCCCGCGGCGTGAGGGGCGTGGGAAGGGGCGGAGTCATGGGACAGGTGTGAGCGAGAGTCACCGTTGTCTTCCCCGCCGCTGAACGTGGTGTTGTCGCTCTCCTGAGTCGGCTTCTTCACCCGATGGTTTCTGAGGAACACGTCGATGAAAACAATCACCTTTTCATATTTTCAACAGACCCTTCCTTTTCTTGAAGCCATCAGTGATAATAATCTACTGCTGCCATTTCTAAAAAAAAGAATTATCATAATGTGTATATCGTGTTATTAATTTAACTGTCCGTTGTTTTTTTGATTTTTTTTATTAATGTGGTGCATTGAAAAATGTGATATCCCTCCCCCATTTTCGTATTATAATCTGTGTATTTACATAATTTATTGATTAGTTTTAATGTACATGTAGATGTAAACACAACATTCAAACCTTTTTCTTTTTTTTGAGGCTGAAGTGAATAGAAAGCAGATTCCTAAATAAATGTATAATTAAAGAAAAAAAGAAAATCAAAATAAGTAACAAAGGAGCACATAATTCAGTAATAATACTAAATATAAGAGGTATTGTGGTGATAATTTTGTTAGTAAATATGACTGAGGAGATGGAGGGAAGCTAAGGATAAGTATTTATGATGATTGTGTATTTAATAATTTGTTGGATTGCTCCAAAATAAAGTTGTGACCAACCAATTGATGCTGATTGATAACTGTTCTGTAAGTACATTTTTTCATAATTCTATACAGTTGTTGAGTTGTGTGTTTTTCAGCTCATGTTGACGCTTTTTTGGCCAGAATTATGGTTATCTCAAAATGTTAGACTTTAAGGCACTGCATTAAACTGTTCTGCCCATAAATGTCTAAATGTGAACCAGAAACATATTCCAGGAGTATCCAGCAGAATCTCGTGCCAGCCCCTGGTGACTCCCCACCTCTCCGACCTGTAGCGGGCCTGCTGCCGAAGCCCTTCCTCGATGCTGGAGCTCAGAGCCTCCTGGTTGTGAAGTCGGTTTAGTCGCTCGATGACCCGCCGTTGGTGGGCCTCGTACTCGTCACGACTCGGGTAAATTTTGGAGATCAGCGCGTCGAAGTTGGCGTCTCTGCGAAGTGAGCGTCTGGAAACCAACTTCTTCCTGCACGTCGGACACTCTTTGTTTCTAAAGGAGCGAGATGAGGAGTGGAGTTTTTTATAGAAATGCTATCTGCCTGTAAGCATTAATACATGCAATAATACAAACATTTACTTTTTCATATCTGTTTTACTTTTCTCTGCAGTTTCTACTTTCCTTGTAACATCCTTCCACTTTAGCAGGTTCATAAAAGCCCTTCTAGAGACAAGTGTTTTAAAATTACGTCTCAAGTCTTTGTCCTCAAGTCCGTTAAAATTAAAAAATGTAAGCTTTTAAATCTGTAGAAAAATTATAGTTTAACAACTGCTTGTATTTCTATAGAATATTTAGTCAAAAAGTATAGTCCTAATGATTTTTTCTATTCTTTGGTGATCAGTGATTTACAAAGTGTGTCTGCTTTTTGGCCTTTGGTTGTAAAGCCCTGTAGCGCTGAGTTTTACTACACGGCTTTACAACCAAAGGCTGTAGTATTATTTGAATATTATTTGATTGTTTCAAATAACACTCTTTTAATCTTTGGGAGAAGCGTCAAGTCTTTTCAGAGACTCAAGTCCAAGTCTCGAGTCTTTGGTTAAAGTCCAAGTCCAGTTATAAATCTTTTAACATTTTCTCGAGTCAGAAGTCATTTGTGACAAAGTCTGACTCAAGTCCACAGCTTTGCTACAAACAAACATATATAATGCCTGAATGGGACTACTGTTTACATGTCCCCATTAATAAACTATAAATAAATAAAAGAAATAGGTCTGCAAATATGACAAAGCTTACAACAAAATATTATGTTTTCAGTAACACATTGTTTTAGGAAAAATATTCATCCCATAACAATATATAATAATGTTTTGTGCCGCGAGCATGTCTAGAACAGGACAGAATCTGATTGTGAATGCTGTAAGGACCTGGTTTTGGCTTATACTATTGCTTCAAACAGTTGCGTGTCTGGGACTCACCCTGAACGCAGCGCAGTGACGATGCAGTCTGAGCAAAAGCGGTGCAGACATTCTTTGGTCGTCATGGTGTTCTTCAGCATGTCCAAACAAATGGGACACATTAGCTCACTGTGCAGAGACCGTGGAGACACCGCTACCTCGGTCCCGTCAATGATGGCCTCCTGGAACAAAGGTAAGACCCTTATAGATATTCTTAATCATTACAGCCATTATAGCCCTGGAGTACACAAGGACACTCGGTGTGTTAAAAAAGTAAAGTAAAAGAAGGCTACAGAGGGGTTTGCATTCAGGCAAGTCATTAAAAATTCAATCAGTAACACTTAAAGAACTTCCTGATTTTCTTTACTTGTCCCTGTCTCAGACTCTCCTCCAAAATCAGTCTAGGGACCTCTCCTGCTTCTCTTTTATTAAAAAATAAAACCAGACCAGTTTTTCCTCCAAAATACTAATCCATTTGACCAAACTGAAGTTTAGAGTTTAGCGTTAGCTTAGCTGTGACTTCAGCGTCAGGACGACAATTATCTCCTCCTCGTTAAACATTACGTGATTGAATTAACAGTATTTATCTGTGTTTTACGTTGCCTCCCTTTTCTCTGTTGATGCTTTTCTTTTTTCAGCTGTTTCTCTGTTAAAAGACATATTCAGCTGAAAATACACTTTATCTGCAGCTATTAAACTTCCTGGAACGTCATGTGACAAGTGTCGACCAATGGGAGCGCTCCTTTTTGGAGCATGTGATTGTCCAAGGTTTTCTGTTCCTGAATAGAGGTTCTCATCTATTACAATCCCTTAGAATCAACAGTAGATGGCATCATAAAGACTGTTTTTTTCACAAATGATTGATTTTACGATAAACTATTTGGATTTAAACCATTTTCCCCTATTACAAGAAAAAATATCAGGTACAGTCTGTTTAATGAAATGAGGGAAGGTTATACATTTGTTGAAGGAAGTGCAAACACAAACCTGTGGACTTCTGTGAAGCTCATACAGACTTAGCTCCCAGGTCTTGCTTGGAGTTTGGATGTTTACGGGAGCTGCCATGACTACGGCGGATTCCCACAATCCCAACTGGACAGAGAGAAATACAAAAGCAAACTCAAATGTTAACTCAGGAAAACACGATAACAACAGGTGCTGCGATATTTACTAGTATTTACAGATTATTGGAAGCCTACAGATCCAAAATGGCGGTTGTGGGTTAAATTGAGCCAATAGTCCAACCTATGGAACCATAAGAAACTGACTTTCTTTACGTTTTTCACTATAATATGACACATTTTAGTTTATCACATGACAGTTTTAGTGTTCTGAGTCCTCCTCATTATGATCTGGAAATGCTGTGTTTTACATTATTAGCTTTGTGCAGAGATGATGAATATTTTTCCAGTTGTTTCTTAACATATTTTCTCCCTAAATTATTAAAAAATCACAAAAAAAAAGTCAGAGATCTACATCAAGGAAACTTATTTTCCTTGACAAATAAACACTGAAATGTAAAAGTTGGGCCAAGGGTCAAAAGTAAGTATTACGTGGAAATTTTAGTAAAAATGATGTTCCTTTACATTTTTAATTACGTACCATAACAGTGTATTTAGGATATCGAAATGCTACATTCAGGGGTTTTAGTTGGATGGTCAACTTACCCCTAAGATGAACTACAATAATTTAGGCTGATAGGAAACATCCTGAAATTTTTATAGCACATCTGCATTCTATTGGCTTGGCACAAAGACCATTTGAGCAAAAAATGGCCTTATTTACCCCACTTTGCCCTAAAATCAACTCAAATCCTCTTATAAAATATCTTATGAACAACACAACAGACAAGTCTGTGGAACACTCTTCCAACAGAATTAATTTCCTGTACAAACGTTAAGATGTTTTCACGCCATATGTGTTTTTTTTTTATCTGAGAAACTGAAATGAGCAGAAACTCACCTGACGGCTACAGCTGCCTAGAGAAACGACCCTTCCTCCAGAAAAAAAACTCTCATAAACCCGAGAAACAACCCCTACAACAACACACCGAGCTTTAATACTGTTCTCGCGCGTTTTTGTGTCCCATAGACGCCTGGTATTTATGTACAAAAAGTTAAAAAGGCATCAAAAGCGTAACACTTCCTGTGCTAGCGTCTGTTAGCCGCCGCCATCTTTGCTGTTTCCGCCGGAAAAGCATCAGCTTCCGGCGACGGCGACCCTCTCAGGATAAACTAATAAGCTAATAATACATGCATGGGATAAACTAAATTAAATATAATAATAATAAATATAAACTTTATTTTTGCCATAATCTGAAAAGAATCAGTGCCCAGTACTGTAAGTATTTTAATAATGAACTCATTTTCTTTTATTGTTGTTCTGTCCAGGGACATTAATGATTCTCCAACTGTGGTGTCCTTGGGACATAAAAGAAAAACAAAACAACATATTTATTTGGGGATTTTTGCAACAACTAGTATGCACCAAAATGATTTTCTGAAAAAAATAGCACATTTCACAGTATTTGTATTACATTAAAAGTCCTTAAATGTGTTGTTTACATTGTACACTGGAGCACACGGTATGGTACATGGAATCAACTGCAGCAAGAGAAAAGTATTTTTTCAGTAGTCATTTCAGAAACACCCTATTTTCTTAAAATGCAAAAATAATGCAGCAATTAGGATTTTATATGTTGTGTGTTTGGCGCATAACTTATGCTAATGCTAAACGTATCATTAGCATGCTAACAAACGTGCTTCCAAAAGTGACAAAATGTCACTTCCATCACATTATACAGTATGTAATTTTAAGTTAAAATATATAGTTTTCAAAATTTTGCAGGTTTTGTCAACATTTTTTTTCAACATTATTATAAATTTGGTCACATCTACGAGTGAAACTTCAGTCTATAATGTGAAAACATAAAGTGTATTCATGTTTTGATTAAAAAAACAGTTATTGAGGTGTGATGGAAATTACTATTTTTCTCATAAGATAAAATTATGACAAAATATATTTGAAAGAACTCGTAAAAACCCCCAGAAACATACATTTCTCAATGACACATGGACACATCTATTGCATGGCCTGTCTGTCCTGGGAGTGGATCCTCCTTCTGTGGTTCTCCCTGAGGTTTCTCTGGGGTTTTTTCAGTTTTCCTCTGATCCTGATGGACAGTCTAAGGGCAGGGAGTGTTGTCTAGTTCAACCTGTTTGTCCATTTGCTGTCTTTTGTTTTTGTCTAGCTCTTTGAGACAATTGTTAGCACTAAGAACAGAACAACAATAACAGCAGCTCTTTTTTAGAGCAATATTCATATAGTTTTTGCCTCACATTGCAGGTGTCAATCATGATCTTGGGCCTATGTGTGCAGGAGACGGAGGTCACACGGTAAACAGAGGATGCTTTCTTTGCAGCAGTAAGTCAGTCGTTTAAGTTTACCTTAGACATTACTCCTTTGATGTTATTAGAGGACAGCATTTTTAAGTGCTATGTTTCAAGATGTACATTTATAAAAAACTGTAATACCACAAACTGAATAAACGGTTTGTACTGTTACTATTTTCACATCCTCTAGACCAGACCTGGGCATTTTAAGGCCCGGGGGCCACATCAGGCCCTCGACCCTCCCCTGTCCGGCCCTCAGGAGGGTTGTGTCAGAAAAGGAATTAATGCAGGAGTGTAAACCATGTACAGAACATAATACAAACATAATACTTTTATGGTGAGGGGAAGCTGGAATAGACCGTTATTGTTAAAAGTGCCTGGTAAATGTTGAGGATAAATTCTGATTTCTTGGTTCAGGCCTTGTTTGGAAGGAGCTGTTATCATTAGTGTTTCTGCAGGAGACTAGACTTAACTTCAGTGTTTTTTGAGTCATTTTCTCAGGTGTCAATAACATGTTGAGCCAGGCCTGGTTTTAGAACAAAATGGAAAGAGTAGATCTTAAACAGAGGATGATATAACTGTTACGGTGGCATATATTTGACATATTTTTGCTTATAGTTTAAACTTTAAAGAATATGTCTTTTTATTAAGCGTGAGTTGACAGTGTGTTGGCCCGGCCCACCACAAGAGTCCCAGGTTCTAATGTGGCCCTCGGAGAAAAATAATTGCCCGCCCCTGCTCTAGACCTTGTGTTAAAAATGCCTTTGTAATAAAAAGAACTTTGTATTGGCTCTTGAGCTCATTTATTTCCCACAAAAGAAACTGTTGATGCAAAAAAGAGGGTTTTTTTTATGATAAAGTACACACAGTGTCATCATTTAGGACAGTGCCAAACAACCTGAGGACACTTTGAGCATGAGGACATAACACTAAAGGAATTTGAAGCGTCTGTGTTTGTATTACATACACATTACATTCCCTTTTCAGACTTCAGAATTTTTTCATTCTAAAATCAGTATGTCATATATGTTTAGTGAATTAGAAGACTCTTCATTTGACTAGAAAAATGTACTGGAATAACACAAGTAGATGAAATGAAACATAACATTAATGAATTAAACCACATGCATATTTAACAGTACATGTAATATTTAGGCAGCACTATATGAGGATAGTTTAATTTATTGTTTCTTAGCTACTGGGATTTCTACAATAATTTTTTTAAATGCTTGAAGTGCAATGCATACTTTGTATTTTGATGCTGCTATCGAAACAGTTTTATCAGAAGTAGAGCATATTTACTTCTTTGAAAGAAGCACAAAGAGTGGCACGTCATATCGTTGCTGTGATTGGTTAAAGAAACCTCATGATAAGCGGATACTAGTCGGTGCTTCATCCAATCAACACCAAGTTTTTGGCAGAAGGCGCCTCCCTTTTGCAAACGCTTTCAACGGGAGCCTTCCCAGATGGTTCTGTGAAACAGACTATGATCTGTGGAGCAGTTCTATCTGGCGGAGTCAGTTAGGTGTAAAACCAATCATCCATAACCTTGAATAATTTCTTAGATAGTATAGACTGTGTGATGTAATAAGCTTTAAATCAAGTTATTAAGTTATTAAGGCATCTGGGTGAATGATGAATGAGTACCAAATAAGTAGCTCTAGCAAGCTACCTCCCGTCTTAACTGATACATTTATTTTGGAGACAGAATTGATGACAATGTGATAAAGAAGTGATCATTAAATTTATTATTGTTAATTCATTTTTTCAAGGGTCAACATAGTAGTTTATAAATTAATACATCAAACCAACAGAACTTAAACACAGTCAAGGTTAATATATGTTTTGTGATTGATACAATTTTTTTTAAATTTTTTTTTTAACGTAAGATATTTTTAAACTCAGACACATAATAAATAGAGGATAATAATAAATAGAATAGTTTACACACACACAATCTCACATGATCCTGCCCAAAGCAAAGTCTCACGGTTTTGTTTACAGTAGCACAATAATGATGACAGCCATTGTGACAGAGATGAGACTAATTTTGTTTACTGCAGCAGCTGCTGTGGTGGTTGGTTTGGTTGTTGTGGAGTCTTCTGTGGGTGTTTGGTCTGCACCTGACTCTTCATTTGCAGAGTTGATTGCCAAGAGAGCTGCCTCAGCTGCTGATGCTGTTGCAGAAGCAGCCACAGCTGCTGCCTTTGCTGTTGAAGTTATCGTTTCTGTCATATCTGCCACGTTGTCGTCTGTTAAGGCAGTTAGTGCTGTTTCTGCAACAGTTTCGGCGGCTATTCCAGTGGCTTGTGCCATTTCAGCCACAGCCCTGACTTCTGTGAGGATGTTCTGCTCTTTTGAGTTTGAGGCCGGTGTGTTGGACAAAAGGTCCTGAAGCTGTTGTGCTCCCTCTGCTGCCATTTTGGCCACAGCTCGAGCTGCTTTTGCAGATTGTGACAATGTCTCTTTTGTTGCTGAAGCTGATGCTGCTGTGGCTGCGGCTGTAGCTGCAGTGTTTGCTGCTTGGGCTGCGTTGTAAGCAATGGCAGCCTTGTTAGCTACTTCCTGTGAGTGTGACCATTGTGATGCTTCGGCTGCTCTTAAGGCAGCTTCTCCCGCTTCGTTTGCTGCTTCAGATGCATCTCTTGCTGCTTGTACAGCCATTTCCAGAGGTGCTGCCCCTGCTGCCACTAATTCGGCTGTTCTGGCTGCAGTTTTAGCTGCTCTAGCTGCTTTTCTTGCTGCATATTTAGCACTTGGTCCAGCAGATGCCGCTGCTGCTGAGACGGTTGCAGCTGCTGCTGCTGCTGCTGCTGTGGAGCCTACCACAGCAGCTTCTTTGGTTTTAGCCTGCCCTGCTGCCTCTTCTCCATTTGGATCATCATTTGGCCCTAATGTAGCTGCCCCCCCTGATGCTGGTGTTGTTGAGGTTGTTGAGGGTGCAGCATCATTTGTTATTGGTATTGCACGATAAGCCGCCCTTGCTGCAGCCTGTGCTGCTCTGGCTGCAGCTTTAGCAGTTGGAGTAATCAGCTCAGTTGCGCTCTCTACCACAGCATTGGTTGCTGTTTCCGCTGCTATGGCTGTTGCATCTGTCATATCTGCTACAATTTGTGCTACATGTTTTATTCTTTCTTTTTCTGCATCATCATTTGGAGAGGCCGATAGCACACCTAATGCAGCAGTTGCGGCCTGAGCCACTGTCTTGGCAGCCTCTCCAGTTTCAATTACATCTGCTAACGCCAAAGAATCTGAAGCATTTTCTGCTGCTACTGCTGCTCTTCTTGCTGATTGTGCTGCTTGTCTGGATGCATCACTTAGCTGTGCTGCTTGGGGTGCTTTTAGGGAGGCTAATATGGCGAGATTTGAGACCTTTTCTGCAGCATCTGCTGCTTTTTTGGCTGCCATTGCTGCCACCACCAGAGATACATCTCCTGTTGCAACTAATGAGGCAGCATCAGCTGCAGCTTGTGCCTCTTTCACTGCCACTAATACTTCTTCAGGTGCCACTCCAGCTGCTGAGGCTGTAGCTGCTGCTAGAGCAGTAGCTGCTGCTGCTGCTGCTGTGGAGGTTGATACTGCTGATCTTTCTTTTCTTGTTGCAGGTGATGGGGTTGTAGTGAAAGGCAGATTACTGATGCCGTCACGCGGAAGTGCAGTTTCTGCAGCAATGGCATCTGCCTCCGCAGCCCTGGCTGCAGCCTTTGCTGACTCTAACATGATTACGGCTGTTTCTTCTTTTATTATTCCTGTTGCTGCTCTAGCTGCCAGTGCTGTTGCCTCTCCCATCTCTGCCACTGCTTTTGTTGCTGAGATGGACAGTTGTGTTGCTGTTGTTTCTGGACCATTGAGAGAAAGTAAAACTTTCTCCAAATTATCAGCTGCCTCTGCAGACTTTTGGGCCACTGCTGTTGCAGCCTCTGCAGCTTCAGTGATTGCTTCTTGTGTCCCACTTGTGACTTGTTGTGCTGCTTTTGCTGCTTGTTCAGATGCATTTACTAAGGCCCATGCAATACTTAGTAGTTCTTCGGCTGCTTTTGTCAGTGGTGTTGGTACTTCAGATGCTTCTAGTTGAGCTGCCTTAACTGCCTCTAGAGCAGTGGTTGCAGCTTCCAAGGCTGCTTCTGCTGCTGCTGTTGGTGAGGTCTCCCCAGCAGCCACTGAGGCTGCTACTCTGGATGCTGCTCTCGCAGCCTTCATAGCACTTTCAGCTTTGGGCGATGACGCTACTCCTGCAGCAGAAGAAATGGAAGCTGCTGCTGCTGCTGCCGTGGAGGCTGCTGCAGCTGCTGCTGAGGCTGTTGCTGCTGATGTGGCTCTCTTTGTTGCTTCTTTCATCATCAGAATGGACTGGATGGCAGCTGATCCCAGCTCAACACCTTTGTGTGCTGATTTCAAGGCATCTCTTGCTGAAGCTATGGCATCATTTGACAGTTGCTCTGCTTCATCTGTACTTGTTGTGTTGATAGAATCAGCTGCCTTTTCCACGGCGGTTTTGACTTCAGTTGCAGTTTTCTCAACCATTTCGGTAGCTACTGCAAATGCTCTGAAAGCTGCAGAATCAGTAGGTTCAGTTTCTACCAGTGCAGCCAACATGGCCCTTCGTGCCTTTTCTGCTGCTGCTTCAGACTCATCTATGGCTGTGGCTGCTGCTTCTATGGTTGCTGGAGTTATAATAGACAAATGGTTGGCGGCCTCAGCTGCTTTGAGTGCTGCTTCTGTGGCATTTGCAGATGCCTCTGCAATTTTCTCAGCAAAGGGAGCCATTGAATCTGGGGCAGCCTCTGCTGCTATCTTTGCTGCAGTGGATGCTTCAAGGGCTTTTTCCGCTGCTTTCTGTGCAGCTTGTATTGCTACATCAGGTGAAGCTGTTCCATTCAGTACTGCATCAGCTGCTCTTGCTGCCTCTTCAGCTGCCTGGGCAGCTTTTTGGGCAGCTGCCAGTGCGTTGTCAGCGAGGGGTCCGGTAGTGGCAGCTGCAGTTGTGGCTGCAGTGGTTGCAGCTGTTGCTGCGGCTGTTGATGCCATTGATGCTGCAGCTGCTGCAGCTGCTGCTTCTGCTGCACGTCTTTCAGGTGAAGTTGGTATACTTGATATTGCTTTTAATGCATTCTCAACAGCTGTATTTGCTGAATCAATGGCCATTTCTGCCGAGGCTAAGGCATCATTTGATAACAGACCTGCCTGCTCAATAGTGTTTGCATTTATAGAATCAGCTGCCTTCTCCACAGCAGTTTTGGCTTCAGGTGCCGTCCCTGCTGCACTTTCTGCCACTTTCAGAATAAACCCTCTCACTTTAGGATCAATGGGTGCAGTGACTGTTTCTTCCAGTGCAGCCAACATGGCCCTTCGTGCCTTTTCTGCTGCTGCTTCAGACTCATCTATGGCTGTGGCTGCTGCTTCTATGGTTGCTGGAGTTATAATAGACAAATGGTTGGCGGCCTCAGCTGCTTTGAGTGCTGCTTCTGTGGCATTTGCAGATGCCTCTGCAATTTTCTCAGCAAAGGGAGCCATTGAATCTGGGGCAGCCTCTGCTGCTATCTTTGCTGCAGTGGATGCTTCAAGGGCTTTTTCGCTGCTTTTGTGCAGCTTGTATTGCTACATCAGGTGAAGCTGTTCCATTCAGTACTGCATCAGCTGCTCTTGCTGCCTCTTCAGCTGCCTGGGCAGCTTCTTTGGCAGCTGCCAGTGCGTTGTCAGCGAGGGGTCCAGTAGTGGCAGCTGCAGTTGTGGCTGCGATGGTTGCAGCTGTTGCTGCGGCTGTTGATGCCATTGATGCTGCAGTTGCTGCGGCTGCTGCTTCTGCTTCACTTCTCTCAGGTGAAGTTGGTATACTGGATATTGCTTTTAATGCATTCTCAACAGCTGTATTTGCTGAATCAGTGGCTTTTTCTGCTGAGGCATTAGCATCATTTGATAACAGACCTGCCTGCTCAGTAGTGTTTGCATTTATAGAATCAGCTGCCTTCTCCATAGCAGTTTTGGCTTCAGTTGCCGTCTCTGCTGCACTTTCTGCCACATTCTGGATAATCTCTTTCACTTGAGGATCAATAGGTGCAGTGACTGTTTCTTCCAGTGCAGCCAACATGGCCCTTCGTGCCTTTTCTGCTGCTGCTTCAGACTCATCTATGGCTGTGGCTGCTGCTTCTATGGTTGCTGGAGTTATAATAGACAAATGGTTGGCGGCCTCAGCTGCTTTGAGTGCTGCTTCTGTGGCATTTGCAGATGCCTCTGCAATTTTCTCAGCAAAGGGAGCCATTGAATCTGGGGCAGCCTCTGCTGCTATCTTTGCTGCAGTGGATGCTTCAAGGGCTTTTTCCGCTGCTTTCTGTGCAGCTTGTATTGCTACATCAGGTGAAGCTGTTCCATTCAGTACTGCATCAGCTGCTCTTGCTGCCTCTTCAGCTGCCTGGGCAGCTTCTTTGGCAGCTGCCAGTGCGTTGTCAGCGAGGGGTCCAGTAGTGGCAGCTGCAGTTGTGGCTGCGATGGTTGCAGCTGTTGCTGCGGCTGTTGATGCCATTGATGCTGCAGTTGCTGCGGCTGCTGCTTCTGCTTCACTTCTCTCAGGTGAAGTTGGTATACTGGATATTGCTTTTAATGCATTCTCAACAGCTGTATTTGCTGAATCAGTGGCCTTTTCTGCTGAGGCATTAGCATCATTTGATAACAGACCTGCCTGCTCAGTAGTGTTTGCATTTATAGAATCAGCTGCCTTCTCCATAGCAGTTTTGGCTTCAGTTGCCGTCTCTGCTGCACTTTCTGCCACATTCTGGATAATCTCTTTCACTTGAGGATCAATAGGTGCAGTGACTGTTTCTTCCAGTGCAGCCAACATGGCCCTTCGTGCCTTTTCTGCTGCTGCTTCAGACTCATCTATGGCTGTGGCTGCTGCTTCTATGGTTGCTGGAGTTATAATAGACAAATGGTTGGCGGCCTCAGCTGCTTTGAGTGCTGCTTCTGTGGCATTTGCAGATGCCTCTGCAATTTTCTCAGCAAAGGGAGCCATTGAATCTGGGGCAGCCTCTGCTGCTATCTTTGCTGCAGTGGATGCTTCAAGGGCTTTTTCCGCTGCTTTCTGTGCAGCTTGTATTGCTACATCAGGTGAAGCTGTTCCATTCAGTACTGCATCAGCTGCTCTTGCTGCCTCTTCAGCTGCCTGGGCAGCTTCTTTGGCAGCTGCCAGTGCGTTGTCAGCGAGGGGTCCAGTAGTGGCAGCTGCAGTTGTGGCTGCGATGGTTGCAGCTGTTGCTGCGGCTGTTGATGCCATTGATGCTGCAGCTGCTGCAGCTGCTGCTTCTGCTTCACTTCTCTCAGGTGAAGTTGGTATACTTGATATTGCTTTTAATGCATTCTCAACAGCTGTATTTGCTGAATCAATGGCCATTTCTGCTGAGGCATTAGCATCATTTGATAACAGACCTGCCTGCTCAGTAGTGTTTGCATTTATAGAATCAGCTGCCTTCTCCACAGCAGTTTTGGCTTCAGTTGCCGTCTCTGCTGCACTTTCTGCCACATTCTGGATAAACTCTTTCACTTGAGGATCAATGGGTGCAGTGACTGTTTCTTCCAGTGCAGCCAACATGGCCCTTCGTGCCTTTTCTGCTGCTGCTTCAGACTCATCTATGGCTGTGGCTGCTGCTTCTATGGTTGCTGGAGTTATAATAGACAAATGGTTGGCGGCCTCAGCTGCTTTGAGTGCTGCTTCTGTGGCATTTGCAGATGCCTCTGCAATTTTCTCAGCAAAGGGAGCCATTGAATCTGGGGCAGCCTCTGCTGCTATCTTTGCTGCAGTGGATGCTTCAAGGGCTTTTTCCGCTGCTTTCTGTGCGGCTTGTATTGCTACATCAGGTGAAGCTGTTCCATTCAGTACTGCATCAGCTGCTCTTGCTGCCTCTTCAGCTGCCTGGGCAGCTTCTTTGGCAGCTGCCAGTGCGTTGTCAGCGAGGGGTCCGGTAGTGGCAGCTGCAGTTGTGGCTGCGATGGTTGCAGCTGTTGCTGCGGCTGTTGATGCCATTGATGCTGCAGTTGCTGCAGCTGCTGCTTCTGCTTCACTTCTCTCAGGTGAAGTTGGTATACTGGATATTGCTTTTAATGCATTCTCAACAGCTGTATTTGCTGAATCAGTGGCTTTTTCTGCTGAGGCATTAGCATCATTTGATAACAGACCTGCCTGCTCAGTAGTGTTTGCATTTATAGAATCAGCTGCCTTCTCCATAGCAGTTTTGGCTTCAGTTGCCGTCTCTGCTGCACTTTCTGCCACATTCTGGATAAACTCTTTCACTTTAGGATCAATGGGTGCAGTGACTGTTTCTTCCAGTGCAGCCAACATGGCCCTTCGTGCCTTTTCTGCTGCTGCTTCAGACTCATCTATGGCTGTGGCTGCTGCTTCTATGGTTGCTGGAGTTATAATAGACAAATGGTTGGCGGCCTCAGCTGCTTTGAGTGCTGCTTCTGTGGCATTTGCAGATGCCTCTGCAATTTTCTCAGCAAAGGGAGCCATTGAATCTGGGGCAGCCTCTGCTGCTATCTTTGCTGCAGTGGATGCTTCAAGGGCTTTTTCCGCTGCTTTTTGTGCAGCTTGTATTGCTACATCAGGTGAAGCTGTTCCATTCAGTACTGCATCAGCTGCTCTTGCTGCCTCTTCAGCTGCCTGGGCAGCTTCTTTGGCAGCTGCCAGTGCGTTGTCAGCGAGGGGTCCAGTAGTGGCAGCTGCAGTTGTGGCTGCGATGGTTGCAGCTGTTGCTGCGGCTGTTGATGCCATTGATGCTGCAGTTGCTGCAGCTGCTGCTTCTGCTTCACTTCTCTCAGGTGAAGTTGGTATACTGGATATTGCTTTTAATGCATTCTCAACAGCTGTATTTGCTGAATCAGTGGCTTTTTCTGCTGAGGCATTAGCATCATTTGATAACAGACCTGCCTGCTCAGTAGTGTTTGCATTTATAGAATCAGCTGCCTTCTCCACAGCAGTTTTGGCTTCAGTTGCCGTCTCTGCTGCACTTTCTGCCACATTCTGGATAAACTCTTTCACTTTAGGATCAATGGGTGCAGTGACTGTTTCTTCCAGTGCAGCCAACATGGCCCTTCGTGCCTTTTCTGCTGCTGCTTCAGACTCATCTATGGCTGTGGCTGCTGCTTCTATGGTTGCTGGAGTTATAATAGACAAATGGTTGGCGGCCTCAGCTGCTTTGAGTGCTGCTTCTGTGGCATTTGCAGATGCCTCTGCAATTTTCTCAGCAAAGGGAGCCATTGAATCTGGGGCAGCCTCTGCTGCTATCTTTGCTGCAGTGGATGCTTCAAGGGCTTTTTCCGCTGCTTTTTGTGCAGCTTGTATTGCTACATCAGGTGAAGCTGTTCCATTCAGTACTGCATCAGCTGCTCTTGCTGCCTCTTCAGCTGCCTGGGCAGCTTCTTTGGCAGCTGCCAGTGCGTTGTCAGCGAGGGGTCCAGTAGTGGCAGCTGCAGTTGTGGCTGCGATGGTTGCAGCTGTTGCTGCGGCTGTTGATGCCATTGATGCTGCTGCGGCGGCGGCTGCGGCTGCACTTCTGTCTGTAACTGCAGCTGATGTAGTTGTGGCACTTGTGGTCTGGGTTGATGGATTATCGGGTGGTTTAACTGCTGTTGTACTGGTTGTAGTTATTATTTGAACAGCTGTAGTTGTAGTTGGAGCAGTTGTAGTTGTGGTGGTACTTGGGGCAGCTGTCGTTGTTGTGGTAGTTGGAGCAGGTGTAGTTGTGGTGGTAGTTGGAGCAGGTGTAGTTGTGGTGGTAATTGTGGCAGCTGTCGTTGTTGTGGTAGTTGGAGCAGGTGTAGTTGTGGAGGTCGTTGGAGCAGGTGTAGTTGTGGTAGTTGTGGCAGCTGTCGTTGTTGTGGTAGTTGGAGCAGGTGTAGTTGTGGTGGTAGTTGGGGCAGGTGTAGTTGTAGTGGTAGTTGGAGCAGGTGTAGTTGTGGTGGTAGTTGTGGCAGCTGTCGTTGTTGTGGTAGTTGGAGCAGGTGTAGTTGTGGTGGTAGTTGGGGTAGCTGTTGTTGTTGTGGTAGTTGGAGCAGCTGTCGTTGTTGTGGTAGTTGGAGCAGGTGTAGTTGTGGTGGCAGTTGGAGCAGGTGTAGTTGTGGTGGTAGTTGGAGCAGCTGTCGTTGTTGTGGTAGTTGGAGCAGGTGTAGTTGTGGTGGTAGTTGGGGCAGCTGTCGTTGTTGTGGTAGTTGGAGCAGGTGTAGTTGTGGTGGTAGTTGGAATAGCTGTCGTTGTTGTGGTAGTTGGGGCAGCTGTCGTTGTTGTGGTAGTTGGGGCAGGTGTAGTTGTGGTGGTAGTTGGAGCAGGTGTAATTGTTGTGGTAGTTGCAGCAGGTGCAGTTATGGTGGTAGTTGATGCTGCTGTAGTTGTGGTGGTAGTTGGGGCAGGTGTAGTTGTGGTGGTAGTTGGGGCAGGTGTAGTTGTGGTGGTAGTTGGGGCCGGTGTAGTTGTGGTGGTAGTTGGGGCAGCTGTAGTTGTGGTGGTAGTTGGGGCAGGTGTAGTTGTGGTGGTAGTTGGAGCAGGTGTAGTTGTAGTTGGTGCTGCTGTAGTTGTGGTTGTAGTTGGGGCAGGTGTAGTTGTGGTGGTAGTTGGGGCAGGTGTAGTTGTGGTGGTAGTTGGGGCAGGTGTAGTTGTGGTGGTAGTTGGGGCAGTTGTAGTTGTGGTGGTAGTTGGGGCAGGTGTAGTTGTGGTGGTAGTTGGGGCAGGTGTAGTTGTGGTGGTAGTTGGGGCAGCTGTAGTTGTGGTGGTAGTTGGGGCAGGTGTAGTTGTGGTGGTAGTTGGAGCAGGTGTAGTTGTGGTGGTAGTTGGGGCAGCTGTAGTTGTGGTGGTAGTTGGGGCAGCTGTAGTTGTGGTGGTAGTTGGGGCAGGTGTAGTTGTGGTGGTAGTTGGAGCAGGTGTAGTTGTGGTGGTAGTTGGGGCAGGTGTAGTTGTGCTTGTAGTTGGTGCTGCTGTAGTTGTGGTTGTAGTTGGGGCAGGTGTAGTTGTGGTTGTAGTTGGTGCTGCTGTAGTTGTGGTTGTAGTTGGGGCAGGTGTAGTTGTGGTTGTAGTTGGGGCAGGTGTAGTTGTGGTGGTAGTTGGGGCCGGTGTAGTTGTGGTGGTAGTTGGTACTGCTGTAGTTGTGGTTGTAGTTGGGGCAGGTGTAGTTGTGGTGGTAGTTGGAGCAGGTGTAGTTGTGGTTGTAGTTGGGGCAGGTGTAGTTGTGGTGGTAGTTGGGGCAGGTGTAGTAGTGGTGGTAGTTGGGGCAGGTGTAGTTGTGGTGGTAGTTGGAGCAGCTGTAGTTATTGTAGTTGGGGCAGGTGTAGTTGTGGTTGTAGTTGGGGCAGCTGTCGTTGTTGTGGTAGTTGGAGCAGCTGTAGTTGTTGTAGTTGGTGCTGCTGTAGTTGTGGTGGTAGTTGGAGCAGCTGTAGTTGTTGTACTTGGTGCTGCTGTAGTTGTGGTGGTAGTTGGAGCAGCTGTAGTTGTTGTACTTGGTGCTGCTGTAGTTGTTGTGGTAGTTGGAGCAGCTGTAGTTGTTGTAGTTGGTGCTGCTATAGTTGTGGTGGTAGTTGGAGCAGCTGTAGTTGTTGTAGTTGGGGCAGGTGTAGTTGTGGTCATTGGTACTGCTGTAGTTGTGGTGGTAGTCGGAGCAGGTGTCGTTGTTGTCATGGTTGGAGCAGGTGTAGTCGTGGTTGGAGCAGGTGTAGTTATTACTGGACACCTTTTTTTAAGAACATGTGACGTGTTGTTGCTGAAAACTGTAGAAAAGTGAAATGAGTTAAATCCAGATTCATTGAAATAAATGCGTTTGATTAAAACTTGGAGAGTTCTCACCGAGAGGAATCAGCGCCAGGATCAACAGCCTGGAAAACATGGTGACCCGAGGACTTCCACCAATAAATAAGTAATAACTAAAAAAACAAAAGGTTTATTAATAAAGTTTCTATGAGTAATTACAATAAGAAAGTCATTTACAATAATAATAATAATAATAATGATGATAATTAGTGAAATAACTTTTGTAATGTGAGTGTTTTAGATCCAGAGCTCATTTAATAATAATGAATGAATAAAAATGAACCAAATCTATGGGTTAACCTTCAAATGTAGAAAAAAAAATTGAAAGGAAAAATTTAAATAAAAATAAATAAATAAATGTACATGTAAACATTTTTTCGGCATATAAATAAATAAAAAAAATAAGCAAAGTAAAATAGGCAAAAAAAATAAATCAGATAATTCACATTAACAGATGATATATGACAGATCCATTTAAATTCCTTTGATTTTTTTTAATACACACGCTTCAGTTGAAACTCCACAAACTACCGCAGCCTCAGAAACCTCAAAACCCCAAATTAAAAGTGATATTATAATATATACGAATATATATATAATATATAATTATACGAAAAACATACATTATTTTGACATTTCAATAGCTGGAAAACTATCCAAATGTATTTTTTTATCCAGAGCTCTCACTAAAACATGTTCAAGTTAATCTGATTAAATGGAAAATAGTACAAATAATTGAGTAAAAATGTCAGTCTTACTTTGATAATGAAGGATGCAGCAGGTCGAGCTCTTGCTGTTTCTTTTGCTTCTGTTTGTTGACAAATCTGGGCTCTTTCCTTTGTATTTATACCGCTGTGTTTCCTTCAGAGGGACGCCCGACACACGTCACAGAGCCACCAACGCAAGGAATAATTAATAATAATCATTTTGATTATACACCTGGAGCCTGTCCCCTCCCAGTCTCTTTAGGTGTATGCAGTTTCCTTTTCTTTGACTAAAGGGATGATGTTGATCTCAGGATGTTTAATGAAGTGGAACTTGTCGAGTGACATTTGTACCATTGGGTTGATAGTACTCTGTTATTAGTGAGTGCTCTGATTGCTTTTGTTTGTAATGCATCAATGTTTTAATGTCTCTCCTTTTATTTACATCATGGCAAACAAAATATGATTCAACAGATTATTTTTAGCTTCGTACCAAAGTAAGGGCGTGATTAAAAGCTTAATCTTTGATGCGTAAGAACATTCTGCAGCATGATAATAGCTTTAAAAATGACTTTATTATGATGAGTATAGCATAATAGGAGATTAAAGATTTTTCATCAGCTTTTGTGAACCTTGCACGACTAAATATGTTTTTGTGTCAAGGATGAAAAGGCCACAAAAGTAACTTAAGATCAAATGGAAAGCGCTTTTTGCATTTTCAGTAAACTCACAAAGAAAAGAACAGCTAGATAAGGTGTCCAAAATATTGAAGTAAATGTTAATTATGGTGGGACGTTTTAAATGGAAGGAACAATAAGTAAGAGAATTTGTTTAATGTAAAATACAGTATATTATAAATTTAAACCTGTTATGTGGAAAATATTCCAGTGCAATCTCAAAAGCTTTGTTGCAGAAATTGTTAAAATTTTAAAACTTCACAGCTGACTCTTTTAATTAAATGATTTTTAAGTAGTTTTCTTTCTTTTTTGTCTTTATTTGGAGACTGTTTCTAGACAAATGGAGAAACGCAGATCAGAAAGAGCGTTTTAATGACCTGGATTCTTCTCTGAACGAGGCACATCTCTGAGGCACCTCGGCGTAAGTTTGTTTGTTAGTTGTTCCAAAAAGTATGTCATAGTTTGATCCAGGACATTTCTGTGTAACTCGTGCAGCCACTCCTTTGGCATCACACGAATCAATTAAAATTCTACACAATTAGTAACTATTGGGGCCCAGCCAAACTCGATTGTGTCCAGTACTCTCTGTGTTATAATTTTACTGTAGTACTGTTTGGCACAGACCACACCTGAACCACACCTTCAGCCTCAGGTCACACAACAATCATGGACGCCTCTCACTTCAGAACGCTCCAGCTTCTCTTAAATATTTCTGATTTCCTGAGGAAACAAGTGCCTGATTTAAGTGGTTTATAAATAAGATAAATTCACAAAGTAATTTAAATACATTTAAAGTCTATTAAATTATCATTCACTCATTTTCTTCTACTTTTTCCCGTTAGGGGTCGTGGGGTTAACCCTGGACAATGGCCAGTTAGTCGCAGGTTTAACACTTAGAGACTGGGGGCACTGTAGAGTCACCAGTTCACATGAACGAGCATGTCCACTGTGCACCTCAAAGTTACATTTATTTATTTCAAATAAAAATATTTTTGTGTCCCCTTTGCAATTGTTAGATTTTCATATAGAAAACATTACACTTTTTGGTTTTTGGCTAAAAACATTTAGAGCAAACAACAAAAATGTACTGTAAATGCTAATTAATTTCTATTAATATGTTTGAATGTATGAATTTACTTCCATTACGCATTTTTAAATATAAGCTGGTTGCATAAAATTAGTTCTAAAGTCTGTGCATATATTTTATTGCATGCTCTCTATATATTTTCTAACACTATATGTGCTCTAATGTGAACTTCCCCAGTGTGGGATTGAATGATCGAGAAAAAAACAAAATACATAAATACACTGTACAATGTTAACATTAGGATAAAAACAAAAACAAAAAAACAATACAATAACTTAAATATATAACAAATATACAGTGGTGCAAAAAAGTTTACAGAAGCCCTTAAAATTTACACAATGTCAAATATCATGAAATATTGTGGAAAATCATTTTTGTGTTTCAAAGGTTGTGGCTGCATTAGACACAAACAAATACAAATTATATTTTTTTGTTTATTGTTTACAAGAACAAAAAAACCTACAACAAAACTAAATTCTTGATAGTTTCAATATATAATTTCTCAACATTGTTGATATCAAAGTCAACAAATAACAGAGAATATGTTTCAAAACTGAACAAAATAAACTAAAACAAAATGCACTTGAAGATCTAAGAGTGATTCTTAATGCAATATTTCACCAATGCATGGGGTGTCCCACCATATATATATATATATATATATATATATATATACATATATTACACATATCCACAGACTTATTTACACTTTTAATACTTGCTCGAAAGAAGTAGAATGTATTTGCTCCCACTCCTCAATAAATAAAGATTACAGCAATAAAGTCTAATCTAAAACATTTGTAGATGATGCTGATGGTGTTTTTCTGTTGTGTTAAGTTTAGAACATGGCTGACGCTGGGAGTTGGTCCTTAATGTTTTGATGTTGGACAATAATAGTCATTTAGGCTTTTGTGAGGCTGATAAACGTCACAGATAATAAAGCCGTACGTGAACCCCACCTTTTTACGTTTCATAACGAACCAGACACACTCCCTCTGATGATTTTAATAGCTGCCGCACAATAAATGAACAGGTGAACATCCGAATCAGCACCGGGACAGGTCTGAGGCTCAGCAGGCGTGACGCAGCTCTTATCTGCCCGTGATGCACTTTATTACAAACGTTCACTCGGAAATGATGTCATGTTTTTAATTTAGAAGTACAGTGAAGAGCCTAAGATAAGCTCCTAATATTTAATACTCACAGTGACTTAGGAACAGCAGCCTGTCTTTAATTACATGACAGTACCTTGTGGGAACTTGACATTTAAAAGGTATGCTTTTAGTTTGCTGCAGTAGTGTCTTTACACAGAAATTATAACACAATTTTACATTTACACAAAGTATTTTTCAACAACAAACATAAACATAAGACAGTGTAGTGAGGAGGCATTTTAATGAACTGACTCACAGGGGTTTAATAAACAGTTATAACAGATGACGTATATTATTATAATGTGTAGCCTTTATCTGCATTAGGGTTAATATTTTCCATTTGCAGGATTACATACATTTGTGTAATGTGTAATCCTCAAGGCATCTTTTGTTAGTTTGATGGCCTTATGAAGCATAACGTTTAACAGGTAAAGGTTTTTAATAATCATGATAATGACAGCTGTGTAGCTTTTATTCAGTTTCACAGCATTTAATGTAAGGTTTCACTCTTTAACAGGTTCATTTTTAACATTAATTTTCTCTTTTTATGCCTTATTTTCACGCATCATTTTGTTCCACTTTGCCTCATTTTAAGCCCCATTTTTGGCCTCTTTAAACTGGTTCTTGCTGTTAGGTGTTATTTTGTCTAATAACAGAATAGTTTAGTGCCTTTTCTCTTTTTTTGATTAATAAGTTGGACGTTTACAAGTAGAGACTATCAGCGGCAAGTTTGGAAGATGAAAAAACATCTTCTGAAACCGTGTATAGTGTATTTTGTACAAATACGACTCTGTTAGGGTCCAGTGTTTTGGTTTATTTGGTAACGTCCTGTGATGTTCCACCGTCCCGGGACAGAAATGAGGTTTTGGTCCAGCTGAGGGTCCTGTGACAGTGAGATAGACCTGATTCTACTGATCTCAGCTTTAAGAACCATCAAAATCTAAGTGGGGATATATATATTTTTGGGCTAAATGTTTGGTCATTTACTTTTTTGTGTCCTGTGTGCCTTTATTGATAGAGACAGTCGATCAAAACTGGGTGAGAGAGAAGTCCTGGTGCATACTCAAAAAGAACAAAGTTATTTCTGTCCAGGACATTTCATACTTCACCAGAAACTCAAGTCCAGAACTCCTTGTTTTTCCGCATTAATCACGCCCACTTCAAATTTCTGACCAATCACACAAAAATTCTCAAGAACAAGATGCAAGAACAAATTTCTCTGTTCTCGCAGGGTATGTGCCGGCCTCGAAAAAGAGGGAATGACATGGAGCACACATGACCCGAGCCGGAATTGAACACGGGTCCCCTTGAGCTCTATCAGGTGAGCTGGATACATTTTTTTAGCAAATGTTTTCATTGTCAAAGAGAAAATCATGCCTAATAATAATAATACACTTCCATGAATTTTGTTGCAATACAATAAAAGGGAGTTGTTTGTTATTCAACTTTAAAGGTGGGGTAACAGTAATGGAGGACAAGAACAAAACATTTCCATTTGTCTGTGTTTGTTTTTATCTGAATACAGTCTTTATTTAATAGAGTAAGTAATCTCAATGAATGGACTCTATTTTGTCTGAATGTTCTGTACATGTTTGCAACTGTATTGATTCATGAGCTGCAGCACATCCCTGGAGCCTATCCCAGATTAGTGATGAGGTGAGGTACATTCCTGGATTAATAACATTTAATTGCAGGATTTAAAAGACACTCCATTCGTTTGACCTTTACAGATTCAATGGTTTAATGTCGTTCAGCGTTCAGAAGAAAAACCACACAGAACCAGAGACTCGGAGACAGCACCAGTCGCTCAGAGGATCCTGCTCCAATGGGACACACTTTTAGGTGAGTACAAAAAACGACCCCACTGCACCTTGCACTGGATTATTGTGTAATTACATTTAATTTGTGAGGAGATGCAGTAGATGGGGGTCTCTGCATTTAAATAACATGACATTATTGGTTTTATTTTATTACTGATTGCTTTAAATCACACGTGTCAAACTCAAGGCCCGGGGGCCAAATGTGGCCCTTTGCAATGTTTTTTGTGGCCCTTCAATACATTTAGTAGGTGATATTTTTGGCGCTAGGTTTTGTTTATTGAATTTGAACATGTTTTTGATAGTTTTGATTTTTGCTACAAAAATAAATAAAATCTGTTGAAATCCATCCAAAAAATTTTGAAATTCAGCTAAAATCTTTTGAAATCCATAGAAAATTTGTTAAAACCCAACTAAAACCTGTTCAAATCTGACAACAACCTGTTGAAATCTGACTTAAACCTGTACAAATTCAAGTAAAACCTGCTCAAATCCATCTAAAGCCAGGTTGCTTGTGTGATAACTTTTGTAAGACTCAAATTAAGATGAACTCTCACATTCAAGATTTAATAAAAGCTTCCAAATGTCATGAACTTTTTTGGCCCCTGAAAGGATTCTTATGAACTTTTTTGGCCCCTCACTTTGAGTTTGACTCCACTGCTTTAAATCGTAGGTGTTTGCCTTATTCCAGTTTAAGGCTTGTTTCTGTAAAATAATGCGTATCATGATGGAAAAGATGGGTCGGATCCAAATACTTCAGATTGTGCGGGTGCTTTTCATGCTCTGTAATAATAAGTGCTGCTAGATTCTTTGTGAGGCTTTGGCTGTTTTTATTGAGTGAAGCTGTGAGGATCCTGCTGTTAAAGTTAATTTATTGATGTTTTTGGAGACGTACGTGTTGCTCAGAGCAGAACAGTTAATGTAGTCCACTCTGAGTTTCATTAAACCCAGTGGAGGATACAGTAGTAATACACAGTGTAGTATAAAAACTCAAAGTATTATTATTAAAAAATCCGTAAAATAAATTAAGAAAGATAGTATATTAAATTCTCAGGATGATAATGTGCCTTAAAAAAAAAAAGCATTTTATTTATATTGCACTTTTCATTTTAAACAAATGTCAAAGTGCTACAGAGAGAGTAATAACAGTCACAATTAAACAAATAGCAATTTACAACAGTTCACAATAATCTAAAAACATGGAAGGCATTTTCCCTTTAGGAATCAGTTTTGAGGTGCTCACTGGAGGCACTAAAGGAAGCATGAGTGCGCCATCTCCTGGTCATTCACAGTAACAGCTCACTGCAGTCTACAGTAAACTCCAAAGATAAAAGTCTCAGCTCAGCTTTAAACTTCCATTTAATGTAACGTATTAGTTTAGATTACTGCTGCTCTTGGGGCTGAGACCAGGACTAAAAACTAAATCAGGGACTGCAGCTTTAAAGTCTGAGGAAAGAAAATCTGAAGGACTGGGAAAAAAAAAAAACAAGGTTCTTGAAACAAATAATAAAAAATGCTGTTAGATCAAAGAGGTGGAGCATAGATGCTGTGTTACTCAAGAGAAGCTTACTGTTCCATGACCAAACCTGATTTTCTGTGTAAAATAAACCCAAAACAACATTATTCACTATTGACTCTAAATAGCACTTTAACTCACACTATTAAACATGAGTTGAGTATTTGTTATTAAACATGAGTTGAGTATTTGTTATTAAACATGAGTTGAGTATTTGTTATTAAACACGAGCTGAGTATTTGTTATTACACATGAGTTGAGTATTTGTTATTACACATGAGTTGAGTATTTGTTATTAAATATGAGTTGAGTATTTGTTATTAAACATGAGTTGAGTATTTGTTATTACACATGAGTTGAGTATTTGTTATTAAACATGAGTTGAGTATTTGTTATTAAACACGAGCTGAGTATTTGTTATTAAACACGAGCTGAGTATTTGTTATTACACATGAGTTGAGTATTTGTTATTACACATGAGTTGAGTATTTGTTATTAAATATGAGTTGAGTATTTGTTATTACACACGAGTTGAGTATTTGTTATTAAATATGAGTTGAGTATTTGTTATTAAACACGAGCTGAGTATTTGTTATTAAACACGAGCTGAGTATTTGTTATTACACATGAGTTGAGTATTTGTTATTACACATGAGTTGAGTATTTGTTATTAAATATGAGTTGAGTATTTGTTATTACACACGAGTTGAGTATTTGTTATTAAATATGAGTTGAGTATTTGTTATTAAACACGAGCTGAGTATTTGTTATTAAACACGAGCTGAGTATTTGTTATTACACATGAGTTGAGTATTTGTTATTACACATGAGTTGAGTATTTGTTATTAAATATGAGTTGAGTATTTGTTATTAAACATGAGTTGAGTATTTGTTATTACACATGAGTTGAGTATTTGTTATTAAACATGAGCTGAGTATTTGTTATTAAACACGAGTTGAGCATTTGTTATTAAACACGAGCTGAGTATTTGTTATTAAACATGAGCTGAGTATTTGTTATTAAACATGAGCTGAGTATTTGTTATTAAACATGAGCTGAGTATTTGTTATTAAACACGAGTTGAGTATTTGTTATTAAACACGAGTTGAGTATTTGTTATTAAACACGAGTTGAGTATTTGTTATTAAACACGAGCTGAGTATTTGTTATTAAACACGAGCTGAGTATTTGTTATTAAACATGAGTTGAGTATTTGTTATTAAACACGAGTTGAGTATTTGTTATTAAACACGAGCTGAGTATTTGTTATTAAACACGAGCTGAGTATTTGTTATTAAACATGAGTTGAGTATTTGTTATTAAACATGAGTTGAGTATTTGTTATTAAACACGAGTTGAGTATTTGTTATTAAACATGAGTTGAGCATTTGTTATTAAATATGAGTTGAGTATTTGTTATTAAACATGCGTTGAGTATTTGTTATTAAACACGAGTTGAGTATTTGTTATTAAACACGAGTTGAGTATTTGTTATTAAACATGAGTTGAGTATTTGTTATTAAACACGAGTTGAGTATTTGTTATTAAACACGAGTTGAGTATTTGTTATTAAACACGAGTTGAGTATTTGTTATTAAACACGAGTTGAGTATTTGTTATTAAACATGAGTTGAGTATTTGTTATTAAACACGAGTTGAGTATTTGTTATTAAACATGAGTTGAGTATTTGTAACGACTTGTAAATTCATAATTTACAAAGCATTAATCCAACATTAATTACATTATAAACATTGGTATAAATGTTTTAGTCTTGACAATAAACCCATGTATCTGTGTGTATAAATAGTTTATTATTGTTAATAACACACTACTGTTTAATCGTGTAACTTATTATAAAGTGTTATCCTCACAGTGAGCTTCATTCACAAATACCCTCTGAATTTGTTGGGTTCAGAATGAAAACTTAACCATTTTCTTCTGCTTTCTCCCATCACAGGGGTCACAGGGGTCATGTGAGTGGAGCCTATCCCAGCTGCTTTGAGCCTGATGCAGGGTTCACTCTGGACAAGTTAGTCGCAGGGTTAACACTTAGAGACAGATAATCCTTCACTCTCACAGTCATCCACTAGGGGCAGTGTGGACGGTGGGAGGAACCCGACCCAGACACAATAATAATAATAATCCCACAGTAACACGGGGAGAAAGGCTGTGATGGCCGGGAATCGAACCCACGACCTTCTTGCTGTGAGGCAGGAGTGCTAACCACCCACGATGCAGGCTTTCATACTTTACCAGTGGGGTTCATTCTTAGTGCTGCACCAGTAAAGTGCAGTCATCAAAATAAATAAGAAAAGTTTTATTATATATTTATAGATTTTTATGATCATAATGTAATTTGGGATTAAGGATTTAATGTTTTTATGATTAATATTGTCAGAGGAGGCAAAAGTATTCACATTCTGTTCTTAGTAGAAGTACAGACACTGTGTTCAAAAGGACTCTGGTAGAAGTAGATTCAACTTCTTTAAAAGTACATTCTCTGAAATGAACTTGAAAGTATAAATTAATGTTGCCGTCAATGATACACAATACATTTGTAAAACTCTGCAGTAACTCAGCTTTCATGAACAATCTTCTGTTTGTTCCAGTTTAGTTTCAAGTTTCAGACAGAATCAAGACTGAACCAGTGCAACTGTGATTTGTTCTGTTTATTATTTTCATTCTGCATCATTCACTACAATCACCAAACAATATTAGATGTTCCATGAGTTTATATCAATAACATCCTGCTCTTATTTTGGCGGGGCTTCACTTCCTCTCTCGTTTCTTTTACGTCATGTCGTCGTCTGCGGAGGTTGTGAAAGAAACTGTTTTGACAACGTAAGGAGTACAAAGATATTTGCATTAATAAGTAGAGAGTAAAAGTAAAAACATAAACAAATACTTCAGTACCTGACTGTCTTTTTAAGAACCGAGAGAGACAGTTGAGTTTCAAACAGAAGCCCCGTCCTTAGCTCCTTACTCACTCTCACAAACCCCTCCAGGCTTTTCTCTCGTCTCGTGCGTTGAATTCATGTGTTCATCTTATACGCGTGCACAACTCGAGACGGACATGCTCACTGTTTATAGACCGCTAATCCTGTCCCAACACAAATCATGACAGTACTAGGAAACTGGTGTTAGTAGGTGAGGACACCTAGCTATGAGAAAGCTGAAATTATGGGTCTCAAGAGCGATAAGTCCCGGATGCTACAGCGCTAGCAATATTAGCATTAGCAACATAAGGCTAAGCCCTAGCAACGTCAGGCTTACATCTGTTTGCAATTCGTTTAAAATGTAACGAGAGAAATTGACCACAATGCTAATAAAATATAGTGAACAGAAAGTTAGTTACCAGTCTAGAAGATAAGCAGCCAGCTCAGAGTCCAGTTTTAGACCAGTGCAGTCGCGTAGTTCTCTCCATCTTTGGAATGCGGTTCCAATATTTATTCGCGTTTTATTTCTTTTATCGTCCCATTTGTACTTTTCTGTTCTCTTTACTCCTTCTGTTTTCCTTTGTTTATGATGTTTAGCAGTGTATGCAGTAACAGCTAATGCAGGAATAGCTACCTTACCCTCTGGGTGGTCTCCCATTTTTGCTAGTTTGCAATTATCAAATCAACAAAATACCCTTGAAGCTGTCAGATTTTCACAAACAGGCCTTACTTGCATGGAAACTCATTTACAAACACAATTTTTCCCCACATAGATATTATATTTGGAATAATGGGGACATAGTTTACAACAAAAAAAGTCTCTATCTACAGAACTGGCTGGATAAAGGTATTCATTCAGTTTCTCAATTGTGTAATGCTGATGGACAGTTGATGGGCTTTGAAGAATTTATTGGACATTTTGATTTTCCTGTTTCTTACAGTGAGTTTTGTCATGTAATGAAAGCCATCCCAGAGGGTGTTGTGAATCTGTGCAGAGGCGTTAGTTCTGAAATGTGTGATGTTCCTGTTATTAACCCTGTCAATACGGTCTGTGGTAACATTTGTTTCAGGTCGCACAGAAATAATAATAGAGCTATCCGCGAATTGTTCCAAAGAGAGATCTCAACAAAGCCCTATGTCACCACCCACTGGGCTAAACTGAACAGAAATATCTCTTGGCCAATAGTTTGGTTGCTGCCTCAGAAATTCATAATCACTAATAAGGTCAGGGAAATCTCTTTTAAAATATTACATAAAATTTATCCTGTAAGGTATTATATGAAAAAATTTAAGAAAGACATTGACATTACTTGCTCTTTTTGTTCTGTGCAACCTGAAACTGTCCCACATCTTTTTTGGCACTGTAATTTTACAATTAAACTATGGAAAGATCTAGCAAGATTTATTTCTGATAAGTTACATGGGAATTTTGAATTGTTTTATGAAAATGTTATTTTGGGTTTTGTTTCAAATAAGAAAAACGAAAAAGAGCAGGCCTTTCTTATAAACTTGTTGCTACTGCTGGCCAAATTTTATATTCACAAATGTAAATTCTCTGGAGAAAAACCTTTTTTTTGTATTTTCTTTAAATACTTTCAGTTGTATTTACAGTCTCTTGCCCCAATGGATAACAAGAAAGCTCTAAGAACAATTAGTATCTGCAAAAGATTTGGAATTTGTGTTAGTTTTGATGGAAAAGATTGATTTATTATTTGCTGTTTATCCTATTTGTTATTTTTTTTATTTTTTTATTTTTATTTTTTTCTTTTCTCTCTTTTTTTTTTTTCCTTTTATTTGTATTTACGCTTATATTTTTAGTTAGTTATTGTATATGTTTGCCTTCCTGGCTCTATGAAATTGTCATGTACATAACTTAAATAAATAAAAAAAAAAAAAAAAAAAAAAAAAAAAGCTACCTTACCCTCTGAGACTTCGGCCGCCATGTTGTCTCTGTTTACCAGTTGAGCATGCGCAGACCAAAGACATTGTACAGCAACAGCCAATGGGGTTCTCTGTTAAGTCCCTGGATGTCAGGAGGCTTGTGATTGGCCAAGAACCTCCCGTCCCTGCGTTGGAGTTGCTCCTATCTCTATTGAGTGTTCATTTCTTAAAATTGCTTATAATAACCAGCAGATGGCGTCATAGAGCATGATTTTTTCAAAAAACGATTGCTTTTGCAATATACTAGATGAAAAATATATTAGGTACTGGAGTTTTAAGTACAGTAATAAAGTACAAATCCTCCATTAGTCTAATAATAATGATTAGTAACAGTATTAGTAGGTCAACTAAGGAAAACGAACTTCTCTTCAACTATTTGTGCTGTTATTTCTTTTTTTCCCTGTAGGTGGCGCCAGGTTGACCCCAGGACTGGCTCAGTTCATTGAGACTAAACATCATCAATGTATTTTCTGTACAGACTGTTCTACTGTTGTTCTGGAAAACCTCAAAGATGCACAATATTTATTTTTCCCAATGAAGCTGAATTGTTCTTTATCTACACAGAGTATTTATTTATTCATTCATTCATTTATCTATTCATTTATTTATATATTTATTTCATTTATTAATTTATGTGTTTATTCATTCATTTATTTATTCATTCATTTGTCTATTTATTCATTTATTTATTTATTTATTTATACATTCATTTATTTCATTTATTAATTTATTTTCATTTCATTTCATCTTCTACCGCTTATCCCACTTTGTGGGGTCTGGTGGCTGGAGCCTATCCCAGCTGCTTTGGGCCTTAGGCGGGGTACACCCTGGACAGTGGCCAGTTCGTCGCTGACACTTAGACGTACATTGACAGACAACCATTCACTCTCACATTCATCCACTAGGGGCACTTTAGAGTCACCAATTCACCTATACATGCATGTCTTTGGACGGTGGGAGGAAGCCGGAGATCCCGGAGAGAACCCACGGTGACACGGGGAGGACATGCAGACTCCTCACAGAAAGACCAGAGTTAGCCAATGATGTTGTATTTATTTATTCCATTATTTATTCATTAATTTGTCTATTTATTCTTTTTTTTTTCATCTGCAGTTTCAGGTCAGTCACAGTTTGGGTTTTTAAACTAAAGTACTTCCCAGGTACTTAAATACTACCCTCTACATACTCGAGTACTAAAGCGGTACTTGAGTACATACGTGTCCCAGTAACAGCTTTAACGACATGGTTTAATTAAGTTTTAATGTTGTGCTTCATGTTGACCATGTTTTTGTTCTAATCTTAAATGAAACAGACTTCTTCTTCCTTTTAATGTTTACATTTTTATTTATTATAAACATGTTTGTGTTTTGGAAAATAGATTGAAACTTGAAGAACATGTGAAATCTGAAGAAATTAAAGCAAAAGGGATTTGATAGTTTAATTTATTCATTATTTAAGCTCTGTGCAGAACAATAACCTGCAGTCGACCAAAGAACCACATAACCATCTTCTGCTTTTCACAGTTACCTTTACTTTTTTTTCCCTCCACCTCACCTCCACCTCACCTCCACCTCACCGAGCCTCCACCACCAACAACTCTGCGACCGGAGGCTGTCGACCCGAGACATGAAAAGCTGTTCGGGTGGAGTTTTTAAGAGTTATGTGACTCCATTGATGATGAACAAATCAAAGCAGCAGTGATTAATGCAGGTATAATGTACCTGCTGAATAGCTCTTTAAAACGGAATGTTCTGGTAGGAGCCTCCTCCTTTTTAAGCCACGATGCCAGAATTATAAATACATCTGTCTAAATTAATTCATTAACATTAGGGTCTTTACAACTAAACTAAAGCGATCTTTTCTCTCATTTTTGTCCAAAAGGAAAAGAGCATTGATGTTGAAAAACGGTTTATTTCAGGTGCACAGTCCCTGTTCAATCAAAGATTAAATTATTTATTACTATTATTACTACGTAAAAGCCACACCGTGTCGTCGTGGGAACAGAGCACTCACCTTTGTTTAATGTGTTTTCAATTGAAGTATTTATGTCATTGTCCATTTACATAAAAGTACTGTACCTTCCCTGAATCTAAAAACAGATGAGAACAAAGAGAGTGTTTGTGTTTGTGTTTGTGTTGGGTGTGTAGAGGTATGTCCTGCACCATCATCGTCGTCATCATCATCATCAGAACCGCTCTCAGCTTCAGCAGCTCTTCCTCAGGTTCAGATCGACCTGAAGGGACTCGTATTCGGCAAATTCTTCACTTCCTAAACTTTTTATCTTTATTAAATCTGACCTGTTCAAATCTGAATAAAACCTGTTCAAATCCATCAAAAACTAGCTCAAATCCAACTAAAACCAGTTCAAATCCAACTAAAATCTGTTTGAATCCAACGAAAACCTGTTCAAATTCATCTAAATCCAGTTCAAATCCAACTAAAAGCAGTTCAAATCCAGCTAAAAACCTGTTTAAATCCAACTAAAACCTGTTCAAATTCAGCTAAAACCTGTTTAAATCCAACTAAAACCTGTTCAAATCCAGCTAAAACCTGTTTAAATCCAACTAAAACCTGTTCAAATCCAACTAAAACCTGTTCAAATCCAACTAAAACCTGTTCAAATCCAGCTAAAACCTGTTTAAATCCAACTAAAACCTGTTCAAATCCAGCCAAAACCTGTTTAAATCCAACTAAAACCTGTTCAAATCCATCTAAAACCTGTTCAAATCCATCTAAAACCTGTTCAAATCCAGCTAAAACCTGTTTAAATCCAACTAAAACCTGTTTAAATCCATCTAAAACCTGTTTAAATCCATCTAAAACCTGTTTAAATCCAACTAAAACCTGTTCAAATCCAGCTAAAACCTGTTTAAATCCAACTAAAACCTGTTCAAATCCACCTAAAACCTATTCAAATCCACCTAAAACCTGTTTAAATCCACCTAAAACCTATTCAAATCCACCTAAAACCTGTTTAAATCCACCTAAAACCTATTCAAATCCATCTAAAACCTGTTCAAATCCATCTAAAACCTGTTCAAATCCATCTAAAACCTGTTCAAATCCAGCTAAAACCTGTTTAAATCCAACTAAAACCTGTTTAAATCCAACTAAAACCTGTTCAAATCCATCTAAAACCTGTTTAAATCCACCTAAAACCTATTCAAATCCATCTAAAACCTGTTCAAATCCAGTGAAAATCTGTTTAAATCCATCTAAAAACTGTTCAATAACTAATTAATACTTTTTTACTAACTGAATTACTAATTGTTTGAGAAACATTGGTGGTAAAATCAGAAAACAGCTGAGGCATCCACATTGAGCACATTTCTATAAGAGCACGTCACTGAAGGGTGGAGAAGGACACGCTGGAAACAGGTCGCACCTCAACGACCGATTCCACAGATTTCTCTCAAACAGAACCAGCACCACACCTTTTGGGAGGATCCCAGAAACAATGGAACATTAACCAGTTCCTCAGGGTTTAACGCAGGCTGAAGATTTAATGTCGTCATTAAACTTAGATGAATGAATATTGAACAGAGAAGATGTCAAAGAATCAATTTCATGACCTCTCACTCGATGAAAACCCTGGCTCTCTCTCTGATTCAGTTCAAATACATTTATCGATTAGACATAAATACATTGATTTCTGATCGTGTTTGTCTCTTAATGAAGGTTTTCTGCTGAAACACGGAGAATAAACAATAATCAACAAAATAACAATCTGCTATTTTACTTCATGAACATAATTTTTCTTAACTGTCTCCGATATGGCTGCCACTAACAATTATTTTGATAACCTGTTGATTATGTTTACAATTAATCGATAAATTGATAACTTTAACCTGGAAACTATGAACACTCCACATTTACACAACATTTCAACACATTTTTGACTGGTTTCATTTCAAATACACTTCAGATTATTATTATTTTGCTGAAAACTGAAAGCTTACGAGTTCTTCTCTTTTTGCAACGGCTAAATTGATAGAAGTGCAAAAAAAACTGCTTCATGGAATCATTTTGTGAATAGTAATAAATCTCAGTGTAATATCGTATACTGTACTTTAATCCTACTGCAGTGTATTAGATATGCTTCATTATACCATCTTAATTATCTTTAAATCCAATGTAACATTACATTAACAGCACAACTCAGTCTCCATTCACAAATTTAATAACAGCAATAAACACCAGAATTTCTTCAGAGCAAAAAACTGATAGAAAAGTTTATTCAAAGCCAAAATTGACCAAAAGAGGATCACATCCTTCGTCTCAAGAAGGATCCAGCTGCTCAGTCGATTAATGTCAGGTTTTAGATTTAGATTTATACAACAATGTATTTATTCTTGTATTGATTGCTGTGCTTTTTAATAATTTAATGTCCACTGTGTTGTCTTGTCTGCAGTGTTCAATGTATCTGTGTTTAGTTTTTTAAGCTCTGAGTGCTAAACAAATTCCCGTCGGGGCAATAAAGGCCTCATTCCTTTTATTCATTGATTCATTATTTATTCATCCAATAATTGGCCTCTTTTATGACGTAACTGTGATAAATGAAAACAGGGTCATACTTTGCCTCTGTTTGTTATGATTATGAAATCCAAAAGTGGCCAAATGGTGTTTTGAATTGTACTTTATTTGTAGTAAATATGTAAACCTTACTCGACCTCAATGCCTGTATTTGTGAAACTGGTCCTCGAGAATAAAAATGACTCAAATTCCTTTAAAGAATTTCTACAAAAACTTGCTAAAAGGTGAATTTGTGCCTGGGGATGAATGAGTTCAGTGAAGGCGTTAAAATTCCTCTGTTAGAAAGTTTCAAACATAAAACAGTCTCAGGATTCCCATCAATGACACGACTAATATACGTCACCAACAAGTAATAAATAATGCAGTTATGAAAACAACTTAAAGAATGCGTCATCAGACTCTTGTGTTGGATTTTGTTTTTTTGTCTTTCAAAAGAATTCTATTGTTTCTCAAAGGTGTAACCGGTTAATATTAAATAAATATTTAACGCAAAACTACGTAGGTTTAAAGACACGCACGCAACTTTAGACAGTTCTTTGAAGTTATATATTTTCATTATTTTTAGTTCATGTATTTTATTAAACAGTTACAGTCTTTAAAGTTAGAATTAATACATTATTTACCTTAAACCTTAAGTCCACATTCCTTCTTTGATACCTTTTATTTAATTCAGATTTAATGTCAGTATTTATTTTATGGCAGACATAAAGTCTCCCAAACCAGGCTCAGTTCTAAATGGCATATTCTTAATTAATACAAGATTTAAATGTAGAAATACAAAAGAAACAATGTGACTGAACCAGTATGTTCTGACCAGCTCATATTACAAATATAAGATGAGACTTAGTAATACAAGCTCCACCCTGAGAACACAGGAGCATTCTTTAAATCAGGGACATGTTTGTTTGTGATGTATCAGTATAAAAGCAGCACCTTCAGAGAAGAGTCAGAGAAACTCAGACCGGTTCAGAAACGACAGCTTCAGCTTTAAAGGAAGTAAGTACAATTAACTAATATTAAATATATAGATTTATGACCCAAAGTAAAACTGATTTATATAGTTATTGTTAAAAAGATGATTTTTGTTAAATTGTCAGAAAAAGCTGTGTCTAAAAAGTAGTTGTGCTTCAGGAAATAAAACTTTGTAGAACTCGAAATTAAGTCTGTTGTTGTGAGGTTTTTCAAAACTGATGTGTTTCGTAAATAAACGTTAAAGGTGACTTTGTTTTTTATGTGAAAACAGAAAATCAAAAGACTGTCGCAAAAATGAGCTTCAGAAAAAGTCTGCTGCTGCTGCTCTTCATCGGTGAGTTCAAGAAAAACAGAAAACTGGACGTTAACAAACATTTATGAACGTTAAAGTTTATAAGAATATTAACATATTTATGGAATAAATTTAATGATATCAATAATATCTGTCAACAGCAACTACCACAACTGTACAAACTACAACTACAACTACAGCTGCTCCAACTACAACTACAGCTGCTCCAACTACAACTACAGCTGCTCCAACTACAACCACAGCTGCTCCAACTACAACTACAGCTGCTCCAACTACAACTACAGCTGCTCCAACTACAACCACAGCTGCTCCAACTACAACTACAGCTGCTCCAACTACAACTACATCTGCTCCAACTAAAACTACAGCTGCTCCAACTACAACCACAGCTGCACCAACTACAACTACAGCTGCTCCAACTACAACTACAGCTGCTCCAACTACAACTACAGCTGCTCCAACTACAACTACAGCTGCTCCAACCACAACCACAGCTGCTCCAACTACAGCTGCTACAACTAAAACCACAGCTGCTCCAACTACAACTACAGCTGCTCCAACTACAACCACAGCTGCTCCAACTACAACTACAGTTGCACCAACTACAACTACAGTTGCTGCAACTACAACTACAGTTGCACCAATTACAACTACAGCTGCACCAACTACAACTACAGTTGCTGCAACTACAACTACAGTTGCACCAACTACAACTACAGCTGCACCAACTACAACTACAGCTGCTCCAACTACAACTACAGCTGCACCAACTACAACCACAGCTGCTCCAACTACAACTACAGCTGCTCCAACTACAACTACAGCTGCTCCAACTACAACCACAGCTGCACCAACTACAACCACAGCTGCTCCAACTACAACCACAGCTGCTCCAACTACAACCACAGCTGCTCCAACTACAACTACAGCTGCACCAACTACAACTACAGCTGCTCCAACTACAACTACAGCTGCTCCAACTACAACCACAGCTGCTCCAACTACAACCACAGCTGCACCAACTACAACTACAGCTGCACCAACTACAACTCACAGCTGCTCCACTACAACCACAGCTGCACCAACTACAACTACAGCTGCCCCAACTACAACTACAGCTGCTCCAACTACAACTACAGCTGCTCCAACTACAACTACAGCTGCACCAACTACAACTACAGCTGCTCCAACTAAACTACAGTACAACTACAGCTACAGCTGCTCCAACTACAACTACAGCTTCCAACTACAACCACAGCTGCTCCAACTACAACTACAGCTGCACCAACTACAACTACAGCTGCTCCAACTACAACTACAGCTGCTCCAACTACAACTACAGCTGCTCCAACTACAACTACAGCTGCTCCAACTACAACCACAGCTGCTCCAACTACAACTACAGCTGCTCCAACTACAACTACAGCTGCTCCAACAACAACTACAGCTGCACCAACTACAACCACAGCTGCTCCAACTACAACCACAGCTGCTCCAACTACAACCACAGCTGCTCCAACTACAACTACAGCTGCTCCAACTACAACTACAGCTGCACCAACTACAACTACAGCTGCACCAACTACAACTACAGCTGCACCAACTACAACTACAGCTGCTCCAACTACAACTACAGCTGCACCAACTACAACTACAGCTGCTCCAACTACAACTACAGCTGCTCCAACTACAACTACAGCTGCTCCAACTACAACCACAGCTGCACCAACTACAACTACAGCTGCTCCAACTACAACTACAGCTGCACCAACTACAACTACAGCTGCACCAACTACAACTACAGCTGCTCCAACTACAACTACAGCTGCTCCAACTACAACCACAGCTGCACCAACTACAACTACAGCTGCTCCAACTACAACTACAGCTGCACCAACTACAACTACAGCTGCTCCAACTACAACCACAGCTGCTCCAACTACAACTACAGCTGCTCCAACTACAACTACAGCTGCTCCAACTACAACTACAGCTGCTCCAACTACAACCACAGCTGCTCCAACTACAACTACAGCTGCTCCAACTACAACCACAGCTGCACCAACTACAACCACAGCTGCTCCAACTACAACCACAGCTGCTCCAACTACAACTACAGCTGCTCCAACTACAACCACAGCTGCTCCAACTACAACTACAGCTGCTCCAACTACAACTACAGCTGCACCAACTACAACTACAGCTGCACCAACTACAACCACAGCTGCTCCAACTACAACTACAGCTGCTCCAACTACAACTACAGCTGCTCCAACTACAACCACAGCTGCACCAACTACAACTACAGCTGCTCCAACTACAACTACAGCTGCTCCAACTACAACTACAGCTGCTCCAACTACAACTACAGCTGCACCAACTACAACTACAGCTGCTCCAACTACAACTACAGCTACACCAACTACAACTACAGCTGCACCAACTACAACCACAGCTGCTCCAACTACAACTACAGCTGCTCCAACTACAACTACAGCTGCTCCAACTACAACCACAGCTGCTCCAACTACAACTACAGCTGCACCAACTACAACCACAGCTGCTCCAACTACAACTACAGCTGCTCCAACTACAACTACAGCTGCTCCAACTACAACTACATCAACCTACAGCTGCTCCAACTACAACTACAGCTGCACCAACTACAACTACAGCTGCTCCAACTACAACCACAGCTGCACCAACTACAACTACAGCTGCTCCAACTACAACTACAGCTGCTCCAACTACAACCACAGCTGCTCCAACTACAACTACAGCTGCACCAACTACAACTACAGCTGCTCCAACTACAACTACAGCTGCACCAACTACAACTACAGCTGCTCCAACTACAACTACAGCTGCTCCAACTACAACTACAGCTGCTCCAACTACAACTACAGCTGCTCCAACTACAACCACAGCTGCTCCAACTACAACTACAGCTGCTCCAACTACAACCACAGCTGCTCCAACTACAACTACAGCTGCTCCAACTACAACCACAGCTGCACCAACTACAACTACAGCTGCTCCAACTACAACCACAGCTGCTCCAACTACAACTACAGCTGCTCCAACTACAACTACAGCTGCTCCAACTACAACTACAGCTGCACCAACTACAACTACAGCTGCTCCAACTACAACCACAGCTGCACCAACTACAACTACAGCTGCTCCAACTACAACTACAGCTGCTCCAACTACAACTACAGCTGCTCCAACTACAACTACAGCTGCACCAACTACAACCACAGCTGCACCAACTACAACTACAGCTGCACCAACTACAACTACAGCTGCTCCAACTACAACTACAGCTGCACCAACTACAACTACAGCTGCTCCAACTACAACCACAGCTGCACCAACTACAACTACAGCTGCTCCAACTACAACTACAGCTGCTCCAACTACAACTACAGCTGCTCCAACTACAACTACAGCTGCTCCAACTACAACTACAGCTGCTCCAACTACAACTACAGCTGCACCAACTACAACTACAGCTGCTCCAACTACAACCACAGCTGCTCCAACTACAACTACAGCTGCTCCAACTACAACCACAGCTGCTCCAACTACAACAACTACAGTTGCTCCAACTACAACCACAGCTGCTCCAACTACAACTACAGCTGCTCCAACTACAACTACAGCTGCTCCAACTACAACCACAGCTGCTCCAACTACAACCACAGCTGCTCCAACTACAACCACAGCTGCTCCAACTACAACCACAGCTGCTCCAACTACAACTACAGCTGCTCCAACTACAACTACAGCTGCTCCAACTACAACTACAGCTGCTCCAACTACAACCACAGCTGCACCAACTACAACTACAGCTGCACCAACTACAACTACAGCTGCTCCAACTACAACTACAGCTGCACCAACTACAACTACAGCTGCACCAACTACAACTACAGCTGCTCCAACTACAACTACAGCTGCTCCAACTACAACCACAGCTGCTCCAACTACAACTACAGCTGCTCCAACTACAACTACAGCTGCTCCAACTACAACTACAGCTGCTCCAACTACAACTACAGCTGCACCAACTACAACTACAGCTGCACCAACTACAACTACAGCTACAACTACAGCTGCTCCAACTACAACCACAGCTGCTCCAACTACAACTACAGCTGCTCCAACTACAACTACAGCTGCTCCAACTACAACTACAGCTGCACCAACTACAACCACAGCTGCTCCAACTACAACCACAGCTGCCCCAACTACAACCACAGCTGCTCCAACTACAACCACAACTGCTCCAACTACAACCACAGCTGCTCCAACTACAACCACAGTTGCTCCAACTACAACCACAGTTGCTACAACTACAGCTACAGCTGCTCCAACTACAACCACAGCTGCACCAACTACAACTACAGCTGCTCAACTACAACAACTACAGCTGCTCCAACTACAACTACAGCTGCTCCAACTACAACTACAGCTGCTCCAACTACAACCACAGCTGCTACAAACTACAACACAGCTGCTCCAACTACAACCACAGCTGCTCCAACTACAACCACAGCTGCTCCAACTACAACTACAGCTGCTCCAACTACAACTACAGCTGCTCCAACTACAACTACAGCTGCTCCAACTACAACTACAGCTGCTCCAACTACAACTACAGCTGCTCCAACTACAACTACAGCTGCTCCAACTACAACCACAGCTGCTCCAACTACAACCACAGCTGCTCCAACTACAACTACAGCTGCTCCAACTACAACTACAGCTGCTCCAACTACAACTACAGCTGCACCAACTACAACTACAGCTGCTCCAACTACAACTACAGCTGCTCCAACTACAACTACAGCTGCTCCAACTACAACCACAGCTGCTCCAACTACAACTACAGCTGCTCCAACTACAACTACAGCTGCTCCAACTACAACTACAGCTGCTCCAACTACAACCACAGCTGCACCAACTACAACTACAGCTGCTCCAACTACAACTACAGCTGCTCCAACTACAACTACAGCTGCTCCAACTACAACCACAGCTGCTCCAACTACAACTACAGCTGCTCCAACTACAACTACAGCTGCTCCAACTACAACCACAGCTGCACCAACTACAACTACAGCTGCTCCAACTACAACCACAGCTGCTCCAACTACAACCACAGCTGCTCCAACTACAACCACAGCTGCTCCAACTACAACCACAGCTGCTCCAACTACAACTACAGCTGCTCCAACTACAACTACAGCTGCTCCAACTACAACCACAGCTGCTCCAACTACAACCACAGCTGCTCCAACTACAACTACAGCTGCTCCAACTACAACTACAGCTGCTCAACTACAAACTACAACTACACAGCTGCTCCAACTACAACCACAGCTGCTCCAACTACAACTACAGCTGCTCCAACTACAACCACAGCTGCTCCAACTACAACCACAGCTGCTCCAACTACAACTACAGCTGCTCCAACTACAACTACAGCTGCTCCAACTACAACCACAGCTGCTCCAACTACAACCACAGCTGCTCCAACTACAACCACAGCTGCTCCAACTACAACCACAGCTGCTCCAACTACAACCACAGCTGCTCCAACTACAACCACAGCTGCTCCAACTACAACCACAGCTGCTCCAACTACAACTACAGCTGCTCCAACTACAACTACAGCTGCACCAACTACAACTACAGCTATCCAACTACGCTCCCAACTACAACCACAGCTGCTCCAACTACAACCACAGCTGCTCCAACTACAACCACAGCTGCTCCAACTACAACTACAGCTGCTCCAACTACAAACACAGCTGCTCCAACTACAACCACAGCTGCTCCAACTACAACCACAGCTGCTCCAACTACAACCACAGCTGCTCCAACTACAACTACAGCTGCTCCAACTACAACTACAGCTGCTCCAACTACAACCACAGCTGCTCCAACTACAACTACAGCTGCTCCAACTACAACAACTACAGCTGCTCCAACTACAACCACAGCTGCTCCAACTACAACTACCGCTGCTCCAACTACAACCACAGCTACACCAACCACAACCACAGCTGCTCCAACCACAACCACAGCTGCTCCAACTACAACCACAGCTGCTCCAACTACAACCACAGCTGCACCAACTACAACTACAGCTGCTCCAACTACAACCACATGCTCCAACTACAACTACAGCTGCTCCAACTACAACCACAGCTGCTCCAACTACAACTACAGCTGCTCCAACCACAACCACAGCTGCTCCAACTACAGCTGCTCCAACTACAACCACAGCTGCTCCAACTACAACCACAGCTGCTCCAACTACAACCACAGCTGCTCCAACTACAACTACAGCTGCTCCAACTACAACCACAGCTGCTCCAACTACAACCACAGCTGCTCCAACTACAACCACAGCTGCTCCAACTACAACTACAGCTGCTCCAACTACAACTACAGCTGCTCCAACTACAACTACAGCTGCTCCAACTACAACCACAGCTGCTCCAACTACAACCACAGCTGCTCCAACTACAACTACAGCTGCTCCAACTACAACTACAGCTGCTCCAACTACAACCACAGCTGCTCCAACTACAACTACAGCTGCTCCAACTACAACTACAGCTGCTCCAACTACAACTAACCACAACTACAGCTGCTCCAACTACAACCACAGCTGCTCCAACTACAACCACAGCTGCCCCAACTACAACCACAGCTGCTCCAACTACAACTACAGCTGCTCCAACTACAACTACAGCTGCTCCAACTACAACCACAGCTGCTCCAACTACAACAACAACTACAGCTGCTCCAACGACAACTACAGCTGCTCCAACTACAACTACAGCTGCTCCAACTACAACCACAGCTGCTCCAACTACAACTACAGCTGCTCCAACTACAACCACAGCTGCTCCAACTACAACTACAGCTGCTCCAACTACAACCACAGCTGCTCCAACTACAACTACAGCTGCTCCAACTACAACAACTACAGCTGCTCCAACTACAACCACAGCTGCTCCAACTACAACCACAGCTGCTCCAACTACAACAACTACAGCTGCTCCAACTACAACCACAGCTGCTCCAACTACAACTACAGCTGCTCCAACTACAACAACTACAGTTGCTCCAACCACAACCACAGCTGCTCCAACTACAACTACAGCTGCTCCAACTACAACAACTACAGTTGCTCCAACTACAACCACAGCTGCTCCAACTACAACCACAGCTGCTCCAACTACAACTACAGCTGCTCCAACTACAACCACAGCTGCTCCAACTACAACTACAGCTGCTCCAACTACAACTACAGCTGCTCCAACTACAACTACAGCTGCTCCAACTACAACCACAGCTGCTCCAACTACAACCACAGCTGCTCCAACTACAACCACAGCTGCTCCAACTACAACCACAGCTGCTCCAACTACAACCACAGCTGCTCCAACTACAACTACAGCTGCTCCAACTACAACCACAGCTGCACCAACTACAACAACCACAGCTGCTCCAACTACAACTACCGCTGCTCCAACTACAAACACAGCTGCTCCAACTACAACCACAGCTACACCAACCACAACTACAGCTGCTCCAACCACAACCACAGCTGCTCCAACTACAACAACCGCTGCTCCAACTACAACCACAGCTGCTCCAACTACAACAACTACAGCTGCTCCAACCACAACCTACAGCTACAACTACAGCTGCTCCAACTACAACTACAGCTGCTCCAACTACAACCACAGTTGCTCCAACTACAACTACAGCTGCTCCAACTACAACCACAGCTGCTCCAACTACAACTACAGCTGCTCCAACTACAACCACAGCTGCCCCAACTACAACCACAGCTGCTCCATCTACAACCACAACTGCCCCAACTACAACCACAACCACAGTTGCTCCAACTACAACTACAGTTGCTCCAACTACAACTACAGCTGCTCCAACTACAACCACAGCTGCTCCAACTACAACCACAGCTGCCCCAACTACAACCACTACAGCTGCTCCAACTACAACCACAGCTGCTCCAACTACAACCACAGCTGCTCCAACTACAACCACAGCTGCTCCAACTACAACCACAGCTGCTCCAACTACAACCACAGCTGCACCAACTACAACCACAACCACAGCTGCTCCAACTACAACTACAGCTGCTCCAACTACAACCACAGCTGCTCCAACTACAACCACAGCTGCTCCAACTACAACCACAGCTGCTCCAACTACAACTACAGCTGCTACAACTACAACTACAACCACAGCTACTCCAACTACAACCACAGCTGCTCCAACTACAACCACAGCTGCTCCAACTACAACCACAGCTGCTCCAACTACAACCACAACTGCCCCAACTACAACCACAACTGCTCCAACTACAACCACAGCTGCTCCAACTACAACCACAACTGCTCCAACTACAACCACAGCTGCCCCAACTACAACCACAGCTGCTCCAACTACAACCACAGCTGCTCCAACTACAACTACAGCTGCTCCAACTACAACCACAGCTGCTCCAACTACAACCACAGCTGCCCCAACTACAACCACTACAGCTGCTCCAACTACAACCACAGCTGCACCAACTACAACTACAGCTGCTCCAACTACAACAACTACAGCTGCTCCAACTACAACAACTACAGCTGCCCCAACTACAACCACAGCTGCTCCAACTACAACAACTACAGTTGCTCCAACTACAACCACAGCTGCTCCAACTACAACTACAGCTGCTCCAACTACAACTACAACTACAGCTGCTGCAACCACAACAACTACAGTTGCTACAACTACAACCACAGCTGCTCCAACTACAACCACAGCTGCTCCAACTACAACCACAGCTGCTCCAACTACAACCACAGCTGCTCCAACTACAACTACAGCTGCTCCAACTACAACCACAGCTGCTCCAACCACAACCACAACTGCTCCAACTACAACCACAGCTGCTCCAACTACAACCACAGCTGCCCCAACTACAACCACTACAGCTGCTCCAACTACAACTACCACAGCTGCACCAACTACAACCACAACCACAGCTGCTCCAACTACAACTACAGCTGCTCCAACTACAACAACTACAACTGCTACAACTACAACTACAACTGCTCCAACTACAACAACTACAACTTCTCCAACTACAAAATCTATAGCTGCTGCTCCAACTACAACTACAACTGCTCCAACTACAACAACCACAACTTCTCCAACTACAAAAACCACAACTGCTCCAACTACAACAACTACAACTTCTCCAACTACAAAAACCACAGCTGCTCCAACTACAAAATCTACAACTGCTTCAACTACAAAATCTACAACTGCTTCAACTACAAAATCTACAGCTGCTGCTCCAACTACAAAAACTACAGCTGCTCCAACTACAAAAAACACAATTTCCTCTGCGTCCGACATAAACAGAACACATTCTCTTGTTCTTGTTGTTGCTATAACAGTCTTGTCTTTTTTCCTTTAATCAGTGAAATATACATTTAATTTAATTGAAACGTTAATTATTATCTCATTGTTTAAACGTTTTTTCTGTATTCGAGAATCAGTTTTATTTATTGTTAGTATTTATTTTGATGTATGTTTGGTTCAGATGTTCGTTTAAATGTGGTAATGCACCAGATATAAAACCAATGTAAACGTAGATGAATGTGTGACATATTTGCAGGACAAATGTTTATTACATCCACAACTGAACAGAATCACATGGACCACAAATATCATGAATAATCATTTTCAACTCTGTGGTGATAATTCTGTGGGATTTGGGCATTTAATGCAATTACTTTAAATAAAGTATTTATATACAATTAATAATCATCTGTAAATGTCTGTATGTGTTTGCTACTGTGTTATTTTATTTGGATTATGTAAAAAAAAGCTTTCAAACAGATATAAGTTAAAATAAATAAAGTTGAGTCATTTATTTATGTTTTGTTATATTTAATTGTTGAGTTTCTTCAGGATTACAGCACAACTCCTCGGAGCGACTGCACCAACACAAACCCACCACTCGGGCTCCAGATTTAAGACAGATACATATATTTTTGTGCAAGATATTAGATGAGCCCACATTATTATATTAATATTAATATGGCGTTATTAGAGCTGCTGAGCTAATTTTCCTCCCTGTCTTCCTATTCACTCGCCTCCGTTCCATCTGAGCACAGTTTATCAAATATAAACTACGCCTGGTTATGAAGCTGTTTTTTGTATTCATTAAAATCTTGTGTGGGTCCTGAGAGAAAAGGGCTCTACAAGTGCACACCCCTCTTTAGCCCTTCTTCCATGTAGTTTCCTGCTGTATTCTGACTCTTAGCGATGACTAATGACTTGAACAGATCTCAAAATACAAAACAAAATACCAAACATCTGGAAATCGACATATGTTCTTCTATTACATAAAGGAGGAGATCCTAGTATCTTAAATAACTACAGGCCTATCTCAAAATGATCTGTCTTAGCTAAAATATTGGAATCTCTTGATAGTGACCAATTAAAAGACTTTCTTGCCTGTTATCATGTTTTATCTTGTTCTCAATCTGGTTTTAGGAAAAAGCACCGAACCACATCTGCTGCACTAAAAGTTGTAAATGATTTTACTGAATGTTTGGACAAAAAACAACACTGTGCTGCTGCTTTGTGGACCTTTCAAAAGTCTTTGACACAGTTGACCGTACAGTGCTGAAGAAAAGGCCTCTCAGCTGGTTTGACAACTATCTTACTGATAGAACTCAGTGTGTTCAAGCTGAGGGTTATATACTAAGGAGGTGCTTCAAGGATCAGTCTTGGGCCCGCTTCTATTTATTCTTAATATTAACAACATTGAATGTATTGTGCCAAATGCAAAGTTTCTTTTTTATGCTGATGATACTGTTTTATATTGTACTGGAAACACACCCGACCAGGCCCTCTCTAAATTACAGCAGGCTTTTAAATCTGTTCAAAACCATTTTTTTTTTCATCTTAAACTTGTTTTAAATGCTGAAAAGACGAAAACTATGTTGTTCTCAAACACAAAATCAAAACAAACACATTTGCCCTTGATCACAACATTAGATTGATAAGGTTCCCAAATACAGATATCTTGGATTTTTAATAGATGAGTCCCTTTCTTTCACCCCACACATTCAGCAGCTGGTAAAAAGGTTAAAACTTAAACTGGGCTTTCATTTTAGAATAAAATCTTGTCTTTCTTATGAATCTATAAAGAGGCTTGTTGCTGCCACCTATTTGCCACTTTTGGATTATGGTGCTGTTTTATATATGCATGCTTCTTCTCAGTGCTTCCATGCTTTGGACATGGTTTATCAGGAGCTCGGAGGTGTATTACTAACTTGAAAGCCCTCACACATCGTTGTCTGCTGTATGAACGGGTTGGTTGGTCATCTTTGTCTTTGCGCAGACTTAAGCATTGGCACTTTGTAATTTATAAAGCCATCTTAAGTCTTCTCCCACTCTATCTCTTGGACTATATTAAACAGAGGAGCTCAGGAGACTATCGACTAAGATCTCAAAGCCTACTTTTGTTGTCAGTCCCTAGAGTCCGAACTGAACAAGGAAAAAAGGCTTTCAGTTTCGCCGGAACCTTTGACATGGAATAAACTGCAAAACGAGCTCAAACTTAATGAACCTGTTGCATTGCACATGTTTAAAAGACTGTTAAATAACCTGGAGGAAAGATCGTCTGGTTGCAGATGCTTTGCTTGATCGTCTAATTCCCTTCTTGATGATTTCTATTCCTTATGGTTAAGGTTGTCTATAGCTCTTTCTGCTTGTCCTAATGTTTTTAATGTTTTAGTGTATTGTACCAAGGGTTTGAATGTTGTTATTGTTGTTGAAACTTTGAGCTGCTGCTGTCTTGGCCAGGACACTCTTGAAAAAGAGATTTTTATTCTCAATGATATTTTCCTGGACAAAATAAAGGTTAAATAAAAAAAAAATTAAAAAAAAGGATTTGAAGAACAGACTCCGAGCTAAACACGCACAGAAACAGGGATTTATACAATTATATAATAGTAAAACAAATATATCCTTCATAAACTCGCTCCACGGTGTCCCAGCAGAGCCCAGAGAGATGTGAACAGATGTGAATGATATCGAAAAGGACAAGATGGTGGAGAAAATATTCACGAAGAAAACACCCATCAGATAAAAATAATACTGTATTGAATGTCAAATGCAAAACCACAAAATGTCACTCAACTAGTTTGTGATGATGCACAAATAGACCAAAAGAAATAAATGTGGCTCATGAATGGAATACCACGCCCTCAATAGCCACAATCACATTAGTCACATTTACGTGTTTGTTCTCACTGTGATGTCACTTCACCTGCTCCACGGACATATAAATGAGGCTGTCCTTCCAACGAACACATCAGTGCACCGCCAAGACCAGCAACCATCATCACTGCTGCCGACCAACCAGACCCACGGAAACCTGTGAGTACATACATTACATCAAATACTCTTACTCTATGTACTGTATTATATTATATAAGTTAAAGATCTAGAGTCCTGTGCTCAGGTTTTATAATAATATGATAATAATATATTTTATTTATAAGTACCTTTCAGAACACCCAAGGACACTGTACATAGTTTAGTTTAAAAGCAGTAAATCGTGTAAAAACAAATTAAAAACATGTAAATAATATAGTAAAGCATATGACAAAATTTATGCCGGAGTGGATATAAAAAGTAGAGTAGTGTGTAATGTATGGTTATTTTTATTAGTTTACAAAATTGTGAAAAAAAAGTGAAATAACAGAAGATAATTCTAAATCAAATCAATATTTGGTACCTGGACTAAACCAGACCATGTAATCCCAGACAAAACCAGACCAGACTGGACTAAACCAGACCATGTAATCCCAGACAAAACCAGGTTAAACTGGACTAAACCAGACCATTTAACCCCAGAAAAACCCAGCCCACCCTGGACTAAACCAGACCATGTAATCCCAGACAAAACCAGACCAGACTGGACTAAACCAGACCATGTAATCCCAGACAAGACCAGACCAAACTGGACTAAACCAGACCATGTAATCCCAGACAAAACCAGACCAGACTGGACTAAACCAGACCATGTAATCCCAGACAAAACCAGACCAGACTGGACTAAACCAGACCATGTAATCCCAGACAAAACCAGACCAGACTGGACTAAACCAGACCAGACTGGACTAAACCAGACCATGTAATCCCAGACAGAACCAGACCAGACTGGACTAAACCAGACCATGTAATCCCAGACAAAACCAGGCCAGACTGGACTAAACCAGACCATGTAATCCCAGACAGAACCAGGCTAGACTCCAGGATGTTGGGATCAGAGTTACTCCATCACGTTAGGACTCTTTGTTCTGGGATCACTGTAAAAATTGAGTTTTTTTAGTCTGTTTTGTAAATTGATAAAAAAAAAAAAAAAAAAGATTAAACAAACAAACGAACAAACATGGATAAAACATATTGACAGCATTAATACTTCTCTGCATATTTGCCTAAAACAGTGCTGTATATATTTTCATTTCCTTGTCTCTGAAGCAGCAGTAGCTCAGGAGGTAGAGCAGGGCACCCTTCAACCTGAAGGTTGTTGGTTCAAATCCCACTGTGTCTGAGGCTCTGGTGGAAGAGAGTGTGATTGGTGGTGGGTGGAGAGGGTGTAGCTGCCACCACCCACGACTGTTGAGTGAATGAATAATGGAGTAAAACATTATGAGTCTAAATCCAGTCCATTGTTATTACACTCATCAATGTATTATTATTATTATTATTATTATTATTATTATTATTATTATTATTATCATCATTATTATTATTATTATTATTATTATTATTATTATGATTTATACATATCTATTTAAATAACATGAAAAAACACTGAGAACGAGCATGACTCTGAAAAGGTGATTTAATATTGAACTGAAGCTCTTTGTGTTGAACAGAAAATGGCTCCAAACATGATCAGGATCAGTTTCCTGCTGTTCTTTGTCGGTGAGTAAAAAATAACAACAAAAAACTGGTTTAAAAAAAGAAAAGAATTCAATAAAATAAAAAATATAAACATTTAACTTTCAACAGCTTCAAGCAACGCCACGATATTAACTACAGCTGTTCCAACTACAACTACATCTGCTCCAACTACAACAACTACAGCTGCTTCAACTACAACTACATCTGCTTCAACTACAACAACTACAGCTGCTTCAACTACAACAACTACATCTGCTCCAACTACAACAACTACAGCTGCTCCAACTACAACAATTACAGCTGCTCCAACTACAACAACTACAGCTGCTCCAACCACAACAACTACAGCTGCTTCAACTACAACAACTACATCTGCTCCAACTACAACAATTACAGCTGCTCCAACTACAACAACTACAGCTGCTCCAACCACAACAACTACAGCTGCTCCAACCACAACAACTACATCTGCTCCAACTACAACTACATCTGCTCCAACTACAACAATTACAGCTGCTCCAACCACAACAACTACAGCTGCTTCAACTACAACAACTACATCTGCTCCAACTACAACTACAGCTGTTCCAACTACAACTACATCTGCTGCAACTACAACTACATCTGCTCCAACTACAACTACAGCTGTTCCAACTACAACTACATCTGCTCCAACTACAACTACATCTGCTCCAACTACAACTACAGCTGCTTCAACTACAACTACAGCTGCTCCAACTACAACTACAGCTGCTTCAACTACAACTACAGCTGCTCCAACCACAACAACTACAGCTGCTCCAACTACAACTACAGCTGCTCCAACCACAACAACTACAGCTGCTCCAACCACAACAACTACAGCTGCTACAACTACAACTACAGCTGCTCCAACCACAACAACTACAGCTGCCCCAACAACAACTACAGCTGCTTCAACTACAACAACTACATCTGCTCCAACTACAACTACAGCTGTTCCAACTACAACTACATCTGCTCCAACTACAACTACAGCTGCTTCAACTACAACTACAGCTGCTCCAACTACAACTACAGCTGCTTCAACTACAACTACAGCTGCTCCAACTACAACTACAGCTGCTCCAACCACAACAACTACAGCTGCTCCAACTACAACTACAGCTGCTCCAACTACAACTACAGCTGCTCCAACCACAACAACTACAGCTGCTCCAACCACAACAACTACAGCTGCCCCAACAACAACTACAGCTGCTCCAACTACAACTACAGCTGCTGCAACTACAACAACTACATCTGCTCCAACTACAACTACAGCTGCTTCAACTACAACAACTACAGCTGCTTCAACTACAACTACAGCTGTTCCAACTACAACTACATCTGCTCCAACTACAACTACAGCTGCTTCAACTACAACTACAGCTGCTCCAACCACAACAACTACAGCTGCTCCAACTACAACTACAGCTGCTCCAACCACAACAACTACAGCTGCTCCAACCACAACAACTACAGCTGCTTCAACTACAACTACAGCTGCTCCAACCACAACAACTACAGCTGCTCCAACTACAACTACAGCTGCTCCAACTACAACTACAGCTGCTCCAACTACAACTACAGCTGCTTCAACTACAACTACAGCTGCTCCAACCACAACAACTACAGCTGCTCCAACTACAACTACATCTGCGCCAACTACAACTACATCTGCTCCAACTACAACTACAGCTGCTTCAACTACAACTACAGCTGCTCCAACTACAACTACAGCTGCTCCAACTACAACTACAGCTGCTCCAACCACAACAACTACAGCTGCTCCAACTACAACTACAGCTGCTCCAACTACAACTACAGCTGCTCCAACCACAACAACTACAGCTGCTCCAACCACAACAACTACAGCTGCCCCAACAACAACTACAGCTGCTCCAACTACAACTACAGCTGCTCCAACCACAACAACTACAGCTGCCCCAACAACAACCACAGCTGCTCCAACAACAACTACAGCTGCTCCAACTACAACAACTACAGCTGCTTCAACTACAACAACTACAGCTGCTCCAACTACAACTACAGCTGTTCCAACTACAACTACAGCTGCTCCAACTACAACTACAGCAGCTTCAACTACAACTACAGCTGCTCCAACTACAACTACAGCTGCTTCAACTACAACTACAGCTGCTCCAACCACAACAACTACAGCTGCTTCAACTACAACTACAGCTGCTCCAACCACAACAACTACAGCTGCTCCAACCACTACAACTACAGCTGCCCCAACAACAACTACAGTTGCTCCAACTACAACTACAGCTGCTCCAACCACAACAACTACAGCTGCTCCAACCACAACAACTACAGCTGCTCCAACTACAACTACAGCTGCTCCAACCACAACAACTACAGCTGCTTCAACTACAACTACAGCTGCTCCAACTACAACTACATCTGCTCCAACTACAACTACAGCTGCTTCAACTACAACTACAGCTGCTCCAACCACAACAACTACAGCTGCTCCAACTACAACTACAGCTGCTGCAACTACAACTACAGCTGCTCCAACCACAACAACTACAGCTGCTCCAACCACAACAACTACAGCTGCCCCAACAACAACCACAGCTGCTCCAACTACAACTACAGCTGCCCCAACAACAACTACAGCTGCTCCAACTACAACAACTACAGCTGCTTCAACTACAACAACTACAGCTGCTCCAACTACAACTACAGCTGCACCAACGACAACAACTACAGCTGCTTCAACTACAACTACAGCTGCTCCAACTACAACAACTACAGCTGCTCCAACTACAACTACAGCTGCTCCAACCACAACAACTACAGCTGCACCAACGACAACAACTACAGCTGCTCCAACTACAACTACAGCTGCTCCAACTACAACTACAGCTGCTCCAACCACAACAACTACAGCTGCCCCAACAACAACCACAGCTGCTCCAACTACAACTACAGCTGCCCCAACAACAACTACAGCTGCTCCAACTACAACAACTACAGCTGCTCCAACTACAACTACAGCTGCCCCAACAACAACTACAGCTGCTCCAACTACAACAACTACAGCTGCTCCAACTACAACAACTACAGCTGCACCAACGACAACAACTACAGCTGCTTCAACTACAACTACAACTGCCCCAACCACAACTACAACAGCTGCCCCAACTACAACAACTACAACTGCCCCAACCACAACAACTACAGCTGCCCCAACTACAACTACAGCTGCACCAACTACAACAACTACAGCTGCTTCAACTACAACTACAGCTGCTCCAACTACAACAACTACAGCTGCTTCAACTACAACTACAGCTGCTCCAACTACAACTACAGCTGCCCCAACAACAACTACAGCTGCTCAAACTACAACAACCACAGCTGCCCCAACAACAACTACAGTTGCCCCAACTACAACAACTACAGCTGCTTCAACTACAACAACTACAGCTGCTGCAACTACAACAACTACAGCTGCCCCAACCACAACAACTACAGCTGCCCCAACTACAACAACTACAGCTGCTTCAACTACAACAACTACAGCTGCTCCAACTACAACAACTACAGCTGCCCCAACCACAACAACTACAGTTGCCCCAACTACAACAACTACAGCTGCTTCAACTACAACAACTACAGCTGCTGTAACCACAACAACTACAGCTGCACCAACGACAACAACTACAGCTGCTTCAACTACAACTACAGCTGCTCCAACTACAACAACTACAGCTGCTTCAACTACAGCTGTTCCAACTACTACAACTACAACTGCCCCAACTACAACTACAGCTGCTGCAACTACAACAACTACAACTGCCCCAACCACAACAACTACAGCTGCTCCAACAACAACTACAGCTGCTCAAACTACAACAACCACAGTTGCCCCAACAACAACTACATCTGCTCCAACTACAACTACAGCTGCTTCAACTACAACAACTACAGCTGTTCCAACTACAACTACAGCTGCTTCAACTACTACAACTACAACTGCCCCAACTACAACTACAGCTGCTGCAACTACAACAACTACAGCTGCCCCAACTACAACAACTACAGCTGCTTCAACTACAACTACAGCTGCTCCAACTACAACAACTACAGCTGCCCCAACAACAACTACAGCTGCTCAAACTACAACAACCACAGCTGCCCCAACAACAACTACAGCTGCCCCAACTACAACAACTACAACTGCTCCAACTACAACTACAGCTGCTCCAACTACAACAACTACAGCTGCTGCAACTACAACAACTACAGCTGCTCAAACTACAACAACCACAGCTGCCCTAACAACAACTACAGTTGCCCCAACTACAACAACTACAGCTGCTCCAACTACAACAACTACAGCTGCTGCAACTACAACAACTACAACTGCTCCAACCACAACAACTACAGCTGCCCCAACTACAACAACTACAACTGCCCCAACCACAACAACCACAGCTGCCCCAACAACAACTACAGTTGCCCCAACTACAACAACTACAGCTGCTCCAACTACAACAACTACAGCTGCTGCAACTACAACAACTACAACTGCCCCAACCACAACAACTACAGCTGCCCCAACTACAACTACAGCTGCTGCAACTACAACAACCACAGCTGCCCCAACAACAACTACAGTTGCCCCAACTACAACAACTACAGCTGCTCCAACTACAACAACTACAGCTGCTCCAACTACTACAACTACAGCTGCCCCAACAACAACTACAGCTGCTCCAACTACAACAACTACAGCTGCCCCAACTACAACAACTACAGCTGCCCCAACTACAACAACTACAGCTGCCCCAACTACAACAACTACAGCTGCTTCAACTACAACTACAACTGCTCCAACTACAACAACTACAGCTGCCCCAACTACAACAACTACAACTGCCCCAACTACAACAACTACAACTGCTCCAACCACAACAACTACAGCTGCTCCAACTACAACAACTACAGCTGCTCCAACTACAACAACTACAGCTGCCCCAACTACAACAACTACAGCTGTTCCAACTTCATCAACTACAACTGCTCCAACCACAACAACTACAGCTGCTCCAACTACAACAACTACAGCTGCTCCAACTACAACAACTACAGCTGCCCCAACTACAACAACTACAGCTGTTCCAACTTCATCAACTACAACTGCTCCAACCACAACAACTACAGCTGCTCCAACTACAACCACCACAGCTGCTCCAACCACAACAACTACAACTGCTCCAACCACAACGACTACAGCTGCTGCAACTACAACAACTACAGCTGCTGCAACTACAACAACTACAACTGCCCCAACTACAACAACTACAGCTGCTGCAACTACAACAACTACAACTGCCCCAACTACAACAACTACAGCTGCCCCAACTACAACAACTACAGCTGCTCCAACTACAACTACCACAACTTCCCCAACTACAACAACCACCACAGCAACTCCAACTACAACAACTACAGCTGCTGCAACTACAACAACTACAACTGCCCCAACTACAACAACTACAGCTGCCCCAACTACAACAACTACAACTGCTCCAACTACAACAACTACAGCTGCTCCAACTACAACTACCACAACTTCCCCAACTACAACAACCACCACAGCAACTCCAACTACAACAACTACAGCTGCTGCAACTACAACAACTACAACTGCTCCAACTACAACAACTACAACTAAACCAACTACAACAACTACAGCTGCCCCAACCACAACAACTACAACTGCTCCAACCACAACGACTACAGCTGCTGCAACTACAACAACTACAGCTGCTGCAACTACAACAACTACAACTGCCCCAACTACAACAACTACAGCTGCCCCAACTACAACAACTACAACTGCTCCAACCACAACAACTACAGCTGCTCCAACTACAACAACTACAACTGCCCCAAGTACAACAACTACAGCTGTTCCAACTACAACAACTACAGCTGCCCCAACTACAACAACTACAGCTGCTCCAACTACAACAACTACAGCTGCACCAACTACAACAACTACAACTGCCCCAACTACAACAACTACAGCTGCCCCAACTACAACAACTACAACTGCCCCAACTACAACAACTACAGCTGCCCCAACTACAACAACTACAACTGCTCCAACTACAACAACTACAGCTGCTCCAACTACAACTACCACAACTTCCCCAACTACAACAACCACCACAGCAACTCCAACTACAACAACTACAGCTGCTGCAACTACAACAACTACAACTGCTCCAACTACAACAACTACAACTAAACCAACTACAACAACTACAGCTGCCCCAACTACAACAACTACAGCTGCTCCAACTACAACTACCACAGCTTCCCCACTAAAACCAACCAACAACTACACTGCTCCAACCACAACAACTACAGCTGCTCCAACTACAACAACTACAGCTGCTGCAACTACAACAACCACAACTGCCCCGACTACAACCACCACAGCTGCCCCAACTACAACAACTACAACTGCTCCAACCACAACAACTACAGCTGCTCCAACTACAACAACTACAACTGCCCCAACTACAACAACTACAGCTGCTCCAACTACAACAACTACAGCTGCCCCAACTACAACAACTACAGCTGCCCCAACTACAACAACTACAGCTGCTCCAACTACAACAACTACAGCTGCCCCAACTACAACAACTACAGCTGCCCCAACTACAACAACTACAGCTGCCCCAACTACAACAACTACAGCTGCTCCAACTACAACAACTACAGCTGCTCCAACTACAACAACTACAACTGCCCCAACTACAACAACTACAGCTGCTCCAACTACAACAACTACAGCTGCTCCAACTACAACAACTACAGCTGCTCCAACTACAACTACAACTGCTCCAACTACAACAACTACAGCTGCCCCAACTACAACAACTACAGCTGCCCCAACTACAACAACTACAGCTGCCCCAACTACAACAACCACAGCTGCCCCAACTACAACAACTACAACTGCTCCAACCACAACAACTACAGCTGCTCCAACTACAACAACTACAACTGCCCCAACTACAACAACTACAGCTGCCCCAACTACAACAACTACAGCTGCCCCAACTACAACAACTACAGCTGCCCCAACTACAACAACTACAGCTGCTCCAACTACAACAACTACAACTGCCCCAACTACAACAACTACAGCTGCCCCAACTACAACAACTACAGCTGCCCCAACTACAACAACTACAGCTGCTCCAACTACAACAACTACAGCTGCTCCAACTACAACAACTACAACTGCCCCAACTACAACAACCACAGCTGCCCCAACTACAACTACCACAACTGCCCCAACTACAACAACCACAGCTGCCCCAACCACAACAACTACAACTGCCCCAACCACAACAACTACAGCTGCTGCAACTACAACAACTGCAGCTGCTCCAACCACAACTACAACTGCTTCAACTACAACAACTACAGCTGCTGCAACTACAACAACTGCAGCTGCTCCAACCACAACTACAACTGCTTCAACTACAACAACTACAGCTGCTGCAACTACAACAACTACAGCTGCCCCAACCACAACAACTACAGCTGCCCCAACTACAACAACTACAGCTGCTCCAACTACAACAACTACAGCTGCACCAACTACAACAACTACAACTGCCCCAACTACAACAACTACAGCTGCCCCAACTACAACAACTACAGCTGCCCAACTACAACAACTACAGCTGCTCCAACTACAACAACTACAGCTGCTCCAACTACAACAACTACAACTGCCCCAACTACAACAACTACAGCTGCTCCAACTACAACAACTACAGCTGCTCCAACTACAACAACTACAGCTGCCCCAACTACAACAACTACAGCTGCTCCAACTACAACAACTACAGCTGCACCAACTACAACAACTACAACTGCCCCAACTACAACAACTACAGCTGCCCCAACTACAACAACTACAGCTGCCCCAACTACAACAACTACAGCTGCTCCAACTACAACAACTACAGCTGCTCCAACTACAACAACTACAACTGCCCCAACTACAACAACTACAGCTGCTCCAACTACAACAACTACAGCTGCTGCAACTACAACAACTACAGCTGCACCAACTACAACAACTACAACTGCTCCAACTACAACAACTACAACTGCTCCAACTACAACAACTACAGCTGCTGCAACTACAACAACTACAACTGCCCCAACTACAACAACTACAGCTGCCCCAACTACAACAACTACAACTGCTCCAACCACAACAACTACAGCTGCTCCAACTACAACAACTACAACTGCCCCAAGTACAACAACTACAGCTGCTCCAACTACAACAACTACAGCTGCCCCAACTACAACAACTACAGCTGCTCCAACTACAACAACTACAGCTGCACCAACTACAACAACTACAACTGCCCCAACTACAACAACTACAGCTGCCCCAACTACAACAACTACAGCTGCCCCAACTACAACAACTACAGCTGCTCCAACTACAACAACAACAGCTGCTCCAACTACAACAACTACAGCTGCCCCAACTACAACAACTACAGCTGCTCCAACTACAACAACTACAGCTGCTCCAACTACAACAACTACAGCTGCACCAACTACAACAACTACAACTGCTCCAACTACAACAACTACAACTGCTCCAACTAAACAACTACAGCTGCCCCACTACAACAACTACAGCGCTCAACCACAACAACTACAGCTGCTCCAACTACAACAACTACAACTGCCCCAACTACAACAACTACAGCTGCTCCAACTACAACAACTACAGCTGCTCCAACTACAACAACTACAGCTGCTCCAACTACAACAACTACAGCTGCTCCAACTACAACAACTACAGCTGCTCCAACTACAACAACTACAACTGCTCCAACTACAACAACTACAGCTGCCCCAACTACAACAACTACAGCTGCCCCAACTACAACAACTACAGCTGCTCCAACTACAACAACTACAACTGCTCCAACTACAACAACTACAACTGCCCCAACTACAACAACTACAGCTGCTCCAACTACAACAACTACAACTGCTCCAACTACAACAACTACAACTGCCCCAACTACAACAACTACAGCTGCTCCAACTACAACAACTACAGCTGCTCCAACTACAACAACTACAACTGCTCCAACTACAACAACTACAGCTGCCCCAACTACAACAACTACAGCTGCTCCAACTACAACAACTACAGCTGCTCCAACTACAACAACTACAACTGCTCCAACTACAACAACTACAGCTGCTCCAACTACAACAACTACAACTGCTCCAACTACAACAACTACAGCTGCTCCAACTACAACAACTACAGCTGCTCCAACTACAACAACTACAGCTGCTCCAACTACAACAACTACAGCTGCTCCAACTACAACAACTACAACTAAACCAACTACAACAACTACAACTAAACCAACTACAACAACTACAACTAAACCAACTACAACAACTACAACTAAACCAACTACAACAACTACAACTAAACCAACTACAACAACTACAACTAAACCAACTACAACAACTACAACTAAACCAACTACAACAACTACAACTAAACCAACTACAAGAACTACAGCTGCATCATCTTCGTCTTTAACCAAAGCTAGTTTTCTTTCTCTCGTTGCTTTTTTGACAGTGTTTCTTTTGAATTAAATGAAGTCGGGACAAACAGATTTTAGGTGAAATGTTTTTAAAATGTTATTTATGTAAAATATGGGTGTTTTATTTTATTACGAAACATTTATTTAATGTCTTTCAAAAGTATTTTCTATTTTATTAAACTGTCATGTATAATTTTAATCTTTTCTTCATAAACTGACTCTCACACAAACCCAGTGCATTATGGGATAGAAGGAACTGAAAAGTGATTCATCTGTAACTTATTTAATAAATTAATAAAAAAAATAATAAATAAATAAATGAAATCAATGGATGTTTTCTTTAAAAAAAATAAAAAAGTAAATAAACTTGTAACACTTTAAACAAACTATTTGGGGGTAATACTCACTGAGAATTTGACAATTAATTTTTGTAATTGTTCTGTTTAGCAAAATTAAACAATGCACTGAAGGCAAACCTACACTTTCCACTGATTCTTCAAAAAGACGAAGAAATACTTTTGTAGTGGTTTGGGAGAGTCTTTTTTACAGTAGAAAGACAGAAAACATATGTAAAAAGAGAGAGTGGAATGACATTAGGCAAAAGACCCGAAGGGAATCGAACCCAGGTCTCCCGAGTGAACGTGGCACCAAACCAGGGCAGAAAAAACAGGGTAAAATCATTTGCCAAACTAAACGTGAATAATACAATTGCATGTAGTCTTTGCAAATTTAAGAAATAAACATTATACAGTAGCTTTTTAATAGTGTCACGTCCTCCACAAAATAACACTTCTTCTCAAATAATGACGTTTAAAGCTGCGTTTATTCCTTCTTGTTCCTGACGCTTCGGCTAAAGGAGGCCACACGGGTCTTTTTGAGCAAACATTACTATTTTGTCCTGATATAAAATAATTTTCTCCCTTTTCGAGAGCTAAAATGATTTTAAACATTTAGTGCAAAGATGCAATGATTACAGGGAACAATTCTACAGAGCTGAAGTTAAATAAAATAAAATGATTCAATTCTCCAAAACGACATTAAAACAATAGAAATATCTTAGATGCACCATTTTAATAACATTTTTCCTGTGTGTGCGCGCCCCTGACTGAATATTCATCTTGTTCATGGAAAAAGGTGTTAAAATAAAATAAGATAAAATAAATAAATAAAGTAATGAATAATGTAGTTAATTAATTAATAATTATTTTAATTTATTTTCTGAAAATGAGTGTGTTTTCATCATTGCCAGTGCATGTAAATAGTCCAACCTCATATTCAACTTTAATTTTGTTCTTTTTTTTTTTTTTGTCCAAACTATTCTTAATAATAAATAGCTTGCGTTGTTCAATTAGAAGAAACACTGCCATTCCCTTTGTTGTTAAGAATGAGAACACAACTTTTATCAGGTTAATCAAAAGCGATGCCAGTGCATGTGATTTTAAGGAAATAAGATCACAAATATTAAAGTTAGGCTTTAAAAGTCTAATTCCATGTCCAGCACAATCAAGGTTAATATTTAGTGGGTTATTTTAATGTTCTCTACAGTCGTAATTAAAAGCATATATGATAGGAGTAGGTACAAAGAGGTAATATAATATTATCAAATCACTAAAATTATAGTAATATAAAAATTTTAAAAAAGGTTTTTTATATGAATTAACACAAAGAAAATGTAAAGATTCTTAGTAGCATTAGATCAAAATATAAACAGAAGGAGACTAGAACATAACGTATTAATTGATTTGAAGCCTGTATTTCCTGTTGGTTCGCTCCGACGAGAACACTCCTAAACGTGCACAACGTGTTTAAATCGTCTGCGCCACACGCCCTGACATTAACTCGGACGCTTTGTGCTCGGTGTGACATCTATTCAGCTCTAAATTATAGATGTGTGTGTGTGATTGATGCAGCTCGTTGTATCTGTCACTCACTGAATAAACATTGTCACATGTTTAATAAAGAATGTTGAAGAGCTGCTGCAGAGCTCAGAACTCACAGCATTTTCACGGTTTTAAATGTGCTTAAGTTGAAGTTTTGAATAGTTTTATGTAGAATATTCCAGCTGCACCGATATAAAATCAATACAAAATACACTACGCTTGTGTTTGAGGTTTTAGGATCATTTAATAATGGTTTAAAGGATCCATTCTTTGTTTTATTATTGAATTGATTATTTAATGGACTTAAAAGAGCAGTGTGCTTCATTTTTAGCATCATTCTTCATCACTTTTATGTTTTTTCTTGATCACATTTACAGGATTTTATCATCATTTATAAACAGATCAGCGGCGTCAAACTCAAAGTGGTGAGGTTCTTCAATAATGAATAAAAATCATTTCAGAGACTGAAGACTGTGAAAAAAACAACTAAAACCTGTTCAAATACAACAAAAACCTGCTCAAATCCAACTAAAACCTGTTCAAATACAACAAAAACCTGCTCAAATCCAAATAAAACCTGTTCAAATCCAACTGAAACCTGTTCAAATCCATCTAAAACCTGTTCAAATCCAACAAAAACCTTTTCAAATCCATCTAAAACCTGTTCAAATCCATCTAAAACCTGTTAAAGTTAATCTAAAACCTGTTCAAATCCATCTAAAACCTGTTTGAATCCAACTAAAACCTGTTCAAATCCATCTAAGACCTGTTCAAATCCAACTGAAACCGGTTCAAATCCAAATAAAACCTGTTCAAATCCATCTAAAACCTGTTTGAATCCAACTAAAACCTGTTCAAGTCCAAATAAAACCTGTTCAAATCCATCTAAAACCTGTTTGAATCCAACTAAAACCTGTTCAAATCCATCTAAGACCTGTTCAAATCCAACTAAAACCTGTTCAAGTCCAAATAAAACCTGTTCAAATCCAACTAAAACCAATTGTTTCCTATTATATATCTTTAAAATAGTTCAGTGCATTTTTTAAAGTATAAAAACAGTTTGCTGTGTGTGACGTGGAAGATGAACTTTTTGACAACAAAGTTCCCTTTTGTTTTAACACATAGTTTCTCAGACATTTCCTTCTCTGACACTGATTTATACCGATATGAAAATGATGATTGATGTTATTTATTGCTGGCTTTAACCTTTGTTCTGAGCTGATGCAGAACCTTAAGTCTGTGTAAATATCATAAGCTGCTGACGCTGGATTTAAGCCTCCTCAGTTCAGACATAAGAACAGTCCAGTAGGTAAGTCCAGTAAAGCTACTGAAAATACAAATACACCTTCGCACATTTTCTCACAGAGACACGTTTTGATAGAACACACTCGGAGAGGTTTTCACACTAATGCTCAATCTCAGTATTCTTAAACTACTCTAAATTCTTTAAACTTCAGATTCTCTTTGGAAAAGTGTCTGTTGTGTAAAGTATAAAAGCAATGCACACAGCAGCCACTCCCTGTGACCTGTGACATGCAGAAAGGTGTTAGGTCATTTGTAGCCTCTTTATAAATGACTCAGCCCACACCCACATTTAAAACTGGTTTTAGACAGTTTTTGCCACTGTTTTGGAAACTGTGTGAACTGTCACAGAAGATTTGCAGGACATTAATGTTAACCAATATTTACAAATGGCTGTATTTAGCGACTGTGCTTTGATTTGAAACCACTTCAATAGCTCTTTATCGGCTGTCATTGAGCAGTCTTGGTCTCATTCCTTTGTTTAGACGTTGAATAGAATTCTTTGTGAAGGTACAATGTGTACTCGCATAAATGCACTGATGTTCACTTTGTGGTTAGAGCCAGTTATTTGAGCGATGTAACAAGGAAGAGTTATAAAAGTCATGATAAAATAACAGAAAGTGGATTTCTAGAGGAAGTAAATGATAAAATATAGTGGCTGCATTGACTATTCTCAGAAGAGTGACAGGAATGACCCCTGCAGATACTTATTTGCCACAGGCCTGAATTAGATTTCTCTGAGTCTCAACAAAACCCCAAAACTGGACGAACCAGTGCACTTAAAAGCTGATTACTGTCATAAAGGCGCGGCAGGTCCTCGACGAGATGAACGCACTGATACATCACAGAGTGCTTTCCACATGACTCTGTCTGTGACGCGCTGTCTACTGGGTTTTATGGAACAAAACCATAATAAAGCAACACGCCTTTGTTACGCGTCTGACCTCTTCCCGAAAGAGCAGCTGCAGGGTCATTTAGTGTCATGTTTTCAACCAGTTTACAAGGCCACGCTCACCAACACAAGATCAGGTTTGTGACAGTATCCAGAGCTCATGATTGTGGCTGATGTGATGTGTCTGTGTCTTGGATGTCACAGAATTTCCTACAGCTCACCTACAGGACAAAACTGAAGAACTTATTATTGGTTCCAAAGCTCAGAAGAGAAAAAGGGCCCAAAAATAAGTGTTTCTGGATTAAATCCGTGAAATGAAGTGAAAAACCTTGGTGTGGTTTTAATTTTAATGTGCCACATTTTTCTGAGTTAAACAAAGTGAAACAAAGCCAACTGTTGTGGATAATGTGTTTGATGGTTTTATTTTGTGAAGCACCTTGAGTTGCATTAAGCTGAATGAAAAATGCTGTATAAATAAAGTTTGATTGATTGATTGATTGGTTGGTTGATGTAGTGCATGAGTCTTAAGACCATTTTTTAAGGTCTCGGTCTTGTCTTGTTTCACTAAATCTTTACAAAACTTAAATGCACTCGCTATTTTGGGCCAAAGTTGCAGTATTTGGACAATATTGCATGCCTCACTGCTTGAATGTGTGTTAATAGTTGCGCCAGAGCAAGAAAAACAAACCAAAAACTAAACAAATCAACAACAAAAAAAAAGGATGAACAGGCTGCGCAAAAGAAGTGTCCTGGACAGTCATATTTATAAAACAAGATAAAAATAACATAATGACGAGGATTAAAAAAAACAAAGCTGGTTTCATTCAGACTGTAACTATTACAGGTTTTATTATGGCTTTTAGTCCTGTACAAACAACAACAACTGAACAAGACGATAATTGAATGGTGCAGACAATACACGAGACAATACAGAAATACACTGCTGCTGAATATTTGTGTGGGTTTAGTTCAGGGTGGAGCAATGACAGTAAATCAAATAAATAAATAGAATAAAATATTGTAAATGATCCTCTTTGTTTAACTCCATATCACTACATTTTACATAAAGCCTCTTTAAATGCACAATGGCTACTGTTTAAATGATATAATAAATAGATCACCCAAACCACAGGCTGTTTGTCTCTATTGAGCTGTTTCCAGTTGGATGTTTTGACAGAAAGGCTTTGGCAGCAGCGAGCGACCTGACTGGTTTTACACTAACGAGAAATCCAAAACTAATGTTCCTCAATCGGCAGGAACTCATTTAAAAACACTTCTTACCGGACTCAGTAAATTCCCCGGAGGGAGTTGCCCCAGAAAATATAAATAAATATAAAAGCTGAGGTATGTTTTGAATGTGAGCAGGTCGTGGGAAAGATGAACTGTCCTGAGCTCCACAGAGAACCACAGAGAACCACGACTGATGATTCATTTTCACTCTGTTTCTTGGTTTTGTCGATAAAGTAAAGTGAAATTTGATGGAAAGGCTCTCATTTGTTTTGATCTCCAGACCTCCAGAGATGTTTCTTTGCCCATAATTTGTTTTCTAAACCAAGAGCCATTTCAAAACCAATTTACTATTAGCCCAAAAATATATATTCTCACTCTCATGTTGATGGTTCTTAGACGTGAACCTAACACAGTTCAAGAAGCTGGACAGAAAACAGGCCGTACTCTGGACCCTACAGAGTCATATCTGTTCAAAATAAGCTAAAATGACGTCATTTAGAACATGTTTTGGACAGTCTTTCTTCTCCTTTAAAGGCCCAGACTGTGACTGATCTAAAACTACAGAGCTTTTCACATGAGAATCTGAATCTGTGAAAATATGTCTTGATTACACTGCTCTAATTCCTATGTTTATACACATATTGTTCACACTAACCTCTCTTCTTTAAAGACAGGTGTGCTCTATAACACTCCCAAATGCATCTGGTTTTGCCCCATTTGTGTTGTCCATAATAAATAAATAAATAAATACAAAAACAATAATAAATATCATGTAATGTCTAAACAAGTGGTTATGTAAAACTCATCAAAACATTTAACACAATCACATGAAATGTCTGTCCTCGGAGTAAACCCTCCTTCTGTTCTTCTATCGGACGGTTCTTTTTTTTGTTTCCACGGCTGGGTTTTTGAGTTTTAACATCAAGAAAACAGGAAAACATTCAACCAAAATACATAAAGCAACCCCGAGTAACTTTCGTCCAGCAGAGGGCGCTGATCCCTCCGCACCAGCAGAGGCAGCCATCTTTGTGAGACGTTTAGGTCACACGTCCTCGGATCCAGAGTATTGGCCTATTTCTTTATTCCATGCGTCGTGTCACTCGTTAATCTCTGGAGATAAGTCCTGGTCCCGGGACAGTTCCAGGAGGTTTGTGTCCAGCAGAGGGCGCTGTGTCAGTGAGACGGGCCTGATTCTACTGATCTCAGTCTAAGAAACATTAAAATAAGAGAGAAGATATATTTTTGGGCTAAAAGTTATGCTGTGTGACTTTAATAGAAAAACAAAAACAAAAACCTAATCTCCTTAAATATTTTTCTAAACTATTAAAAAGTGTGAATAAAAGCAGGTAGAAAAACAAAATGGCTTCACATTTTTTCCAAACTGAACTGGAATCATGAATTTTCATCCATATTTAAAGACTCTTAACCTTCCTTTGTGTGTTTTTGTGAAACAGAACATATTTATTATATTTACTGAAGCCTAAATGTTCAGACAAAGACATGACACACAATAATATGATTAAAGTAAACTAAATACTTTGGGGGCAGTGGGTCCGTAGATAGAGCAGGGCGTCCAATAACCGGCCATTTGATTCCTGCTCCCTCGATTCCTGCTCCCTCGATTCCTGCTCCCTCGATTCCTGCTCCCTCGATTCCTGCTCCCTCGATTCCTGCCCCCTCGATTCCTGCCCCCTCGATTCCTGCCCTCTCGATTCCTGCTCTCTTGATTCCTGCCCCCTCGATTCCTGCTCCCTCGATTCCTGCTCCCTCGATTCCTGCTCCCTCGATTCCTGCTCCCTCGATTCCTGCTCCCTCGATTCCTGCTCCCTCGATTCCTGCTCTCTTGATTCCTGCCCCCTCGATTCCTGCCCCCTCCCTTGATTCCTGCTCCCTTGATTCCTGCTCCCTTGATTCCTGCTCCCTCGATTCCTGCTCCCTCGATTCCTGCCCCCTCGATTCCTGCCCCCTCGATTCCTGCTCCCTCGATTCCTGCTCCCTCGATTCCTGCCCCCTCGATTCCTGCTCCCTCGATTCCTGCCCCCTCGATTCCTGCCCCCTCGATTCCTGCCCCCTCGATTCCTGCCCCCTCGATTCCTGCTCTCTTGATTCCTGCCCCCTCGATTCCTGCCCCCTCGATTCCTGCTCCCTCGATTCCTGCTCCCTCGATTCCTGCTCTCTTGATTCCTGCCCCCTCGATTCCTGCTCCCTCGATTCCTGCTCCCTCGATTCCTGCTCTCTTGATTCCTGCCCCCTCGATTCCTGCTCCCTCGATTCCTGCCCCCTCGATTCCTGCTCTCTTGATTCCTGCCCCCTCGATTCCTGCTCCCTCGATTCCTGCTCTCTTGATTCCTGCCCCCTCGATTCCTGCTCCCTCGATTCCTGCTCCCTCGATTCCTGCTCCCTCGATTCCTGCCCCCTCGATTCCTGCTCCCTTGATTCCTGCCCCCTCGATTCCTGCCCCCTCGATTCCTGCTCCCTTGATTCCTGCCCCCTCGATTCCTTCCCTCACCTCCAGTTCCTGAGGCTCTGGTGATGATTGTGTGAGTGTGTTTGGTGGAGGTCAGAGGTCAGAGGCTGTAGGTACAAAATGGCTGCCACGTCATTCTGCCCCAGGACAGCTGTGGAGGTAGTTACCCCCACCAGTGTGTGACTGTGGAGTGAGTGAATAATGGACTCGACTGTGAAGAGCTCTGAGTGACTCGACAAAAAAGCGCCGTATAAATCTAAATCTGATCCATTATAAAGAGGATCATGTGTTAATCAGAGGTGTGTCCGGTTAAAGAAAACAAACCAAAACAAAAGCTGCGGCTGCTGGGTAATGGAGGGGCGGAGTCTAAGGCCCCGCCCACAGCTCTGACTCTACGTAGATCCTACTGGGGTCATCACAATAGTTTTATTATTAGTAAGACTTGGAGGTATTCCGCCTTGTGCTTGTTGTAATAAGAACATTCACAGGTTCAGATTAGACTGTTGTTGTGTTGTCTGTGTTTTCTTATTGTGTTCTATATTTAAAGCAGATTATTTCTATATATAGTTGAATTGAATATATATAAATATAAAATGCTGCTTTCTTTTAAATGGTGAAAATTGTTGAAGGGTTTGATGCAACACAGAAAAAAATAATCCCAAAAAAACATCACATTCAATGAAACTGTTCATTATTCATCACTTTATGAATTTTAGACTGAAATTTGTCCTAAAATTAGAATATTTACAGGAAGTGAGTTATGTTTTGGGCTGAACATTTGTAATATCAGTCAAATAGAAGAGTTTTGACTTTAAAATCAATATAATTATGTGTACAATATAGACCTGTCATAAATCAAACACATTCATTTTTAACCATAACCTCACAGCCAACATATGGGTTAAAATAAAACAGATTATGATTTTAAAAAACGCCTATATTTCAATTAAATACAGACATTAAAATTGAAGAATCTTGGGTCAGTTTTGTGAAAAGAAAGAGATCTCTTTTTGGTCCTATTTTTATAAATCAAGAGGCATTTAGAGATTCGTTAAATTAAATCTAAACCATAACCTCAGAGCCAACATATGGGTTAAAATGAAGTTAGTGTCGTCAGTGTGGTTCAATGATAAGAAAAGCATCCCAGATTATTTCTTACATCAGTGGGACTTGAGAAATGTGGATGTGCAGAGATGGACTTGTATAACTGTATCAAAGACAACAATAGCTCGAGTGTCACTGATGCTGAAACTAGTGTCGTACATTTGCAGACGTCGTGATTAAAAAGTTCCCGGACACACCTTTGACAGGTGACGATCACAGCCTTCACACCTGCATTCTTCACATTGTTCCATCAACTCAGTGCAATATAAAAGACGGACGGCTGTCAGTGTGAACCATAGCTTCACTCACAGCTGATATCAGCATCAACAGAGAACCAACAGCTGTAAGTACATCTCACAATTGTGATTTAGTTTTTTACTATTTCATAATTCATGCATTGTTTTTTATTCTGATTAATGTACCCTTTTGAATCCTGATTATTTTGGGGTTTTTTTTCCAGAAAGAACAAAGCACAATGATGAAGACTGTGAAGATATTCGCTCTTTTCCTTTTGGCTGTTGGTAAGACAAACATTTTAATGCTTTAGTCTTTTATTCAGTTTTTTTTTTCTAATTGTATCTTGTTGTTTTATTGTTTTTTGTGGGAGTTATGATTATTTTCTTAATCTTTTAATGGGGTTGTGTAAAGCACTGAAAAAAGGGGTATATATAAATTATTATTATTTAAAAATGATGGACTTTAGGAAAGTGACTTTTTGTGGCTCCAAATAATCTTAAAGAAATTAAAAACATTGTTTAATTTAGTTTCTTGTTTGATTCAGACATTGACAAACTATTGGAGGCTATTGTTGGCAGTAAAGACCAATGAGATCCATATCATGAGATAATCTGTTGCGTTTCTTGTCAGAACATGTTAATTATAATGTTTTACAGGATCACTTTTATTTAATGACATGTGGTGTTATGATTTATGATGTATCTGTCAGATCTTATGACATTTTTGACGACCAGAATAAAACATTTAGAATTAAATATCTGTGCGTCTCATCAGAGTTAAATCTGAGATTAACACTGGGCTCGAACCAGGAAGTGTTTCAAATCTTATTGTTATCGTCTCAGACGTGTTTCTGACAAACTCCCTTTTTCTACAGCAACTGTCAACGCACAAACTACAACTACAGCTGCTCCAACTACAACCACAACTACAGCTGCTCCAACCACAACTACAACTACAGCTGCTCCAACTACAACTACAACTACAGCTGCTCCAACCACAACTACAACTACATCTGCTCCAACTACAACCACTACAGCTGCTCCAACTACAACTACAACTACAGCTGCTCCAACTACAACTACAGCTGCTCCAACTACAACCACAACTACAGCTGCTCCAACTACAACTACAGCTGCTCCAACTACAACCACAACTACAGCTGCTCCAACTACAACTACAGCTGCTCCAACTACAACCACAACTACAGCTGCTCCAACTACAACCACAACTACAGCTGCTCCAACTACAACCACAACTACAGCTGCTCCAACTACAACTACAGCTGCTCCAACTACAACCACAACTACAGCTGCTCCAACTACAACTACAGCTGCTCCAACTACAACCACAACTACAGCTGCTCCAACAACAACTACAGCTGCTCCAACTACAACCACAACTACAGCTGCTCCAACTACAACCACAACTACAGCTGCTCCAACAACAACTACAGCTGCTCCAACTACAACTACAGCTGCTCCAACTACAACAACTACAGCTGCTCCAACTACAACTACAACTACAGCTGCTCCAACTACAACAACTACAGCTGCTCCAACCACAACAACTACAGCTGCTCCAACTACAACTACAACTACAGCTGCTCCAACTACAACAACTACAGCTGCTCCAACTACAACTACAGCTGCTCCAACTACAACCACAACTACAGCTGCTCCAACTACAACTACAGCTGCTCCAACTACAACTTCAACTACAGCTGCTCCAACCACAACAACTACAGCTGCTCCAACTACAACCACAACTACAGCTGCTCCAACTACAACAACTACAGCTGCTCCAACTACAACTACAGCTGCTCCAACTACAACCACAACTACAGCTGCTCCAACTACAACAACTACAGCTGCTCCAACTACAACAACAACTACAGCTGCTCCAACTACAACTACAGCTGCTCCAACTACAACTACAGCTGCTCCAACTACAACCACAACTACAGCTGCTCCAACTACAACTACAGCTGCTCCAACTACAACTACAACTACAGCTGCTCCAACTACAACTACAACTACAGCTGCTCCAACTACAACTACAACTACAGCTGCTCCAACTACAACTACAACTACAGCTGCTCCAACTACAACCACAACTACAGCTGCTCCAACTACAACTACAACTACAGCTGCTCCAACTACAACCACAACTACAGCTGCTCCAACTACAACTACAGCTGCTCCAACTACAACCACAACTACAGCTGCTTCAACTACAACCACAACTACAGCTGCTCCAACAACAACTACAGCTGCTCCAACTACAACCACAACTACAGCTACTCCAACTACAACTACAGCTGCTCCAACTACAACCACAACTACAGCTGCTCCAACTACAACCACAACTACAGCTGCTCCAACAACAACTACAGCTGCTCCAACCACAACAACTACAGCTGCTCCAACTACAACAACTACAGCTGCTCCAACTACAACTACAGCTGCTCCAACTACAACTACAACTACAGCTGCTCCAACTACAACTACAGCTGCTCCAACCACAACAACTACAGCTGCTCCAACTACAACAACTACAGCTGCTCCAACTACAACTACAGCTGCTCCAACTACAACTACAACTACAGCTGCTCCAACTACAACTACAGCTGCTCCAACTACAACTACAGCTGCTCCAACCACAACAACTACAGCTGCTCCAACTACAACTACAGCTGCTCCAACCACAACAACTACAGCTGCTCCAACCACAACAACTACAGCTGCTCCAACTACAACAACTACAACTGCCCCAACTACAACTACCACAACTGCCCCAACTACAACCACTACAGCTGCTCCAACTACAACCACAACTACAGCTGCTCCAACCACAACTACAGCTGCTCCAACTACAACCACAACTACAGCTGCTCCAACTACAACAACTACAACTGCCCCAACTACAACTACCACAACTGCCCCAACTACAACCACTACAGCTGCTCCAACTACAACAACTACAACTGCCCCAACTACAACTACCACAACTGCCCCAACTACAACAACTACAGCTGCTCCAACTACAACAACTACAACTGCCCCAACTACAACAACGACAACTGCCCCAACTACAACCACTACAGCTGCTGCAACTACAACAACTACAACTGCCCCAACTACAACCACTACAGCTGCCCCAACTACAACAACTACAGCTGCTCCAACTACAACAACTACAGCTGCTGCAACTACAACCACCACAGCTGCCCCAACTACAACAACTACAACTGCCCCAACTACAACCACCACAGCTGCCCCAACTACAACAACTACAGCTGCTCCAACTACAACAACTACAACTGCCCCAACTACAACAACGACAACTGCTCCAACTACAACAACTACAGCTGCTCCAACTACAACAACTACAGCTGCTCCAACTACAACAACTACAACTGCCCCAACTACAACAACTACAGCTGCTGCAACTACAACCACTACAGCTGCTGCAACTACAACAACTACAACTGCCCCAACTACAACCACCACAGCTGCTGCAACTACAACAACTACAACTGTCCCAACTACAACCACTACAGCTGCTGCAACTACAACAACTACAACTGTCCCAACTACAACCACTACAGCTGCTGCAACTACAACAACTACAGCTGCTGCAACTACAACCACCACAACTACTCCAACTACAACCACTACAGCTGCTGCAACTACAACCACTACAGCTGCCCCAACTACAACAACTACAACTACAGCTGCCCCAACTACAACAACTACAACTGCCCCAACTACAACCACTACAGCTGCTGCAACTACAACCACCACAACTGCCCCAACTACAACCACTACAGCTGCTGCAACTACAACCACTACAGCTGCTGCAACTACAACCACCACAACTGCCCCAACTACAACAACTACAACTGCCCCAACTACAACAACTACAGCTGCTCCAACTACAACAACTACAGCTGCTCCAACTACAACTACAGCTGCTCCAACTACAACAACTACAGCTGCTCCAACTACAACTACAACTACACCTGCTCCAACTACTAAAACAACCACAGCTTCTTCTGGCGTCCTGCTGCAGATGAGTTTCTCGTCTGTTGTGTGTATTGTTCTGATTCATCTGCTGCGTTTTTTCTTCTAAAGATTCTCGTTTTTAAATCATTTTCTTTTTTGTGTAAAAGTCTTGTTTTCGACTGAAAGATGAAAACTGCTTTTTGTAAACGTCAGGAACAGACGGACCTCGAGGAGACGTTAAAGTCTGTGAAGTGAGGTTTAGTTTTGACGCCTGTGGATCCTGTTGATCAGGATCTCACTCTAATGTCTGGTATTTATCTTTTTTATGCTGCTAATTTATAATCTTTGAAATAAAACATTTATCTTAAGTCTTTATTGTTGTTATTTATTCTCATCAAGGTTTTCTTCTCTTTATCCACTTATTTTTAGTCGAATAAGACAGGACTTTATCACAGCTCAAAGGCAGGTTCACTGCAAAAGTCTAAGAAACTACAAAACTGTGCAAGCAACAAAAATTAAAACAAGAAAGACACGAATTACACAATATTTTAATATATTACAAAAAATGTGTTAACAGAATAACACAAAATAAAATCATGGTGCAGCCAAATGCAGGAAACAATTCAAGAACCAATGATCTTACCAGTGGTTTTCAAAATGAGTTTATCTTTATGGAAAATAAATGCCCACCAGGGGGCGCAGATTACCAGCAATATCTTCAAGGTAACTTTCCTAATTCATTTTTTTTTTTTTTTTTTTTTAATGAAATAACAAAAAATGTAAGTTGAAAGCACACACACAGTGTTGTTTGCTGGTGTTGACAATATTTGTTGCAGCAGAACCACAGGTTGTCTTTTTTATTTGTTTTTGTATCCATTTATTTATTTATTTACATATTTCTTCCACTCGATGTAAATTATGGGATGTGTCATTGGTTTTTCTAACAGCTCAATCATTACATGTCTTTCTGATCCTTGAGTTGAGCTGCGTGGAAATAAACTAGAAATGTGGGTCTGCTCTGTGTACTTTCTGACCAACAGATTTTTAATGTGAGAAAACCAAAAATGTAAAACATGCCATTTTTTCTAATAAGTGATTATTTTACAAATTTAAATTGGAAAATAAAAAAATAGCCGTTTGTTTTGAGATGAAGTTAATAAAACTGGATGTTTGATAATGTGATATGTAGTTACACGTATGTTCACGCCCAGAGCTGGAGTAAACCCTGAACAGCTCTGACAGATCCAGTATTATAAATATTATCAATGTGATAATAGAAATATTATCATCAGCACACCAAATAGGTTTAAGAAAACAAGTATTTGCGCCCCCTGGTGGACACACTTGTTGGAGAGGTCTTTTAATAATCATCATCATAATAATAATAATACATTTTATTTATTAGGCACCTTTCTGGGTACTAAAGGTCGCCTCACAAATCAATACAAAATAATTAAAAGCATACAGTTAAAGTACAGTTTAAAGCATTTATTTAAAAGAGGACAGTGCAGTTATGGTCAGAGTGAGTAGTGAGTCTGAACTGATGAGTTTTGAGGTCAGGAGGGAGTGTGTTCCAGAGCTAACCCTGACCCTGACCCTGACCCTGACCCACGGTGACGAGTCGGGACGAGGGGACAAAGAGCTGTAGAGAGGAGGAGGAGGGAGTGAACGTGGGTGGAGCTCTGGAGGAGCTCAGAGAGATGTGAAGGTGCAGGATTGTGTATTGAATGTGGTTTGTGATGGGGGTGGAGCTGTTGTAGTGTGGGTGTGATATGGTGGAAGGAGGAGGTGTGTGCAGCTGAATTTTGAACCAGTTGAAGTTTATTGAGAGTTTTTTGAGGGACGCTGAACAGAAGGGGATTGCAGTAATCCAGACGAGAAGTGACGAGGCAGTGGACTGTGGAGTGAGGGAGGGACGGAGGCCATGATTGTTGCGGAGGTGAAAGTAGGCGGAGCGGGTGATGTTGTGTATGTGGGCGGAGAAGGAGAGGGTGCTATCGAGGATGACACCCAGACTCTTAACCTGAGAGGAGATGGAGGAGCCGTCAGTGGGAATGGAGAAATGATCAATCTTGTTTAGGGTGGATTTGGTGCCTACAAGTAGAAGTTCCGTTTTATTGCTGTTAAGTTTGAGAAAGTTTGTGGTGAACCAGGATTTTATTTCGTGCAGACAGTTGAGTCGGGAGCAGGGTGGAAGTGTGGAGTTTGGTTTGCTGGAGACGTAGAGCTGGGTGTCATCCGCGAGGCAGTGAAAGTGGATGTGGTGAGATGATGAACAGCAGGGGACCTAGGACAGAACCCTGGGGAACACCCGTGGTGATGGTGACTGGATGAGAAGTAAAGGATTTGAGTTGAGTGAACTGAGATAGGAGTAAAACCAGGTGAGGGCTGTGCCAGTGACGCCAATAGAAGAGAGTCTGTTCAGAAGGATGGAATGAGAGATGGTGTCGAAGGCCGCACTCAGATCGAGCAGAAGAAGGATGGATAGTGAACCAGAGTCAGCAGAGAGGAGGAGGTCATTTGTGATTTTGAGGAGGGCAGTTTCAGTCAGACTGGAAATGTTCAGACAGTTTATTGGAGGACAGATGAGAGTGGAGTTGAGCAGAGGATTTTTGAGATGAATGGAAGGTTAGAAATTGGACGGGAAGGAATTATTGAGGTCAGAAGGATATGAACCAGGTTTTTTGAGAACTGGGGTCACTGCAGCAGTTTTGAGAGGAGAGGGGACAGTTCCAGTGGAGAGGGGACTGTTCCAGTGGAGAGGGGACAGTTCCAGTGGTGAGGGGACTGTTCCAGTGGAGAGGGGACTGTTCCAGTGGAGAGGGGACAGTTCCAGTGGTGAGGGGACTGTTCCAGTGGAGAGGGGACTGTTCCAGTGGAGAGGGGACAGTTCCAGTGGAGAGGGGACAGTTCCAGTGGTGAGGGAGGCGTAGGTTAAGTGGGTGATGAGAGGAGCCAGAGATGGAAGCGTGGCTTTGACAAGAACTGTGGGAAGAGGGTCAAGTTGACTTGAAGAAGTTCTGGATTTTTGTATAAGGGTGGATATTTGATCTACAGAGGGGAGGGTAAATGATGAGAAAGGGGTGCAGGTGGCAGGACATATAGAGGTAGGTAGAGTTGGAGCAGACGAGGGGGTTGGCTGTTGATGAATAAGTTGGATTTTTGTGGTAAAAAATGAGACCAGGGTATTGCAGAAATCGGATGAGTACAGATGAGGTGGAAGGGAGTCGGGAGGTTTAGTGATGTTGGTGATGAGAGAGAAGAGGGTCTTGGAATTTCCTTCATTTGAGCTGATTAAACTGGAGTAGTACGTGGATTTGGTTTTGGAGATGCAGTCTTTGTAGTGGAGAATGTGATTTGTTTACATGTCTTTGTGAATAGTTAGTCCAGTTTTGTTACAGAGTCTTTCAAGATGGCGGCCTTTTGCTTTTATCTGTCTGAGAGTGGGTGTGTACCAGGGTGCAGTGTGAGTGAATGAGACAGATCTGGATTTGAGTGGGGCTAGAGTGTTGAGAGTGTTATGAAGATGGGTGTTGTAATGAGAGACCAGTTGATCCGGGGCTGCAGAACTGTCTGTACTGGGAAGGTTACTGATCTGAGAGGATAAAGTGACTGAATCAATGTCCTTAATTTTACGAATGTTATGGAGCGTGAAGGGTTGGATTTGGAAAGAGACAGACTGATATTAAATGTAAGGAGCATGTGATCAGAAGAGGGGATGTAGTTAGCGTTGCAGTCCGTGAGCAGCAGAAGAGAGAGTTTAAAAGCATTGATTAGACCCAGGGGTGGGCAAACACTGGGTTTTAAAACTGTCCGGACCAATAAACTATTAACTAATACAAATTACACGAGAAAACCTGTAAAGTTAGTTTAATGTTTAGTGGAAAAGTGGGGCTGATATTATGTTCTTTGAAAACTGCAACAGTTTCTATGAAAATAATACTTAAGATACTGACTGGACTTTAGCCAAAAATGTCTCTGTCCATTCCATATTAAAAACTTGAAGTGTGAATGGATGTTTTCTGTTTGTAGATATGATGATAGCTTTAGCAAAAGTACAAGACAAATATATGTTTGACGGGCCACATTACACAGCTCAACGGGCCGTATGTGGCCCCTGGGCCTTAGTTTGCCCACCACTGGGTTAGATCATTGGTTCTTGAATTATTTCTGGCATTTGGCTGCACCAAAGTAAGTTGAGTTAGTTCATTTAGTGTTATTCTGTTTTAAATATTTTAACATTGTGTACTCAGTGTAAAAGTCTTTCATTTTTAATTTAATTTTAATTAAATTTTTTTATTGCATGCACATTTTCATACTTTTACCTGTCTGTGAGCTGCTGTTACTATTTTCCACTGTGCTTTTTGAGAATAAATAACAATAAAAACTTTGTAAAGATAAATGTTTTATTTCAAAGATTATAAATTAGCAGCATAAAAAAGATAAAGATTATTGATTAAAAACAAGAAAGACATAAATACCAGACATTAGAGTGAGATCCTGATCAACAGGATCCACAGGCGTCAAAACTAAACCTCACTTCACAGACTTTAACGTCTCCTCGAGGTCCGTCTGTTCCTGACGTTTACAAAAAGCAGTTTTCAACTTTCAGTCGAAAACAAGACTTTTACACAAAAAAGAAAATGATTTAAAAACGAGAATCTTTAGAAGAAAAAACGCAGCAGATGAATCAGAACAATACACACAACAGACGAGAAACTCATCTGGACAAGGACGCCAGAAGAAGCTGTGGTTGTAGTTGGTGCAGCTGTAGTTGTTGTAGTTGGAGCAGCTGTAGTTGTAGTTGGAGCAGCTGTAGTTGTAGTTGTGGTTGGAGCAGCTGTGGTTGTAGTTGTAGTTGGGGCAGCTGTAGTTGTAGTTGTAGTTGGAGCAGCTGTAGTTGTAGTTGTAGTTGGGGCAGCTGTAGTTGTAGCTGTAGTTGGAGCAGCTGTAGTTGTAGTTGTAGTTGGAGCAGCTGTAGTTGTTGTGGTTGGAGCAGCTGTAGTTGTAGTTGTAGTTGGAGCAGCTGTAGTTGTAGTTGTAGTTGGAGCAGCTGTAGTTGTAGTTGGAGCAGCTGTAGTTGTAGTTGTAGTTGGAGCAGCTGTAGTTGTAGTTGTAGTTGGAGCAGCTGTAGTTGTAGTTGTAGTTGGAGCAGCTGTAGTTGTAGTTGGAGCAGCTGTAGTTGTGGTTGTAGTTGGAGCAGCTGTAGTTGTAGTTGTAGTTGGAGCAGCTGTAGTTGTAGTTGTAGTTGGAGCAGCTGTAGTTGTGGTTGTAGTTGGAGCAGCTGTAGTTGTAGTTGTAGTTGGAGCAGATGTAGTTGTAGTTGTCGTTGGAGCAGCTGTAGTTGTTGTTGTCGTTGGAGCAGATGTAGTTGTAGTTTGTGCGTTGACAGTTGCTGTAGAAAAAGGGAGTTTGTCAGAAACACGTCTGAGACGATAACAATAAGATTTGAAACACTTCCTGGTTCGAGCCCAGTGTTAATCTCAGATTTAACTCTGATGAGACGCACAGATATTTAATTCTAAATGTTTTATTCTGGTCGTCAAAAATGTCATAAGATCTGACAGATACATCATAAATCATAACACCACATGTCATTAAATAAAAGTGATCCTGTAAAACTTTATAATTATCATGTTCTGACAAGAAACGCAACAGATTATCTCATGATATGGATCTCATTGGTCTTTACTGCCAACAATAGCCTCCAATAGTTTGTCAATGTCTGAATCAAACAAGAAACTAAATTAAACAATGTTTTTAATTTCTTTAAGATTATTTGGAGCCACAAAAAGTCACTTTCCTAAAGTCCATCATTTTTAAATAATAATAATTTATATATACCCCTTTTTTCAGTGCTTTACACAACCCCATTAAAAGATTAAGAAAATAATCATAACTCCCACAAAAAACAATAAAACAACAAGATACAATTAGAAAAAAAAAACTGAATAAAAGACTAAAGCATTAAAATGTTTGTCTTACCAACAGCCAAAAGGAAAAGAGCGAATATCTTCACAGTCTTCATCATTGTGCTTTGTTCTTTCTGGAAAAAAACCCCCAAAATAATCAGGATTCAAAAGGGTACATTAATCAGAATAAAAAACAATGCATGAATTATGAAATAGTAAAAAACTAAATCACAATTGTGAGATGTACTTACAGCTGTTGGTTCTCTGTTGATGCTGATATCAGCTGTGAGTGAAGCTATGGTTCACACTGACAGCCGTCCGTCTTTTATATTGCACTGAGTTGATGGAACAATGTGAAGAATGCAGGTGTGAAGGCTGTGATCGTCACCTGTCAAAGGTGTGTCCGGGAACTTTTGAATCACGACGTCTGCAAATGTACGACACTAGTTTCCGCATCAGTGACACTCGAGCTATTGTTGTCTTTGATACAGTTATACAAGTCCATCTCTGCACATCCACATTTCTCAAGTCCCACTGATGTAAGAAATAATCTGGGATGCTTTTCTTATCATTGAACCACACTGACGACACTAACAGAGCTGTCGTTTAGCCTCTGTCTGGTTGAGTTTGGAATTAGTTCTGTTTATTTGTGCCACAAACTCATCTTAGACTCACACAATATTCTATTTTAATGTCTGTATTTAATTGCAAAGACATCTTAATCTGTCTGATTTTAATCCATGTGTTTAGATTGAGTGTATGGTTAAAAATTGTTGTGAGAATGATAGATCTAGATGAAATACATATTGTTTTTAAAGTCAAAACTGTTCTATTTGACTCATATTGCAAATGTTCAGCCCAAAACATAACTCCCCTTCTGCAAATCTTCAAATTTTAGGACAAATTTCAGTCTAAAATTCCTAAAGTGAGAACAATAGTTTCAGTCATTGTGATGTTTTCTTGGAACAGTTCTGAGCCAATCAGAGCCGCGACCTCACCCAGCAGCCACAGCTTTTGTTTGTTTTATTTAGACGGACACACCTCTGATTAACACATGATCCTCTTTAGTATTTAGTTTACTTTAATAATCATATCACTGTGAGTCATCTCTTTGTCTGAACATTTAGTAAATATGTTAAGAAGTCTTTAAATATGGATGGAAATTCATGATTCCAGTTCAGTTTGGAAAAATGTGAAGCCATATTGTTTTAAGTAAGTTTAAGGAGATTAGGTTATGTGTTTTATGTGTTTTTTTCCCCCTGGAAGCATGACAACACATAAAACTCAACCCAGACAAAGAAACTTCCAGGAAGGACAGAGATTTACTGTCATTAATTTTAACTCAATGTTCTCAAACACATCAAGAACCAGCCCAGAAAATATTTGTCATTCCAGCAGCATCACACACATCTTTATAAATGTTCTTCTTGTTGCTGCTGCTTCTTTGAATTCACATTTTGAGCTCTTTAAGAGTCAAAGCTTTTAGTGGAAAAGTAACGTGTTTTATAGAAAAGTCAAACTCAAGGCCCGGGGGCGAAATGCGGCCCTTTGCAATGTTTTATGTGGCCCTTCCATACATTTAGTAGCAGTTGTTTCTGGCTTTAGGGTTTCATTGGATTTGAAAAGGTTTGATTTTTGCTACAAAGATAAGTCAAATATGTTAAAATCCATCAAAAACTTGTTAAAATCCAACTAAAACTTGTTCAAATCCAAGTGAAACCTGTTCAAATCCATCTAAAACTGGTTCAGATCAAACTAAAACCAGTTTCCATTAAAGGGGGTAATTGATTGATTGATTCATTTTCTACAGCTTAGTCCCGTTGGGGGTCGTGGGGCTGGAGACTATCCCAGCAGCTTTGGGCCTGAGGGGTACATCCTGGACAGTGGACAGTTCGTCGCTGACACTTAGAGACGAACATTGAGGGGAGGAAGCTGGAGAGAACCCACGGAGACACGGGGAGGACAGACTCCAGAGAGAACCCTCGGAGACACGAGGAGGACAGACTCCAGAGAGAACCCACGGAGACACGAGGAGGACAGACTCCAGAGAGAACCCTCGGAGACACGAGGAGGACAGACTCCAGAGAGAACCCTCGGAGACACGGGGAGGACAGACTCCAGACAGAACCCACGGAGACACGGGGAGGACAGACTCCAGAGAGAACCCTCGGAGACACGGGGAGGACAGACTCCAGAGAGAACCCTCGGAGACACGAGGAGGACAGACTCCAGAGAGAACCCTCGGAGACATGAGGACAGACTCAGAGAGAACCCTCGAGACGCAGGGGAGGACAGACTCCAGAGAGAACCCTCGGAGACACGAGGAGGACAGACTCAGAGAGAACCCACGGAGACACGAGGGGGGACAGACTCAGAGAGAACCCTCGGAGACACGAGGGGGGACAGACTCAGAGAGAACCCTCGGAGACACGAGGAGGACAGACTCAGAGAGAACCCACGGAGACACGAGGAGGACAGACTCCAGAGAGAACCCTCGGAGACACGAGGGGGGACAGACTCAGAGAGAACCCTCGGAGACACGGGGAGGACAGACTCCAGACAGAACCCACGGAGACACGGGGAGGACAGACTCCAGAGAGAACCCTCGGAGACACGGGAGGACAGACTCCAGAGAGAACCCTCGGAGACACGAGGAGGACAGACTCCAGAGAGAACCCTCGGAGACATGAGGACAGACTCCAGAGAGAACCCTCGGAGACGCGGGGAGGACAGACTCCAGAGAGAACCCTCGGAGACACGGGGAGAACAGACTCCAGAGAGAACCCACGGAGACACGGGGAGGACAGACTCCAGAGAGAACCCTCGGAGACACGAGGAGGACAGACTCCAGAGAGAACCCACGGAGACACGAGGAGGACAGACTCCAGAGAGAACCCTCGGAGACACGAGGAGGACAGACTCCAGAGAGAACCCTCGGAGACACGGGGAGGACAGACTCCAGACAGAACCCACGGAGACACGGGGAGGACAGACTCCAGAGAGAACCCTCGGAGACACGGGGAGGACAGACTCCAGAGAGAACCCTCGGAGACACGAGGAGGACAGACTCCAGAGAGAACCCTCGGAGACATGAGGACAGACTCCAGAGAGAACCCTCGGAGACGCGGGGAGGACAGACTCCAGAGAGAACCCTCGGAGACACGAGGAGGACAGACTCCAGAGAGAACCCACGGAGACACGAGGAGGACAGACTCCAGAGACAACCCTCGGAGACACGAGGAGGACAGACTCCAGAGAGAACCCTCGGAGACACGAGGAGGACAGACTCCAGAGAGAACCCTCGGAGACACGAGGAGGACAGACTCCAGAGAGAACCCACGGAGACACGGGGAGGACAGACTCCAGACAGAACCCACGGAGACACGGGGAGGACAGACTCCAGAGAGAACCCTCGGAGACACGGGGAGGACAGACTCCAGAGAGAACCCTCGGAGACACGAGGAGGACAGACTCCAGAGAGAACCCTCGGAGACATGAGGACAGACTCCAGAGAGAACCCTCGGAGACGCGGGGAGGACAGACTCCAGAGAGAACCCTCGGAGACACGGGGAGGACAGACTCCAGAGAGAACCCACGGAGACACGGGGAGGACAGACTCCAGAGAGAACCCTCGGAGACACGAGGAGGACACACTCCAGAGAGAACCCACGGAGACACGGGGAGGACAGACTCCAGAGAGAACCCTCGGAGACATGAGGAGGACACACTCCAGAGAGAACCCACGGAGACACGGGGAGGACAGACTCCAGAGAGAACCCTCGGAGACACGGGGAGGACAGACTCCAGAGAGAACCCTCGGAGACACGAGGAGGACAGACTCCAGAGAGAACCCTCGGAGACATGAGGACAGACTCCAGAGAGAACCCTCGGAGACGCGGGGAGGACAGACTCCAGAGAGAACCCTTGGAGACGCGGGGAGGACAGACTCCAGAGAGAACCCTCGGAGACACGGGGAGGACAGACTCCAGAGAGAACCCTGGGAGACACGAGGAGGACAGACTCCAGAGAGAACCCTCGGAGACACGGGGAGGACAGACTCCAGAGAGAACCCTCGGAGACACGGGGAGGACAGACTCCAGAGAGAACCCTCGGAGACACGGGGAGGACAGACTCCAGAGAGAACCCTCGGAGACATGAGGACAGACTCCAGAGAGAACCCTCGGAGACACGGGGAGGACAGACTCCAGAGAGAACCCTCGGAGACGCGGGGAGGACAGACTCCAGAGAGAACCCTCGGAGACACGGGGAGGACAGACTCCAGAGAGAACCCTCGGAGACAGGGAGGACAGACTCCAGAGAGAACCCTCGGAGACACGAGGAGGACAGACTCAGAGAGAACCCACGGAGACACGAGGAGGACAGACTCCAGAGAGAACCCACGGAGACACGAGGAGGACAGACTCCAGAGAGAACCCTCGGAGACACGGGAGGACAGACTCCAGAGAGAACCCTCGGAGACACGAGGAGGACAGACTCAGAGAGAACCCACGGAGACACGAGGAGGACAGACTCAGAGAGAACCCTCGGAGACACGGGGAGGACAGACTCCAGAGAGACCCTCGGAGACACGGGGAGGACAGACTCAGAGAGAACCCTCGGAGAGACATGAGGACAGACTCCAGAGAGAACCCTCGGAGACACGGGGAGGACAGACTCCAGAGAGACCCTCGGAGACGCGGGGAGGACAGACTCCAGAGAGAACCCTCGGAGACACGGGGAGGACAGACTCCAGAGAGAACCCTCGGAGACACGGGGAGGACAGACTCCAGAGAGAACCCTCGGAGACACGAGGAGGACAGACTCCAGAGAGAACCCACGGAGACACGAGGAGGACAGACTCCAGAGAGAACCCACGGAGACACGAGGAGGACAGACTCCAGAGAGAACCCTCGGAGACACGGGGAGGACAGACTCCAGAGAGAACCCTCGGAGACACGAGGAGGACAGACTCCAGAGAGAACCCACGGAGACACGAGGAGGACAGACTCCAGAGAGAACCCACGGAGACACGGGGAGGACAGACTCCAGAGAGAACCCTCGGAGACACGGGGAGGACAGACTCCAGAGAGAACCCTCGGAGACACGGGGAGGACAGACTCCAGAGAGAACCCTCGGAGACACGGGGAGGACAGACTCCAGAGAGAACCCTCGGAGACATGAGGAGGACACACTCCAGAGAGAACCCACGGAGACACGGGGAGGACAGACTCCAGAGAGAACCCACAGAGACACGGGGAGGACAGACTCCAGACAGAACCCACGGAGACACGGGGAGGACAGACTCCAGACAGAACCCACGGAGACACGGGGAGGACAGACTCCAGACAGAACCCACGGAGACACGAGGAGGACAGACTCCAGAGAGAACCCTCGGAGACACGAGGAGGACAGACTCCAGAGAGAACCCTCGGAGACACGAGGAGGACAGACTCCAGAGAGAACCCACGGAGACACGGGGAGGACAGACTCCAGAGAGAACCCTCGGAGACACGGGGAGGACAGACTCCAGAGAGAACCCTCGGAGACACGAGGAGGACAGACTCCAGAGAGAACCCACGGAGACACGGGGAGGACAGACTCCAGACAGAACCCACGGAGACACGAGGAGGACAGACTCCAGAGAGAACCCTCGGAGACACGAGGAGGACAGACTCCAGAGAGAACCCACGGAGACACGGGGAGGACAGACTCCAGAGAGAACCCACGGAGACACGAGGAGGACAGACTCCAGAGAGAACCCACGGAGACACGGGGAGGACAGACTCCAGACAGAACCCACGGAGACACGAGGAGGACAGACTCCAGAGAGAACCCTCGGAGACACGAGGAGGACAGACTCCAGAGAGAACCCACGGAGACACGGGGAGGACAGACTCCAGAGAGATCCCTCGGAGACACGAGGAGGACAGACTCCAGAGAGAACCCACGGAGACACGAGGAGGACAGACTCCAGAGAGAACCCACGGAGACACGGGGAGGACAGACTCCAGAGAGAACCCTCGGAGACATGAGGAGGACACCCCGGAGAGAACCCACGGAGACACGGGGAGGACAGACTCAGAGAGAACCCTCGGAGACACGGGGAGGACAGACTCCAGAGAGAACCCTCGGAGACACGAGGAGGACAGACTCCAGAGAGAACCCTCGGAGACATGAGGACAGACTCCAGAGAGAACCCTCGGAGACGCGGGAGGACAGACTCCAGAGAGAACCCTTGGAGACGCGGGAGGACAGACTCCAGAGAGAACCCTCGGAGACACGGGAAGACAGACTCAGAGAGAACCCTGGGAGACACGAGGAGGACAGACTCCAGAGAGAACCCTCGGAGACACGGGGAGGACAGACTCAGAGAGAACCCTCGGAGACACGGGGAGGACAGACTCCAGAGAGAACCCTCGGAGACACGGGAGGACAGACTCCAGAGAGAACCCTCGGAGACATGAGGACAGACTCCAGACAGAACCCACGGAGACACGGGAGGACAGACCCAGACAGAACCCACGGAGACACGGGGAGGACAGACTCCAGACAGAACCCACGAGACACGCAGGAGGACAGACTCAGAGAGAACCCTCGGAGACACGAGGAGGACAGACTCCGAGAAAACCCTGGAGACACGAGGAGGACAGACTCCAGAGAGAACCCACGGAGACACGGGGAGGACAGACTCCAGAGAGAACCCTCAGAGACACGGGGGGACAGACTCCAGAGAAACCCTCGGAGACACGAGGAGGACAGACTCCGGAGAACCCACAGAGACACAGGGAGGACAGACTCAGACAGAACCCACGGAGACACGAGGAGGACAGACTCCGGAGAGAACCCTCGGAGACACGAGGAGGACAGACTCCAGAGAGAACCCACGGAGACACGGGGAGGACAGACTCCAGAGAGAACCCACGGAGACACGAGGAGGACAGACTCCGAGAGAGAACCCACGGAACCGGGGAGGACAGACTCCAGACAGAACCCACGGAGACACGAGGGAGGACAGACTCCAGAGACCCCTCGGAGACACGAGGAGGACAGACTCAGAGAGAACCCACGGAGACACGGGAGAACATACTCCAGAGATCCTCGGAGACACGAGGAGGACAGACTCAGAGAGAACCCACGGAGACACGAGGAGGACAGACTCAGAGAGAACCCACGGAGACACGGGGAGGACAGACTCCAGAGAGAACCCTCGGAGACAGGAGGACAGACTCCAGAGAGAACCCTCGGAGACACGGGGAGGACAGACTCCAGAGAACCCACGGAGACACACGAGGACAGACTCCAGAGAGAACCCACGGAGACACTGGAGGACAGACTCAGAGATCCCTCGGAGACACGAGGAGGACAGACTCCAGAGAACCCCTCGGAGACACGGGAGTGACAGACTCCAGAGAGATCCCACAGAGACACGAGGAGGACAGACTCCAGAGAGAACCCTCGGAGACACGAGGAGGACAGACTCCAGAGAGAACCCTCGGAGACACGGGGAGGACAGACTCCAGAGAGAACCCTCGGAGACACGGGGAGGACAGACTCCAGAGAGAACCCACAGAGACACGAGGAGGACAGACTCCAGAGAGAACCCTCGGAGACACGAGGAGGACAGACTCCAGAGAGAACCCTCGGAGACACGGGGAGGACAGACTCCAGAGAGAACCCTCGGAGACACGGGGAGGACAGACTCCAGACAGAAAGACCAGAGTTAGTGACGATGTTTGAGTCAGACACTTTCTCAGCCAACGAGTCGGTCGGGATTTGAACTCACGACCTTCTTGCTGTGAAGCAGGAGTGCTGCTCTGAACAAAGCTGCTACCGTGCACCCCGGGGGTAATTGATGTTAAAGATAACTTTTGTAAGACTCAAATAAAGATGAGAATATGATTTTCAAGTTTCAAAGATGAAGATCTACAGATAACTTCAGACTGTCCTGGAGCTGATTCCAGTGTTTGATGGTTTTAAGTGAAAAGGCTGCAAACACAGAGCATCTTTTATGGATTCTGCAGATGTTCAGGTGTGTTCTGAACAAAGCTGATGAAATGTCTTGATTGGAGCTGGAGCAATATAAATAATGTTGTTGGTTTGAGGGGCTAATGTTTAAAGGACGGCTGCAGCAGGTCTCTGTAAAAACACTGGTACAGAGAGAAGAGCAGCCAGAGCCGGGGCAGTTCAGACGGGTCCGTGGCTCCGTGGGGCAGAGACGGCAGCAGCTGCCCCAGACTCACCCCTCCATGATCCACTGGAAGCCTTTACTCTGGCCTTGAGGCTACGGTAAGAAACATGTCTTCTGAAGCAGTCATTTTATTCTGAAAATGTCCAGGAATTATATATCATTTATTTTGGTTTCTGTCCAGTGTCTAAGAATCATTAAAGGATCATGAGAACATATATTTTGGGGCAAAAAGTTCCATGCTGCTTTATTTGTTTGAGTGCATGAACTGATTAAGAGAACAAAATGTACAGTTTATTTATTTATTTGGCAGTTCTGGTCGTCCAAAACTGTGTCAGAGGAATCAGTGTCGAGAGTGAGATCTTTGTTGAAACTGATGTCGTTGATGCAAAATGTAGAAGCACATGATTCTAAAGTTCCTGGTCACACCTTTAACAGGTCACACTCACCTGTATTTTCCACAGATCCACTCAGAGACATTAACCGAGACCGACCACCGTCAGTACAGCACACAATTGAATTTTTGTTTTACTTTTTAATAATTTAAGCATTGTTTTTGACTCTGTTTAGTGCAACCTTTTTAATCCTGTTTTTGTTTTTTTTAGAAAGAACCAAACTCAAGTCACGATGAAGATTGTGAAGATTGTGTCTCTTTTCCTTTTTGCCGTCGGTAAGACAAACAGTTTAACGCCGAATGTAATTGTAATTTTTAAAATGATTATAATTATTTGAGTAAATATTTTTTGGAAATACTGTGATTTATCAGTTTGAGTTAGTCCCAAAATGTTGAAGTAGTTTGTGAGTCTTTCTAATAAAACTTACAAACTACAATAAGCAGCTTCTGTAGTTTTAGGTTAAACTTTAGAAAAACTCAATCCACTTGAGGGTCTTTAAAAAGGATGGAGACAGCTTTAGGAAACATCCACACCACCTTTTTCTGTCACAAAGAGAACAGTTTAACAGAAGATAATAACACAACGGCCGCTTTTCTTTTGTCTGTTTTTGAAACAATAACTCTCAAAAAGTTCCTGAAATAAAACTGTTTCTGTTGTTATTGTTTAAAAATACATTTATCAAACTGTTTCTACAGCAACTGTCAACGTACAAACTACAACTACACCTGCTCCAACTACAACTACACCTGCTCCAACTACAACTACACCTGCTCCAACTACACCTGCTCCAACTACAACTACACCTGCTCCAACTACAACTACACCTGCCCCAACTACACCTGCTCCAACTACACCTGCTCCAACTACACCTGCTCCAACTACACCTGCTACAACCACACCTGCTCCAACTACACTTGCTCCAACTACACCTGCTACAACTACACCTGCTACAACCACACCTGCTCCAACTACACCTGCTACAACTACACCTGCTCCAACTACAACTACACCTGCTCCAACTACAGCTGCTCCAACTACAGCTGCTCCAACTACATCTGCTCCAACTACAGCTGCTCCAACTACAGCTGCTCCAACTACATCTGCTCCAACTACAGCTGCTCCAACCACAACTACAGCTGCTCCAACTACAGCTGCTCCAACCACAACTACAGCTGCTCCAACCACAACTACAGCTGCTCCAACTACATCTGCTCCAACTACAACTACAGCTGCTCCAACTACAGCTGCTCCAACTACAACCACAACAGTTACTCCAACTACAACTACAGCTGCTCCATGTTCCTCTGGCGACCTCCACCCGTTGAGTTTTCCTGCTGCAGTGTGGGTTGCTCTGATGCATCTGTTCTGTTTCTTCTCCTAAAGAAGCTTGTTTTTCAATAATTATGCGTTGATTATTCACTGATATGTGCTGCTTATGATATTTATGTCATTTCAAGCTTTAAAAAGTGCATAAATTAAACAGAAATAACCCATAAACAAAAAGAAGAAAAAGGGAAAATATGAGGCTGAAAATGCAAAAGTGTTTGCTCTCATCCATTTGGAACCGTTTTAGGAAGAAGGCCTTTAAGGATCATTTTAAATCTTCTATATTATAACTATTTCTTGATGTTTGTGATGGTTTTTACTGAAGTTATTTTAGACGAACAAACAGAATGTAGCTGCGTCAGTTCAGTTCGTGAGAAAAGTGAGCAGTTTGTAAAAAGGAAGTATGGTCTTTGTTCCTCATTGATCAATTAATTCAGTTTAATGTGACCTTTTGAATCCAATGGTGATAGACACAACATCCATTACTATTTATTTGATTTAAAAAGGTGCCAAAAAAGTGCAAAAAGTTAAACGGAAGTAACCCATCGACAAAAACAAGGGGAAATATGAGGCTGGATGTTCAAATGAGCGCGGTCAGTGAAATGCAAAGTATTCGGCCAAATGCATTTATCCACTTTAGGCAAATAGTATCTAGATGAACTTGTATCAGTCTTTAGTTCATTGTGATCAATAGATGCCTGGAAATCCTCAGATAATGATTGGACTCGTTCAAATAAGATGAAAACACTGCCGTCACACGAACGAAGAGTTTCCTCCTGATTGACAGTAAACAGTTTATGAAAAAGGAAGTTTTTGTTCCTCATGGTTATATATTTTAATTGTTTAATGTGAGCCTTTGAAACCTATTATCGTCAGACAAAACATGTATTTGATTTCGAAGGCTTAGAAAGTGCACAAATGTTTGATTGAAACAGAAGAAGCCAATGAACAAATGTATGTTTCTGAGAGTCTTGTTTCCGACTGAAAGATGAAAACTGCTTTTTGTAAACGTCAGGAACAGACCTCGAGGAGACGTTAAAGTCTGTGAAGTGAGGCTCGCTTTAGTTTTGACGACTGTGGATCCTTTTAATCACGATCCCATTCTAATGTCTGGTATTTATCTGTTTTACTCTCTGTACATGCTACTCTGAAATTAAACATCTGTCTTTGTGAAACTCTTCTCCAAAACTCCTTTAAAGCTCCACACCCTGGTTTTCTTTTCTTGTCCCTGTCTCAGACTCTCCTCCAAAAGCAGAACCTCTCCTGCTTCTCTTTTAGTAAAAAATAAAACCAGACCAGTGTTTCGTCCTTATCTCCAGAGGTTAGTGAGTGTCCTGCTTTACGGCTCAAATAGAGATAAACGTGGCTCAATAAACATTCAGATGAGAAGACTCACGTTCTCACCCTTTACCACAGACCAGTTTATATCGACCAAAAACAGACAGCGTGTTATACATTAGTGAATAAAAAGTTTAAAAAGTCCTGTGAATATGAGACTGTGACTTGTGGATGTGACGCTAACGTTAGCAAACACAGATTTATCAGAAACTTTCCGAAGAGAAAACAAATTGGTACGAGTTCGAGATTAAAAGAACATAAAACTGGACTGTTTTAAGTTAAAATCAGTCCCTTGAGTCTCTGTTTGGAGGAAAGTACAGCCCTCAGTCCAAACGAGGAGTGGGACAGTCCTTCGTCTCATAAACAAACAAAACCAGAGATAGAACTGGAGTAGAACTGGGACTGGGCCTCGTTCACAGACAAAACAAACCTTCATCAGGCGATCGTTGCACTTGGCTGAGGCTGTTCATGGCTCGGCTCCAGATACATTTACAACATTCCACCTCCTCACGATCCTCGCTCCAGAGGCCGACCTGCCTCTAAACCTGAGGAAATAATGTCCTGAGTCAGTAATTTATCATGGATTCTGTGTATTTATTCTATATCATTACGTCTGTTTTCCTTTTTAATATTTGTGTGATGTTTCAACGCTGTCAGTGAAGCACTTGGTGGATTGTGACGGTAAAAGGAGCCTCAGTGCGTGACAGCGGCTTTGTTCAACCTGGATCTGTTCTATCTTTGGATAAAATAAACAGATGCTATCGCTCCATCAGCAGCAGACACTGAGCCAATAACAAACCAGTTCAACAGGTTTCTAATAATAAAAACAGAACAGGACGGTTTCTGCAAAACGACTGCAACAAAACCCATCAAATCAAACACTGTGTGAATACAACTAACATCGGGTCATTTTCTCAACGGTTTTGGCACATTTTTTAAAACAGAGCATTTCTGTAAAAGTGCATTGTCACAACATTTAAATGCTTCATCAGATCTCTCTGTTGTGTTTGTAAAAGGTCATTTTTTCACAGTTTTTGTCACATTTGGAGCCTCAGAAAAATCTAAGAGACATATTCATTGTTGGAGACACAAATAATGGTTAAAATGAAAACAAAAATGAGGTGAAAAAGCAACATGAGAATCTGAATAATTTCATTAAAATAAATCTGTGTAACTCTGAGCTCATAAACAGACGTCAAAGAGAAATGTACAAACAGTAAACAGCGTCTGATGTTTTTCTTCAGTCATTTTTAATGTTTCAGAAGCGATTCATCTCTTTGTTCACGTCTATACTTCCACCTCCAGGGGGCGCCCTTCCTGCTGAAGCTCAAACTCTGAAACAATCGTAATCTTTGGTGAAAACTTTGAAGATTTCAGCAAGAACCAGATTTAAGTTTTGTTCAGTGAAACAGACTCTAGTGATTTTTACAGATTTGTGGAATAAAAACACACTGTTCACTTTACGATGTGATATTAAAGGTTTATTGACAGGGTTTGTTTGTAATTGCTTGGACTCTAAAGGCTAAATAAATGCACAAATGTCAAAGGGTCATTTCAGAGACACAACTAAACACACATTCTCAGGATCACACTTTTTGCAGAAGGTTACACACATTTCAAAACTCAGACTATGTTGTATCATTTCCAACACACATTACTGACACTAATATTCTGCACAACTTTAATCTAAATCATGTTTCTGATCAGGTATAAATGTAAATGTATTGAGTCCATAGTCTCAGAACTGTCTTCATATTGTCCTCAGTGTTTAATCTGACTCCTGTGTTTATCTTTTTAAGCCTAAAGAAGGTCCAGTGTGTTTTATTGAGTGAGAATGAGTTCAGTGTTTTTCCAGAAGACTTTGATAAATGTGTTTAACCAGTCGATTGTTTGGTTCAGAGAATGGCATTTAGTAATTGGCTGATGGGTTAGGTTAGGTTTGGTTGTGTTTTACCGTCACAGGTTTGGTTTGGCAGCAGCTCAGGGGAATTCAGACGTTAGCAGCAATCAAAATAACAAAAACAGTGTCTGTAAATGCATCAAAAATAGCTCTGCACTTCTCCACTTTTGATTTATTTCTTCCTGCTGTACTTTCCGGCTCCAGCTCGATACTCTCTTCTCAGAAAAGCGTTTCTATCAACCTTCAACCTTCAGCTCAAAACTCTGAACAGTTCAGTATTTCTCTTACTTTTAGACAAATGTCATTGTTTTGTGACATGTTCTGTGACAAGATTTTCATTAATACGTTCTCCTTTTGGAAAAGAAAGGCCTGGGATCAGACGCTTCTGATTGAACACATTTTTCAGGAAAACATCCAAAAATTGCCCATAATTTGTGACTAAAACAATGTACGTTTTTCCCGCTGAGACTCAAACTGTGACCAAACAACTTCACAAAGTCACTGTCAACTAAAATATCTTTTAAAGCTTTTTTTTTTGGTCATTTCTTTGACTCTAAAAACTTGAGACTGCACACACATTCAGCATCACAATCTTTGCACAAAATCTAAATATTACAGGAGTTTTTGTGGAAAGATTTGCCACTGGCTCCTTGTTTCAGAAAAAGTGCTTTAGCGATTCCAAAAAACAAGTAAAATAACTTCTTTTTCGCTGTAGAGTTTCGATGAACCACTGAACTGTTGTGACAAATGCATTGTTCGTTCAGAGAAATTACAAACTGTTTAAAAAAAAAAGACCCAAAGCGACTCTAACATAAGTGAAGAGTCAAAACAAAACTGAAGGCGACATGGCGCCCTCTGCTGGACAAATGAAGCTGCACTGTTGTGAATGACTAATGAAACAGGCTTTTCCAGTAAAACAGATCATAAATTACAGTTCTTCTTAAATCTGCAGAACCTGATTTAGTTGTTTGTCCCGGTCTCAGACTCCACCTTCATCCAACAGAAGCAGTAATCTTTGCTGCTTTTTTATTTAAAAAAAAAGGTCAAACTGGACCAATTTTTCACCATAAAATACCACAAAACATTACATTAAATCGAAGTTCAGAGCTGACCTGAAACTTTATCTTTGGAGTTTATCGTTGTAGACTGTAGTGATCCTGTAATTATCTCTGTCTCATTAAACACTGAAGCACTGACAACATTTATCCATGTTTCATTTGCTGCTGTTTCTCTATTTTTATCTTTTTTTGAGCTGTTTCTCTGTAAAATAAGACATATTTCCAACAGAATAACCCATTTCCTTGGTTTATTTCCTTGTTCCTTCGTTGTTGACATCAGTGTCGACCAATGGGAGCGCTCCTTTTTACCTGAAGTGAGCTGTGATTGGACAAAATCCTGCTGTGGACTGATCATTCTCATCTATTAAAATCCTTCATTATAAAGACTAGATCACGTCTTAAGGTCTCATTTTTTCAGATGATTCCTGTTACAATAAACTTTAGGAGATTACACTGAAAAACTAAATGAAACAGTAAAAAAATAAATCAGATGATCCCTGTTTAATAGCTCAAAGAGTTAAGGCTCAGTTGGTGGTGTTTCTCTTTAGTTTTGTGTGTTTTGATTACTTTGCCATAAATTAAACCTCAGAAACAGAACATAATCGTTTAAATGATCTTTGTCATGTTCATTCAGTGGATTTAGATGAATTAGATCCGTAGCTGCTCCATCATTTACAAACCTTTTTCTGATGTGAACATGGCGCGATTGTAAACTGATCCCAATATGAAAGCTTTTAGAAAATATAATTCCTGGAAAGTGTGCTTCCTTCTTTTAAACTTGTCCTCACCTTCACAAAGTCTTTGATAAACAGCGTTATCCGAGCCCACCTCGATGACTCCCTCCGTCTTCAGATGTAAGAAACCATTTGAACTGGCAGCGTTTTAAGTGTTTTTTCACCGTCTTCCTTTCGGTGCCAACAGCTCCGGGCTCGTTTAGTGAAGAAGAAAAAGAAGAAGAAGAAGAAGAAGGCGCTCGGCGTTTGATGCTCCTCATCGCAGACGAGGTTTTGGGTTTTTGACGGAGACGTGGGCGGAGCCTGGAGGAAAACAGGAGGCAGTTAGTGTCAAGTTAAAGCCACAAAACTGTTTTCTTAATTCACACAAATGGAGCCACTGAGATTCTGTTTAATGAATGAGAAAACACTCGACACATTTTAAAGAAGCTCTCACATTTGGAGCATCTTCAGAGGCCGTGATCGCTGCAGGAAAACCGTTCTGTGCCCGGGATGTTCCTCAGACTCTGGTGTTGGGTCCATGATCCTGATCCTGATCCAAACACAGCAGCATCTTGGTTCAGAACAAGACTGACCTTCATCCAACAGAGACAAAACCCATAAAATCAGAAGAACAGTGAGTGTAGTTCAGTCCCAGATGTTCACAGGAGCCAGAAGCTTCTCAAAAACACTTCTTCTATTTGAAATATTAGAGATTCACAGGAAACATACATCTACAACACTTTATTCAGAAAATGTTTGTAAAGAAAAACAGACAAATATTCCCCTTTTCTTCACTTTCTGTAAAAGAATAATAGATTAGATCATTTTTTTGTTCATGTTTTAATTTGTAATAAAATATGAAGTGTTCCCAATGCTTTTGTGTGAATGAAAATAAAAGATATTATTAGGATTTGGAGCTTTACTCACTTTTTTAAACACACTGCTTTTATTATAACACAACTGTACATCTTAATGTGCATCCACCTGTCTGTAATAGTCACTGCTCTACTGTACATACCCACCTCTAATGTAATATATAAGTCCATTATACTCAAATTTATCCCGTATATTTTGCACTATTGCTCCTCGGGTTAGATGCTAAACTGCATTTTGTTTCCTTGTTCTTGTAAATGTTTAAAGTTAAATCTAATCTAAATAAAGAAAAGCAGGAACGTAGATCGAAGGCTAAACTCCTCCGTCACCACAACAGACCTCTGAAGCGTTGGGACGGAGGCTGCTGTGGAGCTGGTCCGACGCGGCGTCAGGAGTGGACACCTCCGTCAGCAGATGGTTCTGTGCTGTGGACGTGTTGCGTGTCGACAGCCGGCCTCTGCGTCGGCTTCGGTCGCGTGAAGGTCGACTGGGATGGAGCCATATGCTTTTACTGCAGCCCCCTCTGGAGCTGGGTCTGAGCGGGACGTCCTGCGGCGAAAAGAGAAAACGAGAGCGAGGTTTACAGCCACAACAACGACACAAGGGATTCAAGTGGATTCAAGAGACTTCACTCATTTATGCACAATTTAACGTTGATACCATGGTATTGAAGTGGAATAATGTAAATTAAAGTCTGTACCAGGAGCTGACTCAAGACCAAACCAAAACCTGGGATTAAACCAACTTCAGAACCTTTTATTAAACTTAAACCACACAGAGTTTGAACGGATCTAAAGCAGGACTACATTTAATACGCAGCATTAATACCGTCAGTATTTCTTTGTGTTTATTCTTTAAAGTGATTCCAGGACAGTCTTCAGTTGGAACATTGCCAGATCTATTCAATGATAAACCATCTGCCACACACCATCTGTACCTGAGGTTTATAATGTTGTAAAAGGGTTTTACTGTCGACTGTGACTGGGTTTTTTCCTCTAAATCCATGTTAGTCTTACAGTGGTTTTCATGAACAGATCTCCTGACTTTATCCAAACATCAGTCAACTTTTCCTCCTCTTTAAACGTCTTAAAATCAACCGAAACCAATGCTCAAAGTGCCTCAGGTTTGATGGATTTTGGGGCGTCTCTGTCTCTACAAACACCTCTGAAAATGCACAAAGATGTTCTTCTCATGTAAGTCATTTAAAAAAACAAATCTTTCACCTGAAAACACCAGAAATGGCAACAGGGACGAGAGAGAAGAGTCCAGTTTTTAGTAAAAGGGCAGAACGTGGTTTAGTCTTTGTGTTGTTGCTCCTGTCTGCTTCTCCAAACTAAGAGTGTGCTAAAAACAACCTGCTGCAGGGAATGAATTAGCTCCGAAACAATCAGATAGAACTGCATTTTCTAAATACTGGACTTTGACTTTAATCAGAATGTAGCTGATAATTTTTCTTCTAGTTGTGAAAATGGTTTAAACCCAAATAATTTATTGTAAAGGATTTTTTCCAAACACTGTCAACATTTAGCCCTGTTTTTTCTTAAATCCTTGATATGATCCAGTGAGTGCTACCAGCAGGAGGCAGTGTTTCATGACAGTCTCTAATGATTGGTTCATTACTGTCCTCAGACAAGAGCACCATCTGCTCATCGACAGGAGCTTCCCTCGAACTGAGACGAGCGTTTGGAGCTGCACTTTTATCACAGATATCAAACCTAATTATTGTTTAGTCCTGGTTTGATCGGTCTAATCTTGATATTGTTTGTTTATTCGTAGGTGAAGATATGGAAGGATATGATGTCAAAAAGAAAAAAAGGGAAGATTTTGCCAGGTTTGACTGAAGAAGAAGAAGAAAAGAAGAAGAAGAAGAAGAAGAAGAAGAAGAAGAAGAAGAAGAAAGAAAGAGAAGAAGAAGAAAAGAAGAAGAAGAAAAGAAGAAGAAAAAGAAGAAAAAGAAGAAGAAGAAGAAGAAGAAGAAGAAGAAAAAGAAGAAGAACAAGAACAAGAACAAGAACAAGAAGAAGAAGAAGAAGAAGAAAAGAAGAAAAGAAGAAGAAGAAGAAGAAGACCAGATCCTGAATGATGTCAGAACCAGGACAAGGCTCTAAACTAGAAACTCAAGTGTGTATGAACACACTCCTGGAGTTTGTTCTGGACAAACTACAGGAGTCCAATAAAAGAACAAAGTGTAGCTCAAACAACAGAAAAGTGGAGAATCTGCAGAGCTGTGGTATGAGTCAAAAATGGAGCCTGAACCTTCCTGATCTGAAGGGTCAGGAGCCATTAAAGAAGAAGAAGAGGAGAGTATTACGTTTTATTAGTCTGTGTTCTGTAGTCTTTGTTCTGAGCCAGACCTGGTCGACCGGTAACATTCATGGACATTTGGCTAAAGACACATGATAAATGTAGATCTGTTGAAGGATTGTTATTTGCAGCAGCCTCGTCCCCTCAGACTCTAAACCCTCGTGTGCTGCAGACGGAGCGCTTCGATCCTGCAGAGCTCTTTTATTTAATGAACTTTGAGAGCGCATTAAGACTCGGCGAAGGTCGTGTGTGGTTCGGGCTGATCACCACACGAACCGTTATATTCTCAAACCTCGGTGAAGATCATAAATAAAAGCCAATCAGACTCTGGAATCTGGGCCCGAGGCGGACTCTGGGCTGAAACCTGCTGGAGCCTGACGATGAGTGATGGAGCCGTTAGAGGCAGGATTTATGAAGGCATTAATAAAACCTGCACTGAGTCAGTAACGAGCTGCAGACGAGGTTTAAACAATAACAGCATCGGTCGAGAACAAAACCATCAAACAGACGGAAAAACAGCGGAAAACAGAACAAAAAACAGTGAAAACACACCTGCTGCTGTTCAGACCAAACTAAACCAAGGTTCGTTTGTGAAGAGCGTTTGGAGAAAGTTCAGATTTTTTTGAACCAAACGCAGGAAGTGACAGAGAATAAAACACAACACGAGCGAACAGAGAGACACAGGTGGAACTATTTATTTTAAAAAGCATAAGAATGACTTAAAGAAAAGAAAATGATGAAAAATTAAAATTCACCTCAAAATACACAACCTGGACACATTTTATTCCATTTGCATCGACACAGACAAAGTTATACAAAAATAAAATAAAAACAGGTCCAGGGCCAGAAGGGTTAAACCAGGTCTAAATCTAGATCAGATAAATCCAGACTAAAAGAGTTATTAAATGTAGCTGTGAGTGAAAAGATGAAGTGAAGCCAGGTAAATGTAAATAGTGTATGTCTGTAAATAGACATGCAAATAGAAATGTAAAAAGTGCTCAAAGAACTGCCATTTCTGCAGATTTTTGACAGACTGTGGACGGTTCACATTCATGTTTCTTATCACACGAAACACACCAAATCCATTTGTGCTCCAGTTTATTTTCACACAAGACTCGGTGTACTGTACTAAAATAAATGTACAGAACTGATAAGAAACGATAAAGGTCAGGGTTTTGTGCAGAAAAGGCCTGTGTTTATTCACTAAAAGCTGATTTTCCTGTTCCTTTATCGCATTAATCCACACTGTTCTCACAGAAGCAGCACATCGGGAAGAAATGAATCCGAGAAACGGCTCCGAGTTTGGATTTTCAAACCCAGACAATGGCTTTATCTGCGACCGGTGTCCGTTCATTTCCCGTCGACCGCTCTCCGCTCGAAGAATCACGGCGGAACAAAGGAGCAATTTCAGAGAGAATATCGAGCCGGACGAGAGAGCGATAAACGGAGAAGGTAATGAGCTAATTAGGAGCAGGATTCGACCGGGACCAGACTTTGAAGTGAGGAAAACCAAAGGAATAATCAGATTAACGGAGACGGAGGTGAGTCTGAGGAGCCGTTTGAAGATGAGAAACGTGAAGAGCAGAGGTGACCGTCGTTACACAGAGCAGCTCCACTTTAATGAAGAACCAGCTCATTAGTCACTTTATAATCTGATGTAATCCTTTTAATTCTTCTCTTCATATGTTTATTTTTGTCTTCTTTATATAAACTATGACCGTTGTTGTGGCGCTAATTACTCTGACGACGACGTATGCTAACATGCTAACATCACGTGTTGTTCTGTGTAGGCTGGAGATCTGTTAGCACATGCTACATGCTAAGTGTTTAATGTTTAATGTTGTCAGATTACAGAAAAACTAAAATAGAATAGAGTCCAGACCAGAACAAACAGGTAATAACTGTCTGCTGCTAATAATATAATGAGGAGTGTGTTTTTGGTTTATGCACTGTCCATTCTTTCAGTTATTTTTGTTACGTGCTTTTTCTTGTAAATAATAATTTGTAAAATTGTGTACTCTACAGTCACATTTTAGTTACAATATTTTTCTTCATTGTAAGTCTGATAATATTATAAAAGAGTGTTATTTTCAGAGCCGAGTTACGTGGATTATTGTTCGTGGGATTAGTTTTCAAGTTCAGAACACGTTGGTGAATGACAAAAATTGGCCTAAAAAGAGATTTAAAAGAAATTTCAGTTACACTTTATAATAACTTACTCAATAAAACAATAGTTAAGCGTTAATAGATGTGTAATTAACTATTTATAAATGAATAAACTATTAATAGAGATTGATATATAATTTATATGTATAATTATACACGTTTATTGTCTAAAACATTTATAACAATGTTTATAGTGTAATAGTGATTATTAATGTTGGATTAATGCTTTGTAAATGATGAATTAAGGATTAATTAAGTTACAAGTTCTCAACTAATGTTTAAAAGTGTTGCGTAAGAAGCTTCATGAATGAGACCCATCGTTTTGTGCAAAAGAATCAGAACAATTCTCTACAAATCTGTAAAAAAAACCAAACATTTGTGTTTGATTTGAAGTGTCTTTATTGAAATCTTCTAAATCCTTTATCGTTTCAGTGTTCGTACCCTAAAAGGAAAAGGCTTCTCTCATGATGAACACACGTTTTGTCTCGGAGCTTGTTAGTTTTTTTGTGAATGAAATGACGAGTCTGATGTCACTTTGTCGTCAGTCTTCGTCATAAAAGTGTTGATGTGTGGATTTACAGCGGCTCAGACTCGAGGGATGGCTTTTATTTGTGTCGATCAGACTGAGGCAGGTGTTCCAGCCGCCGTAAACGTCTCTCATTTCTTTCTTTATTGCATCCCTTCTTTTAAAATGTCTCTGAAGGCTCATAGAGAGGTTAAAGGTCAGGCTCAGCTGCAGATAAAACACTTCAATTGGCTTTTTACTGTACGCCATGAAACGGTCCAGTGTTGAAGGCAGAAACAGATATGGCTTCGGTTTGAGGCAAAAGAACAACTGAAAACGTGACAAAAGCTTTTCTGAGTTTGAATATTAATGTCAGTGTTTATCGAGGCTTTCACTTGAGTTTGCCTTTTGTCGTTTCTCATTAAACTCTGTTCAGAAGCGCTCGTTTGTGTTGCATTAGTCTCTGAGTGACGCGCTCAGGTCTGGGCTCCGCGCCGAGCTCCAAAACTTTAAACTTTTATGAATCCGCAGTCACAGGGGGATCATTTACTGTCAGTCTGTGAACGTCTTCTGAGATCATTGTGGAGAAAAATGATCCTTCCTTCTTTTTAAATGAGCGGCTCACAGCGACGCAAATAGCAGCCAAATGATCTCGACGTCTGGGAGAGAGCCCAGAAAACCCTGAAGTTTCCTCTGCAGCGCGACAAGAGTCTCTCCACAGGCCATTAGCTCGGGATGGATGGGAACTGGGACCCCACGTTCTTCACCGACTCCTGGCTCCGGACCAAAAAACCTCAGCAGCAAAAAGAATCTAATTCTGATCACACAAGCCTTCACCTGCACTTTGGACCTGTCCATGTTTTAATGTGAACAGCACAATCAGAACAAAGAACATTGAACACTGTGGAGAAAAACTGAAGGGCTGCAACTAACGATTACTTTGATAATCGAGTAATCCATCAATTACTTTTTTCGATTAATTGACAGCTGCTCTTTGGTCTTGCTCCAGATCAAACTGAACATAAATATGCATAAACTTAGAGTTTACAATAAAAATACAGAAAAACCAGTAAATATAAGTCATGTAAGTAAGTAATTCATGAACCAGATGTGTCCAAAGCCAGGCTCGGAGGATAAACACGGCACAAGGTGATGTTTGCCTCATTCTCTCAACACTTCAGAGAAATGAACCCAATGTTTCTTGTGAACAGAAAATATCAGATCTGTCAACACTTTAGGACGAGGTCAGACAGACAACAACAAAAGACTGGGGACGTTTAAAGTTTCTAGTTTCTAGTTTCTATCATGAGTTGAACGTCAGCTGAACAGAAGCACACTGCAGTCTGTGTCAGAACGACTTTGGAGATGAAGCTGAATGACACAGATTCATTCACGGCTCCAGTTCTGTCTGATTCTGGACCGAGGCTGGTGTCTGGGGCTGGATCAGAGCAGATGGAGCCGGAGTGAGCTGCTAACGGCTAATGATCCTCACGTCTGTCTCTGGGCTTTTGTCAAACGTCTGTGCTGAAGAAATCACACGAGACGAGCGGGATCCTCCTCTAAAAATAAAAACAGGACCAAACCAAGACTTAAACCCATCATTTTGTGCCAATTTGATAATAATTGCTTGAGGAACAGGAGTGGTCACAATATAAGACCTAAAACACACAAAAACACTTGACAGAGATCAGTTTTGGTGGAAAAGCTCTCTTTAAAAACATTTCATATTTAAAATAACTTCATGATTTAATGCAGTGTGCTTTAATTCACAAAGAGTGAGCTGTATGATGCTGACACTGTTTAAAACCAGAAACATCTGTTGCTAAAAAAAGGAAAAATGTTCTTCCTTTCTCTTCTTATTTTCCCGAGTGAGGATAATCTCTCGTCCAATCAACAGACTGCAGCGTTTAGCTCCATCTTTTGGAAAGTGGACCACTCTAAATAGAAAAAGAAATGACAAAATCACGAAGGAACAAATCTGCACTGAACCGAAGCTGCTGTTTCATTATTTCTGTTTATAAAGGTCATTAATCTTTAGCCCGGACCTGACTCTGAGTGAACCCCTTCAGTTCAGATGAGTTTGGACCCAGCCTCAGACTCAGTGTCGTTATGAAAATGGGACGAAACTGATGCCAGACGTCCATTAGTTATGAAAATATCATTAAGTCATAACTGCCCCATCTGGAGCATCATATGGGCTGCTAATCATCCTGCGATAATTCGACAGGCTTTTACGTTCAGCCGTGGACTTAATCTCTGAGCGGCTGCAACAACTGCTCTCAATTATCACATTAGAAAGAGTGGGTTTAATCCCTTTTTACTGCAGTTAGGAGTCAGGTTTGGTCCTTTGTGCTAATTTACTCCTGGTTATCCTTAAGGTTTATCTGGGGTTGGTCCTGGTCTAGTCCTGGTTTAGTCCTTAGCCCAGGTTTAGTTTTAAGCTTAGTGTGAGTTAAAGGTTGAATAGGAGATGTGTAACACCAGAGCCTCAATGAAACCAACCTCGAGCTAACACCAGAGCCTCAATGAAACCAACCTCGAGCTAACGCCGGAGCCTCAATGAAACCAACCTCGAGCTAACGCCGGAGCCTCAATGAAACCAACCTCGAGCTAACTCCAGAGCCTCAATGAAACCAACCTCGAGCTAACTCCAGAGCCTCAATGAAACCAACCTCGAGCTAACGCCAGAGCCTCAATGAAACCAACCTCGAGCTAACGCCAGAGCCTCAATGAAACCAACCTCGAGCTAACGCCAGAGCCTCAATGAAACCAACCTCGAGCTAACGCCAGAGCCTCAATGAAACCAACCTCGAGCTAACGCCAGAGAGCCTCAATGAAACCAACCTCGAGCTAACTCCAGAGCCTCAATGAAACCAACCTCGAGCTAACTCCAGAGCCTCAATGAAACCAACTTTGAGCTAACTCCAGAGTCTCAATGAAACCAACCTCGAGCTAACTCCAGAGCCTCAATGAAACCAACCTCGAGCTAACGCCAGAGCCTCAATGAAACCAACCTCGAGCTAACGCCAGAGCCTCAATGAAACCAACCTCGAGCTAACTCCAGAGCCTCAATGAAACCAACTTCGAGCTAACGCCAGAGTCTCAATGAAACCAACTTCGAGCTAACGCCAGAGCCTCAATGAAACCAACTTCAGGTAACAGCCTCAATGAGCTAACGCCAGAGCCTCAATGAAACCAACCTTGAGCTAACTCCAGAGCCTCAATGAAACCAACCTCGAGCTAACGCCAGAGCCTCAATGAAACCAACCTGGAACAGGTGTATTTCTTTGGTTTTCTGGTTTAGTCCCAGATTTATTGTCTTAATGCCTTATATTATTTGTTAGTCCTAAAATAAGCTCAAATGTTCTGCACAAACACTGACAAAACAAACAGAGCCAGTGTCCTGAGAATATGGACCTTTAAAATCACTTTAACAAACAGATCGATAATAAAGCTTAGCTCAAACCTTCGACGCTGCGTTTATTCCGGTTCACTTTGCTCCGAGAGAAACATCTGAACCAAACACAAACCTGGAAACACAGAAGAACCAGGGACCGACTGATAACAAGCCTCTGGAGACGTCAGCTTCAGGCCGGCGCTCGGCAGCTGTTTGTGATAAAAAGAACAACCAAGTCTCAGAGAAATGACTCTTCATCTATATTTATACAGCGCAGATTTATGATAAAAGTCTCAATCTCAAGAGTCTTTACAAGAAAAGCGAACACAGCGCTCCCTAAGCTGCTTTTAAAGTAGTTGTTTTGACCGTTTCTGTAAATCCCCAAAGACAGAAAGTCATTTACATTTCAATGACATGTTTTCACTTGTCAAAAATGAGCCGCTCATGTATTTTCAAAAGTCAATGTAAATGTAGAAGCCTAAAGAGAACTGAGCGATTGTGGATTGTGCATTTTTTGCTCATTCATCTCAAAAACCTGTTTTTATAATAATACTACTGACTCTGGACCACTTTGCTGTGAATGGGTGGCGGTCCGGGTCTTTAGAGCTTTTTTAAAAAGTCTTATGTCAAACCGATTTTTATTCTGTCTTTTCTCCATCTTGGACATTTCTCTCGTGGGATTTTAAAGTTGCTCTGTGTAACATTAAGGCCAAAAATACACATTGACATAATCATTTAATAGTTCTTAGACTTTCTTCTTTCGTCCTTTTTTTAGTTTAATCTTTCATTTCAAAACTGTCCCATTTCTTTTTCCCCCCACATTTTTATTTATTCCTTTTTATTTATTTATTTATTTTCGTTTTATTTTAGCAATGCAGGTGAAATAATATTTACAGGTGAACCATAGATAGATACACAAACTACAGAACACAACGTACATAAATGGCATGATAGACAAAGAATAAATAGATAAAAAATATGATTAAAAACACTAAAATGACCCTACCATTTCAGGAGATGTGTTTTTTTTCTTGCCACTTGGGTGTTGGGTTATTGTTGTCTCTAAATATTCTTTGTAGAGCTAAAAAATACTTCAAATCAGCTGCAGAATGAATTATAAAGTCTTATTGTAGTACTAATGTTCCACCACTGGAGGGCAGTAATGACTCTAAGAGTTCAGTGAGCGATAAACGGCCTTAAGTAAAGCAGCCGTGGAAGCCATTACCAATCAATGCTGTATTATTCTGTGTTCGAGCCTATTTTAATGAACAAACACACCGTCGTAATAAGATTTTCTAAAAAGCGTCGACTGCTTTATTATTTTGAGCCTGGATTTTGACGCCGGATAAAACTGCTTCACCGTAAAAGGATTATCAGTGAAATAACAGCGTCTTAAAGCGATTTCCACGCTCCGTTTTGATTTGTGTCCAACGTTTGTCATAAAAGCTTCAGGAAACATGTTTAAATAATGATCCAAACTGTTGACTCAGTGTCTTTTTTAATAGGAGCCTCCATTCGTTTTTATAGACGCCGAATCAGAGCCAAGGCTAAATAATCTAATCTCACGGTCGTTCTGCCAGTTTCCTGTCAGTTCGGCCAATCAGAGCGCTGCAATTAGTGAAGACGGCATCGGCGGAACAATAACTAACTAACTATGAATAAAACTATGAATAAATGCCCTATATGTCTTACAATAATGACTGTGGAGGCCATTTTGACTCTTCTCCTGTCGATGAGTGTCTCGGCTCCTCTCTTGAGATTACTACTGTCGTTTTCCGTTCTGTAGATGGGATAATCTACTGTAGATTTAATTAAAGTCCAATTAAAGCCACGGCTCATTACGGCGTCAGATCGGAGAGGCCTCGAGAGGAAACGCTCCGATCTAATCGCTCCATCACGAGATCTTTCATTAAACAGTGAAGGTCTGTCTGTAAACTGTTCATCTCTGACAACTTTGGACATTTGAATACGACAAGTATAAGTCTATTCTTTAGAGGCTTTAGAAGATTGTGTTTCTTTAGACTTTTTATGGTCTCTCTAGTTTAATAAAAATAAAAATGGAGAATTTAATGTGTAAATTACCACATTTTGACTGAGATCAGACAATTAAAAGTCCATTTCGTGTTTTTTTTTTTCCTGTTTCATTTAGTTTTTCAGTGTAATCTCCTAAAGTTTATTGTAACAGGAATCATCTGAAAAAATGAGACCTTAAGACGTGATCTAGTCTTTATAATGAAGGATTTTAACAGATGAGAATGATCAGTCCACAGCAGGATTTTGTCCAATCACAGCTCACTTCAGGTAAAAAGGAGCGCTCCCATTGGTCGACACTGATGTCAACAACGAAGGAACAAGGAAATAAACCAAGGAAATGAGTTATTCTGTTGAAAATACCTCTTATTTTACAGAGAAACAACAACTCCAAAGATAAAAGTTTCAGGTCAGATCTAAACTAAAAAATATACGACTGGTCATTCATGCCATAGCTTTTCTATAATACACTTTCCACTAAATGTTTGGATTCAAAGAAGCAGCAGCAAACAAAATTCATTTTTAACATTCATAAAGGTAGATATCATATAAAACTTATAAATGGCATAGATCTGTATAAAGGTGGTTCTTGGAAAGACTAATATTTTCTGTAGAACATAAAAACTCTGTAGAACTAATCTAAGTTTAAATAAAACATCCGACCTACACAGACTGACATTTACATCACAAACAATGATATGCAATGATGAAAATAATAATGCACTCAGCTCAAGAGAATCTGATCACATTATAGTCATCATTAACCATTTAAAAAACTTTACACGTTACCTGTTAAAGACTGGACCTGTATTTGGTGCTGGTTAGTGTCATAATTTCATGAATTAGGCCTGATTTATTTCATGGTTTAGTTGTGTTTTTTGTGAATTTTACTTCTGGTTTTGTCCTGATTTAATGTCAATTTCATGAATCAGGATTAAAACAAATTAAAACTATTCAGTGAAGAATACTTTGTCGTTAATGTCACAAATTTAACCTGTCAAATTAAGCGTTAAACACCATATAATTCACTCAGTGTTGTTTGAAATTGGGGCCAAAAGTTAAAGTGCATTTCTCTGTTGAACATGTCTCCGTTCGGCAGCGTCTCGGCTCCGAGACTCGGCTCGGGTTCGAGGTTAATTGGATTCATTAAAAACCGACACGAGACTCTCCAGAAAAACTCATTAAGAGCGTATTTAGGCGGGGAACGCTCCGACAGCTCACGCTAATCCAATCTGAGCTGTGCATATTCAGCCAGCGCCTGCTCCTCACACATCCATCAGCATTTGTGACGCATTTACATAACGCCACGGCAGCAGAAAAAAATAACATCAGAACAAGTCCGGGTCTAGCTCTGAGTCCGGCTCTGTTTGGATCGAGACGAGAAGAAAATAAATGTAGATCGATTCTCGCCAACAACACCTGCTTAAATATCATTTTTCTTTTTTATCTCGTTGTAAAAATGGTTTAAACCCAAATAGTTTATTGTAAAATCAATAATTTATGTAAAAACAGTCTTTCTGATCCATCTACTGTTTATTCTGAGGGATTGTAATAGATGAGAACCTCTATTCAGGAACAGAAAACCTTGGACAATCACATGCTCCAAAAAGGAGCCCAACATCATCACTTCACAGATCCATCTCTCAGTCTGTCTCCATCCTTCATTCACTGTGAACAAGAACTGATGTAAGGTTTTTCCTCAGTTCTCGGTATGTTCTGAACTAACGTAAAAACTTCCAAAATAACTCATCAGTGTTCAGAGAAAGAAAGCAAACGTATATAAAGGTCTGCATCCTCGCATCTGAATCTTTTCTGACGCGCCATCGAGTGTTGTATAGACCCAGGATCCTTTAAATAAACTTAACAATCATCCTTTGGTCTCTGTTCTGTCATGTTTAGACATAAAGACACCAGAAAGAACCCAAGACAGGCTGTCCTCCAAACTGAGACACCATCTGGACTCAGAGGAGCCAGGAGCCAGGAGCCAGGAGCCAGGAGCTAGGAGCTAGGACTAGTACATGCTAAAGGTTCTGGTTTGATGACGGTTCAACATCATGTAGCGAGGATGTGGTCCTGAACCAGACTCCCCCGGCCCCTGACTGCACCGAGAAACTCTGTCCAGAAAAATAATAAAGAGAATCAGTGACAAAGAGCAGCTTTGTGTCGGTAACAGACCAGGCTCCAGCTCCGGTCGCAGAGGGACCAGCCGCTAACTCACATTCACTTTGATCAAATAGCCACCCTCCGTGTCCTCAGACTTGTCCACGCAGCTAAAAGACAGCTGTACTTCCGTCTGAGGGTCTCTTTTCTCGTTGCAGATATAATTCCAGTGTTTCTCGGCTCGTCCCGCTGCCGTCGAGCCGCTCCGCTGTAATGAGCTCATCTCGGGCCAAAACCCCGGTGTAATGGCTCTGGTGGCGAGCGCTGCCAAGTGACCCGCATTAACCGCCCCGCGCTCGCTCCTTTATCTCGTATTAAAATGAATTTTGCGGAGAAACCTAACGCTGCGGCTGTAGAACCGATCCCTCGCTTTAACAGTTTATGATTTATGTTTAACAAGGCCACAATCAAACCAGCAGCAGATTGGAGTCGTATTTCATGATTCGAGTCGTTTTAAAAGCTCATACTGAGGCCGTATTTCAACACAAAACACTCAAAGGCGGTTTGTATGTCGCTGATTGAATTTGGATCGAGATAAAACCAGATGAATGTGGATGGATCGTGTTTCTCACAAACAGCAGCTGCTCAGAAACATGTCTCAGAGAATAAGAACCAGTCTGTGCCAAGACATATATTTAACTGGTTTAATCAAGCGCTGCTAAAGACTTCATTCAGTCCTGGTTTGGTCCTGGTTTAGCCTTAAATAAGTCTTGGTTTATACATAATGTTGACTTAGCCCTGGTTTATTTTAGTTTCTAGTCCTGATTTACTTTAGACATGAGTTTATCCCTGCCTTAGTCCTGGTTTAGACCTAAATTTAGTCTTGGTTTCTTCCTGGTTTAGTCTTTCTTTAATCCTTAGTTTCAGGTTTAGAGGTAGGTTTAAAAAGAGGTTAAAGTATGTCATTTCTTTTTGATTAAAACTGTTTTATCACAGAAACAGACTGTACCTAAATTTTTTCTTCTATTTGAACAAAAATGGTTCAATCATTTGATCAAAAACAGTCTTCATGATCCATCTAGTGTTTATTCTGAGGGATTGTAACAGATGAGAACCTCTATTCAGGAACAGAAAACCTTGGACAATCACATGCTCCAAAAGGAGCGCTCCCATTGGTCGACACTTGTCACATGACGTTCCAGGAAGTTTAATAGCTGCAGATAAAGTGTATTTTCAGCTGAATATGTCTTTTAACAGAGAAACAGCTGAAAAAAGAAAAGCATCAACAGAGAAAAGGGAGGCAACGTAAAACACAGATAAATACTGTCAATTCAATCACGTCATGTTTAACGAGGAGGAGATAATTGTCGTCCTGACGCTGAAGTCACAGCTAAGCTAACGCTAAACTCTAAACTTCAGTTTGGTCAAATGGATTAGTATTTTGCAGCGATGTATTGGTTCAGTTTTATACATTTTTGAACAAGTATAAAGGGTTGTTGTGTTGTTTTTGGGGTAAAGGCTGTGACAGAAGGATTTTTTTGGCGTAATTCATCTTTAATCCTGTTTAAGCGTTGAATCAGTCCAGCGTCTGGGCTTTAGAGTCTAGATTTGTGTGTTTTGGTCCCATTTGCTCGTTTATGTCCTTGTCTTGTATCTGTTTAATTGACTGCAGATGTTCATATGAGACGCAGGCTTTTACCACAGACAGAGCGGAGTAAAGGTCACGCAGCATTAACTCCATCAGCGCAGAGTAAATCAGACGAGTTTACTGTAGATCTGAGGCTTTAATGGAGAAAAACATGTGAGGATTTACAGAGCTTTACCACAGAGCGTCACTGTAAAACACACCTGCGTCATTCTCCGTCTGGTCACTGTAGAAACACATTTATCATTTCCCCAGGACTCCCACTTTCGATCAATATCTCCAAGAAAATATAAAGTCATGATGCAAACAGTGGGAGATAGTATTAACTTATTCTTTTGGGTTCCTTTGGGCGTGAAGTGAACTCTGGAGGAATCATTTGGAATAAAATCAAAGCTAATTGAATGTGACTCTCCCATTGAGCCTGTGTTAGTGCCCACTGTTTTATCTCACATCTGTCTAATTATCGCCTCTTACTACTTAAAAACCAGCCTTTAATATTTATTTTAATTTGACAGAAGCAGAAGACGACTGTTCACTGTCAGAGCCACAAACAGAAGTGTTGTTGAATAAAGAAAACGATGCACTAAACCTCCACAAGTCGCCTGCCTTCGGTGCATCATATTTCTGCAGAAAAATGTGATAATAAATAATAATAATAATACATTTTATTTATATTGCTCTTTACATTTGAAACAAGTGCTACAGGTTTAAAAATATTATTAAACAGTTAAAGCAAAACTTCTTAAAATAATGTAAAAAAAGAGTCTCGCTAAATGTTTACAACAAAAAGTCAGTATAAACCCGTTTAATTCATAAATGTGCAGCACAAACAAACTGAGACCCTCTGTTTTAGGTGTTTTTTATTCTTTGAAGGGAGTTCGCTGGACGACTCTGACTCCTGCTCAAACTAACATCGAACCGGAGTTGAGTTTCTTTTAATCAGACCAAACCTGTCAGAGCCCTCAAACAACTGCTGTCACTGTTTTGAGTTTGTCGTTAATGGAAAAAAAACTAAACAAACCTCTTTCTGAGTCCGTGTCTCTTTAATCAAGTGCACGTGTTCCATGTAAATGAACCTTAACGGTGAGAGCGGCTCATTACACGCTTCACGTCCATCGGATTATGTTTTTATGGTGATTAGTGGAAGCGGGGGTTACGTGTAGAAAAGGCTGGACATGAAAAGATAATAAAAGAGAGACATGCTTCGGTGAGTGATCGGAGCAAAGAGCTTTTTAAGAGACACCTGTTCAATGGATTAATTTAAAATATTAGTGCATCACTGCCTGAGAATGAAACCTGAGACGACACTTGAAGCATGAGCGCAAAGGTGTGTGAGAATGGATGAATAAATGATGCAGGCAAAATAAAACACTAAAAAAAGAAAAAGAAAAACCGCTCTGCAGGGGATTCGAACCCTCTTCACTGATGGAATATAGAAAACAGACTGTGCTCTTGTTTGTGACTAAACAACAGATTTTGTATTCTATCACAAATGCATCTCTTAATTCTCCTGTTGAATGGACACACCTGAATTTCCCATCAGCCCCAGCGCTGGTGTCTCATTAGTGAATGGACAGCTCTTCAGTGAAACCCGTGTAAATAACTCGACCGAGCGTCACAGTTTGTGTCCATTCATGACGTTCTCTCCATAAATCTTCATCCAGCGCCGACTCGTGTTGGGTTTACGTCCGTCACTGCTCTGTGTCCTCTGCTGTCGTCCTCTGTCCCTCCGTCTTCATCTGCAGCTGCCGTCCCCGGTTTACGTCTGTTCAGCTTCTGCTTTTGTTTCCGTGGTTATTGAAGTTGACAGTGTTTTCCGTTGTAGACTGTAGTGATCCTGTAATTATCTCTGTCTCGTTAAACACTGTCGAAGCAACATTTATCCATGTTTCATTTGCTGCTGTTTGTATATTTTCATTGTTTCTCTGTAAAATAAGTCATATTTCCAACAGAATAACACATTTCCTTGGTTTATTTCCTTGTTCCTTCGTTGTTGACATCAGTGTCGACCAATGGGAGCGCTCCTTTTTACCTGAAGTGAGCTGTGATTGGACAAAATCCTGCTGTGGACTGATCATTCTCATCTATTAAAATCCTTAATTATAAAGACTAGATCATGTCTTAAGGTCTCATTTTTTCAGATGATTCCTGTTACAATAAACTTTAGGAGATTACAATGAAAAACTAAATGCAACATTTAAAAAAAATCATGGATAATAATGGATAAATGAATAAATAATGGACTCTACCTTCCATTGAACTTTTGTAAACCCTTGGAACACATTTCTCCTAAACACTGACTAGAGTGACACTGGATAAAATCTGTGAAACAAGAAAGAAGTAATAACACACATAAGTCACAGCACATTTCAGAGCTAGAGGTTTATCTCAGTGGAAGTGACGCTGTTAAACAACTGTCTGTGTCTCATTAAACTATGTGGAGAAGTTCAAATGAAAGCAGTGCATTGATGTTTGGGAGTATTTTTAGTCAAGAACAACCCTTGGTGATGATCAGGAAAAAGTACAAGGCTTTGTTTAGTTCAAAAACTGTCAAAAATTAACAGAACAACAGGACATTTCTACAGCCTGGGTTTTACCAGAGTTAGATTTATTCCAAAACAAAAGGATCAGAGCTTTAAGCCTTTAATTAATTCCTGAAGGAAAGAAAGAAAGCACCACAGAAGGTAACAGGTCCTGATTTGGAAGGTGTTCCCTGGAGTCTGGTCCCAGTGGAAACAGGTCTGAGGGTTAGTTCACTTTAAAAGAAATTATAAAATGAGGAAATAATGGAAAATACATTTGTTTTACTTCCACTGGGTTCTACGGAGCGTTAAAAGTCAGTCAAATACACTACACTCCTGAAAACATAGCTTTGTCTGATGCTTTATTCTATTACATTGCTTTAACATGTTTCTAATCACACCGACACCTGCAGAGTGTCTCGATGCACGGGACACACTCTGTTAAAAATGATAAATGTGTTTTTTCACGTGTGTGTGAGGTGGCTTCATTAAAACAGCAGCAGCCGTGTGTTTACAGTGAGTGCTACTGCTCTGAGTCTAATTACTGCTGCTGTCAGAGGCTCCTCACTCACTCAGCAGCGTGTTCCCAGAATGCCGAGCGGCTCATCGTTATTCTGCCTGCGGATGCCCTCCCTCCCTCCGTCCCTCCGTCTCTCCGTCCCTCCGCCCGTCGCTCCAGCTCCACTCACGGCTTGTTACTGATGTGGACAAACGGCAGCTCTGCAGAAGCTAATAATGGCTATCCTCATGAATCACACAAATCCATAAAAATATACACAATCATCGGCTTATTTATCAGCTTTATATGGATTTATTTCTAAACATTACACCTGAACTGCAGTTTATCTGTAAGACTGCTGCGTTTCCAACAGTTATTAAATCATCCAGAGAATTCAGAGGTATTTTAATGTCTGAGCAAGTTCACATTAAGTCTAACTGTGAAAATATGAAATACATTTATGCAGTTTATTTTAAAACCAGGACTAAACTCATTGCTGAATCAGAACTTAACTAAAGCTAATTAAACTAAGATGAATGTATTCATTCTCAGGTACTTTTCCGACTTAAAGGCCTTTTGTTTCCGGAGCTCGTTTGTAAATCTTTCTCCTCGTGTTTAAGAACCGATCCTTATTGAGCGACAGACCCGAGGAACACTGTGCTTCTTTAATAGGGTTAATGTTGCCGTCGCTGGTAACGCTGTGATTGACAGGTCGACAGACAAATCAGAGTCAAGCACGGTGTGATAGAAGGTATCTGCCGGGACAAGGGACGGGGCTTAAAATCAGGACTGTCCTGTTATAACTGGACATATGATCCGTCCACACTCAAACCTGATCCTGATCCTGATCCATCTAACTTACCCCTTCCCCTCAGTCCTGCCCCGAAGGATGGGGTCAGGGGCTATGATTATACCCCTGAGAAACAGCACACCACCGCAGCTGTAGCAGCGTGATGTATAACACGAGCAGAGTTAAGCATCAGCAAACAAAAAGTTTTAATTTAAAGTTGTGTAAATACGAGACTGTGACCTGTCGATGTGACGCTAACGTTAGCAACAGATATTTATCAGAAACTGAAGAACGGAAGAAAACAGATTAGAACAAAAACAAGTTCAAGATTAAAGGAACATAAAACATAACTGTAATCATCATTTAAAATCTTTATTTTTGTCTCAATTAGTTCCATTTTGCTCCTCTCTCTCTCTCAGCCGCGGTGCTGGTGCATGCTGGGAATTGATCTAAACCCCTTTGTTTCAAGTATGGTCCTTTAACCTCTGTTTGGAGAAGGGTACAGCCCTCGATCCAAATGAGGAGTGGGACAGTCCTGGGCCCGGGCCTAAAACTAGACCAGGACTACAGCTGGTCTAAACCCACATTAATTCCACTGCAGTAAATCCTGTACAAACCCACAGTCAGTCTTTTATTTTTCTCTCTGTGTCTTATTTATTCCCTGAACACGAGCGCAGCCCGAGACAAAAGCGCTGGCTTATAATTCACATCACTCGCTCCGCTCTCAGCAAAAACATCCAAATGTGATTTTCTTTGTCAATAAAATGCAGCGGCGGCCGTTTATCTTCATCTGGAGCGAACGCAGACTGTCCCTCACTGGAAACATGGGCCGCTTTAACGGGATTTAACCCTCCACGCTCCTGTCTCCATCTGCTCTCACTTTAGATTATTAGGTACAGACGTTAGACAGAATGGGTTATACTGCAGGAGAATTTATAATTACTCAAAAGCACACATTAAAATTAACTTCTTATAAGAAATTTGTTTTAAATGTCTCTTAAAAGTGCAGTGATTTTATTTTATTTTTTCACACATTCTTACTGAAGGTTTAAAATAAAACCAGACCAGTTTTTCCTCCAAAATACTAATCCATTTGACCAAACTGAAGTGTAGAGTTTAGCGTTAGCTTAGCTGTGACTTCAGCGTCAGGACGACAATTATCTCCTCCTCGTTAAACATTACGTGATTGAATTGACAGTATTTATCTGTGTTTTACGTTGTCTCCCTTTTCTCTGTTGATGCTTTTCTTTTTTCAGCTGTTTCTCTGTTAAAAGACATATTCAGCTGAAAATACACTTTATCTGCAGCTATTAAACTTCCTGGAACGTCATGTGACAAGTGTCGACCAATGGGAGCGCTCCTTTTTGGAGCATGTGATTGTCCAAGGTTTTCTGTTCCTGAATAGAGGTTCTCATCTATTACAATCCCTTAGAATAAACACTAGATGGATCAAAAAGACTGATTTACACAAATTATTTTACAACTGTTTGGGTTTAAACCATTTTCTCAACTAAAAGAAACAGTCTGTTTGAGGAAACAAAAAATAATTCAATGTGAGCTTTTATCCCGTGTTTAGTGAGGCCAGTAACATATATATATATATATATATCACACAAGGCCTTTACACAGTGAGACAAAGCACCACTGTGTCTGAGAGAGTAGCGTATGATATAATAGTATTTGATATAATATATGTCTCCAAAGGTTATTAAGGCAGGGGCACATCATGTGGTTGATCTGTACCAACTCCTCATGAGACAGACAGACTGTGAGATCCCTTTTTCAGGTGCTTTTCTTTAGTTTTTTCCCCATTTTTTCTGTTTTATATCTTGTAGCAAAGAGAAGATCGTTGAAATGCCTCCAAAAGGAATAAATCACAATGAGAGGAGAGGAATGTGATATATTTATGGTAAAATAAAGGTTGGTGGAGCAGGTACAGACCAAATCCAGACAAACAAACCTAGATAACGGTGCTGGGAGTGGGATTAAAGCTGCTCGATTCGTCTTAGAGTGGGAAAAATACTCGTCCTGCTAAAGCTAACGGATGCTAACTCGTTTGTCAATCGTCCGGTCTCAGATGTGAAAGGTCAACCTATCAGAGCAGAGTGGGACATCGTCAGGTCAATAAATGGATTTCCTGTCGTCCTTGTGGTTGTTACCGGGACAGAGACGTGGTAGAATCAGACTAGGTTTGGATCAGAAAAATGACAGAATGATCAGGTCTTTATCAGACAGCGCTCAACAAGACAGTAATCTCAGCAGGAGCCTCCAGTCTGTTGGTTTTTACAACAGCTGCGGATGTGCCTCGGTGTAAAATGCAGCTTTAAGAAAAGAAGCAGCGTAAGTAAATTGAGATGTAGATGAATGCAGTGAGTCAGACTGAGGCTGGAGGCAGTCGCAGAGGAACCTTCACAACGAGAGCAAATCCAGACAGATGTTGAGGGTTAAACCTTCACAGAGTCACGCACACGTCAAACCCAAGGCCCGGGGGCTAAATGTGGCCCTTTGCAATGTTTTATGTGGTCCTTCAATACATTTAGAAGGAGATGTTAATGGATATTTAGGTTTGAATTGGATTTAAACAGGTTTAAGATGGATATGATTTTTGCTACAAAGATAAATAAAATCTGTTCAAATCCATCTAAAACATGTTGAAATCCATCTAAAACCTGTTCAAATCCAACTAAAATCTGTTCAAATCCAACTAAAACCTGTTCAAATCCAACTAAAACCTGTTCAAATCCATCGAAAACCTGTTCAAATTCATCTAAAACCTGTTCAAATCCAACTAAAACCTGTTAAAATCCAATTAAACCTGTTAAAATCCATCTAAAACCTGTTCAAATCCAACTAAAACCTGTTCAAATCCATCTAAAACCTGTTCAAATCCATCTAAAACCTGTTCAAATCCAACTAAAACCTGTTCAAATTCATCTAAAACCTGTTCAAATCCATCTAAAACCAGGTTCCATTATAGGAGGACTAATGTTAAAGATTTGATAAGACTCAAATGAAGTTGAAATATCACATTTAAAATGTTATAAAAGCTTCCAAATATCCCCTGGCCCCTGAAATGATCCTTATTAACCATCGCGGCCCCTCATCACTTTGAGTTTGTCGTAATCGTCAAGGAGTTGAGAAGAGATCCAATCAGACTCAGGTTTTTGAGCGTCGCTGAAGTGATGTCAGACACAAACATTTGTTAGAGCCTCGGGAAGACGACAGGAGACCAAAAGAGAACCACTTTAAATAGAAACTATGTTAACACTTGGAACCTGAATACCAGCCGGAACAGGTTAGGAGTAATTAGTAAATAAACTAACACTAAATTATGACTAAAACTAAACTGCATTTCAGTCAAAAGACTAAAACGAAATTAAAATTTGCTGTGAAAACTGAAACACGTCAAGGTAAAACACTAAAAACCCCATTGGTCTGATTATAAGACACTAAAAGTTGGAGCCTTTTGCTGAAGAAACCCGCACTGAACCGACTGAACCGACTGAAATGAGGTTTTCTTGTACCTCCTTCATCTTAGAAACTGTCTCGGTTAAATAAAGGTTGAATTAAATGAACATCCCTGAATGTGGAGGCTGTAAATGGCAGTGTTTCCGTGCGTCCTGCTCCTACAGCGTTGGTATTCCACATGTTGGCTCTGAGCTGGAGCAGAGCGAGCTGTGGTTGGCTGCGAGTCCAGGAAGAGAGACAGAGAAAGAGAGCGAGAGAGAGCTGGAGACGAGCAGAGAAAACGCATCGGGCTGAAGGACACGCAGCCACACGGCACACACCGACCGGACGGACGCTGGGATAACGCCACAGACACCGACACCGGGGCTTCTCTGAGTCTGATACGAGGAACCGTCGGAGCGGCGGCCGGTGCCTCCGTTCGACCGGTGGCATTGCGACAGTCTGTGTAACGCTTTTCCCTCCGGATTTTAAACCCAGCTCTGGATTGAGATCAGCTGGAGTTCATTTCTCATTGCGTTTGTTTTTCCTCCCTTTTGGCTTGCAGTCTTTTTTTTTTTCCTCGTTTCTGAATTCTCTTTTCCTGCCGGCGTCGGTTTGACTCTAACGGGACGAAGCGGTGAGTGAGAAAATGCAAAGTAGCCTCCTTCTTGTTCACAAATCAAACCGGCAGCTGGTTCAGTCAGGTTTTCCTCATCATCCTCGTCTCGTTGTCGCTCATTTCCGAACCATCACTTCCACACATCTCTCGTCACGCTCCCTTTACCTTCCACGTTTCCCCCTTTTTTTTTATTCCCTGATTTCTGCAGCCATCACTCATTTTCAGACACCTGCGTTTAAAAAAAAAAAGAAAAAAAAAAGCGGATTCAGAGGCAGCAGAGCTTTGACAGGAAATCAGCCGCGGTGTCGTTCGGTCGTCCATCACCGGCCGCAGAACGAACAACGACCGTCCTTCCTCCACAAGTGGGATTTAACAGAGGCCCGGAAAAACCTGGACCAGAACCAGGTCTGAGAGGAATCTGAGGGGATCTGAGCGAGAGAAAAGGGAGTGACACAGGTTTATGTGGGATTAAACCAGGTCTAAGACTGGATTAGAGCACAACTAAACCTGGGCTAATGGAGTCAAGGAAACACATGATATGGACAGGACTAAACCTGGACTCAACCTGGACTCAACCTGGACTCAACCTGGACTAAAGATGAGCTAAACAGTAGGGCCAATCTGAGACCAAAGTTGGACCAAACCAGGATTAAACCAGCATTAAATCAGCTCTAATTTTGGACCAAATCACAACAAAACCTGGTCTAATGGATTCACAAACAGGCAACACATCCAGACTAAACCTGGACTAAAAACTGGACCAAGACAGGACTAAACCTGGACTAAAAACTGGACCAAGACAGGACTAAACCTGGACTAAAAACTGGACCAAGACAGGACTAAACCTGGACTAAAAACTGAACTAAAGATGAGCTCACCTATACGACCAATCTGAGACCAAAATTGGACCAAACCAGGATTAAATCAGGTCTACTTCTGGATTAAATCACAACAAAACCTGGTCTAATGGGTTCTACATCAGGACTAGAGCCAGGACTAAACCTGGACTAAAACATAGACTTCAATGAAGCACAAACCCAGAAGTAAACCAGGACTAAACAAGGACTAGTGCTGGTCTAATAGTGAGCCAAACATAGACTACATCAGGACTGAAGTCAGGACTGAACCTGGACTACAAAGAGACTTAACTCAAATGAGATTCACTTGGACTAAAACCAAACTGGGATGAAACCAGGACTAATCCTGGTCTAAATAAAAGGGTTTAAACCTCAGATAAACAGGACTAAACCAGGTCTAAACCAGGACTTAATAAAGACTAAATTCAGAATGATGAAAGAAGCATTGAACCTGGAATAATGCAAGAATATCTGAACTAAACCTGGACTTAACAAAACCCAGGCCTGATCCAGGACTTAAACAAGACTAAAACAAGGAAAAAACTGGGTCTAAACCAGGACTTAATGTGGTCTAAACCAAGACTACACAAGGACCTGGACTAAACTCAAGACAAAGACCAAAACAGAGGGATTAAACAAAGGGACTAAACTCGGTCTAAACCAGGATCTAACCTGGGACAGTGGACCAGAACAAAAACCCCAAGACTGACTCAGGGCTAAATGTAAACCGGGTCAAAACCCAGCTCTAAAAACAAGACTGAACCAAGGACTAATCCGGACTAAACCATGTCTTCAAACGTGACAAAGACTGATGTGATCTAAACCAGGACTTAGCCTAGAACTGTACCAAGACCAGGACTTAGCCTAGAACTGTACCAAGACCAGGACTTAGCCTAGAACTGTACCAAGACCAGGACTTAGCCTAGAACTGTACCAAGACCAGGACTTAGCCTAGAACTGTACCAAGACCAGGACTTAGCCTAGAACTGTACTAAGACCAGGACTTAGCCTAGAACTGTACCAAGACCAGGACTTAGCCTAGAACTGTACCAAGACCAGGACTTAGCCTAGAACTGTACTAAGACCAGGACTTAGCCTAGAACTGTACCAAGACCAGGACTTAGCCTTGAACTGTACCAAGACCAGGACTTAGCCTAGAACTGTACCAAGACCAGGACTTAGCCTAGAACTGTACCAAGACCAGGACTTAGCCTAGAACTGTACCAAGACCAGGACTTAACCTAGAACTGTACCAAGACCAGGACCGAACCAGGACTAACTCAGAACTAAACCACATCTTAAAACAGAAAAACCCAGCAGTGACCAGGACTAATTCTGGACTAAACCAATGTTAAACTGGATCAAAACCTAAACCAGACTAAACCAAACCAAGAGACTTACCCAGGACTAAAACCTGGATTAAACACAGACTAAAACCTGATTGAACCATTGTGAACCACTGGGAGTTTTTGTGTTGATGCTGGTTTAATTCTGCTGCTGTTTGACTCACCTTCATTTTATTTTCTAGTGTCGTTCACATAATGCGTCCCCATTACTCCTGACCATTAAAAAGGATCATTAAACTCACGAGGGTCACATGACTTCACTGATATTGGAAAATACTAAACCCTCAGTCACAGCTGACACTGATGGTTTAATGCTGACCATTGTGTTTATCTCTTACAGCCAATAATAACACACAGTTGTTGCTAACGAGTGATCACGCCTTATAAATGTGTAAGAGTTGCTTGTTTTTTTTATTTATTTTACTCCTGTATACAGCCCTATAACGTAGTGCTTGGTGCCAATAACCTCAATTCAATCCATCAGTCCATAGTTTCCATTTATAAATGAAAACCTGGGACACAGGACAACAAGCTACACTGGTCCAATAATAACACGGACTTTAAAGGAAAGGACAAAGCTGGCTCTGTTTTCTGTCTTTTAAACAAACTGTATCTGATGTTTTTCTTCTCGTAAATGGTTTAAACCTGAGTCTTTCTGATCCATCTACTGTTTATTCTCAGAGATTGTAATAGATGAGAACCTCTATTCAGGAACAGAAAACCTTGGACAATCACATGCTCCAAAAAGGAGCGCTCCCATTGGTCGACACTTGTCACATGACGTTCCAGGAAGTTTAATAGCTGCAGATAAAGTGTATTTTCAGCTGAATATGTCTTTTAACAGAGAAACAGCTGAAAAAAGAAAAGCATCAACAGAGAAAAGGGAGGCAACGTAAAACACAGATAAATACTGTCAATTCAATCACGTAATGTTTAACGAGGAGGAGATAATTGTCGTCCTGACGCTGAAGTCACAGCTAAGCTAACGCTAAACTCTAAACTTCAGTTTGGTCAAATGGATTAGTATTTTGTGGTTTTATTTTTTAATAAAAGAGAAGCAGGAGAGGTTCCTTCTTTCTAAACCGTAGATCCAGAGGCTGCAGCAGTTTCCTACATTTTAGGACTCACTGTTTCATTTCAAAAGTTCTGCTTCTGTTTAATGCAGTGGAGTCAGAGAATACAGTGGGTTTAATCAGTGTTCATTTCGACAGAAAATTTAATTTAGTTTTATTTAGTTTTCGTTTTTTTTTTCAACGCAAAGATATGTCATTGAAATATGTCTAAGACAAAAATTCTTCATCAATAAAACTCTTTCCTCCCTGAATATGGCTGTTTATCACAAGAATAACCTTCACAGTTTTGACAGAGTTTACAGTTTATTAATAGCAGCTTGATTTTCTGAAGCGTCAAAGCGCATGTGTTTGTTTGAAGACACAGTCGAAGTAGAGTTTATTTGTCTGAGAGTGTGTTGAAGCTGGATGTGGGCTGATGTTAGAGCGAGGCGGGTGGTGTCCTCCTGATGGTGGTAACTATCCTCTACACAGGACGAGCTGCAGCTGGAGGTGCTCTCTGTGGATTTAAACACCAGGAGATGTTGGCTCTCACAGCTTTTATCTCACATCCAAGCTTCCTGCTTCTGCTATTGAATAAAAAAGGTCAAACCGGACTAATTTTTCACCACAAAATTAAAATCATTAAATTAAAGTTTAGAGCTGACCTGAAACTTTTATCTTTGGAGTTTTTTGTTGTAGACTGTAGTGATCCTATTTATTCATATTTTTTCATTTGCTGCTGTTTCTCTATTTTTTTAAATCTTTTTTGAGCTGTTTCTTTGTAAAATAAGACATTTCCTTGGTTTATTTCCTTGGTCCTTCATTGTTCAAATTGTAAAACCTGCTCAAATCCAACTAAAACCTGCTCAAATCCAACTAAAATATATCAAATCCGACTAAAACCTGCTCAAATCCAACTAAAACCTGCTCAAATCCATCCATACTTCGTTGTTGACATCAGTGTCGACCAATGGGAGCGCTCCTTTTTACCTGAAGTGAGCTGTGATTGGACAAAATCCTGCTGTGGACTGATCATTCTCATCTATTAAAATCCTTAATTATAAAGACTAGATCACGTCTTAAGGTCTCATTTTTTCAGATGATTCCTGTTACAATAAACTTTAGGAGATTACACTGAAAAACTAAATGCAACAGTAAAAAAATCAGTACTATTCCCAGTAACAAGTGATAAAAACATACAGTATTATGATTTTATTGGACTATTTGATTACTTTTCTGCCTCAGGAGAAGACTGCTGTGTCTGATTGTGGCTTATGGACTTTTATTTGACTAAAAAGAACCCAAATGAAGACCAGAGATACAGGGGGAACACTCATTAACAGACACTGAGCCAGTTCAACCCAAACCTGAATCTGAGTAAAAGTCAGATCAATTGTTCTCACCAACAGAGGAATAGTCTGTGACACAACAGCTACAAAGCAGTGGGAAGTTGATTCATCGCTCCATAAATTATTCATGATCTGAAAAACGCTGCCGTCCTAAAGCGTCCCGTGTGGTCCAATTTACAGCTGAAATGTTTATTAATTGTGTGGAGCTGAATCCGGAGTGTGATTGTTAGTGAAGGTGAAGCTCTGTGCTCGACTTCACCTCGAGGAACGTTAAAGCAACACAAGTTCAACAAAGGAACAAAGCTATCACCAAACTGTCAAATATAATCTGCCGTCGCTGCGTGTGGAGTGTTTTTAAGCAAAGAATATGTCAGGTTTATTTGCATTTGTAGCAATATACACAGCAAAGGTGAGAAATACAGTGAAAAGACGGTGCCTGGAGTGTTTAAGACACAGTATATTCTCATTTTACAGTTTTAACAGAGAAAATGAGCTGTTATTATTGATGTAAACAAACAGTTGGAGCATTAGCCAAGGTTATATGAAAAATGTCAATACAAAGAGAGCTTTTATTTCCATTTTTTAATTTTTGAACCTTTTTAAAGATCTTAACATGGAGAAAAGAACCTGTGTATTTAAAGTCTTGTGTGCTCTGGAGAGTCCGAGTCTCCTTAAAAAAACAGGTTTTAGTTGGATTTAAACAGGTTTTAGTTGGATCTGTACAGGTTTTACTTGGATTTAAACAGGTTTTCGATGCATTAAATCAGGTTTTAGATAGATTTGAAGATGTTTTAGTTGAATTTTTACAGGTTTTCGTTGAATTTGAACAGGTTTAGTCAGATTTTAAAGGGTTTTAGTTGGATCTGAAAATGTTTAGTTGGGTTTGATCAGGTTTTAAATGAATTTGAACAGGTTTAAACTAAATTTTAACAGGTTTTAGTCGGATTTGAACAGGATTTATTTATGTTTGTAGCAAACTTCAAATCCATCTAAAACCTCAAATGCAATTAAAACCTGTTTAAATCCAGGTAAAACCTAGTGCCCCGGGGTCTTGAGTTTGTCCTCGAAGGTCTTAGTGAAAGTGTTTTCTGAGACTCAGAGCGATCCTGAGTCCTGTTGGTCTCAGTGCTCTCTGCAGAAGCACCTCCTCGGCTGCGATTACGTGTATTATATCTGTTTAAGTGCATCCGATGGCTCTCTTTAGCTAACAGCCTCTAGAGCCGCGTCGACACTAAACCGAGCTGCGAAGGTGGGATAATTCAGTGTTTACGCAGCAGCTGTTCACAGCTGTTACTGAGAAAAACACGCAGAGTTCACTCAGAGCAGGTTTAAACAGGCCCAGGTCTGATCTGGGACGAATAAGATCAGTACAATCACAAAGAAACATCTGTATTTCACATAAAACACAAGAGAGGAAGCATTCATTCACTTTAGAAGAGGGATTATCTTCCTTTTGTGTTGTCAGTGTGTGATTTATTTATTGCTCGTCTGGTTCCATGTTTGAAGGTAAAAGTCACAGTGTTGCTTTACAGGCAAGAAATTACCATCAGCCCCTTTAACACGAGTCTTTCCCAGAAATACTTTAAACTGTACTTTACCTTTTTTCACAGACTTGTCACTCGCTCTGGTTCATCTCAGTCTCCTCAGAAACAGTTTAGTCAAGTTACATCTGTCTTTGTTCTACCTTCTTCTTCAGGTTGACTTCAGTTTAGACTCTTCTGATCTCAGTACTGCCCCCAACAGGTTGTTTTAGGAACTGGAATTGTGAGAAAGGGCTTTAGATCCTTTAATCTGATCATGTGACTTCAGGAAAGTCAGACTAATGCTGCATTCATGGATTTCTTCAATGGGTTTCTTCAGTGTTTAGACGTTCCTTATAGATTTTTCTTCTTGCTCAGTCCTTTATTGACTTCTGTTTGTGAATATGTCTCGCTCTATGTTTGTGGCTGGTTCGCTGTTTATCATATTTACAGTAAACAGTTTTTTTCGCGTCTACAGGGAGAGCCGTGATGTAAAATGTGCAAATGACGGATTCCTGTGTCTGCCACATCGGAGCGTTTGAAGGTTAATGATGTGAACATCGATCAGCCGTGGGTCGCTGAGCTCTCACACGTAACGTAACGATTAACAGCGCCTCGCAGATGTTCGACAGCGCGCCCCGGACTAATGTATTCTAATGGAAATCACACGCCGACTGACGCTTATCCAGCAGTGAACCAGGGTTTTCTACGAAGCAGTTCAGGTTTTAGAGCCGTATTTCCAGGTCTGTGAGTGTTTTTTTTCAGTGGAAGCCAAGAAGGTGGAAAGGAAAGTGGGTTTTATTCAAAGTAGGTCCTTCCACAAAAAAATACACAGCCACCGCAGCTGGATTTCCCATTTATTTACACAGTTACCCAATCTAGCCCAATAAAGCCCGGTTTACACTGTATGATTTTTTCAGTCTTTTAAGATTTATTCAAGCCACCGTGAAGCAGGTAATCTACTGCACGTTCACACTGAGAGATGAAAGAAATGTTGAGTTGTGGCCACGACCGGAGCCCATTTCAGAATCTAAACTCTGATTGTGTCCTGAGAGAGTAATAAACAAAGCCTCTGTTTCTGTAACTCCACCAAAGAGTCCTCTGTGTTTAAAAAGAACTTCTACTCCATTTCTACTCCATCTTTGTTGTGTTCGGAGCCGTTCCGGTGCATTCCTGTTGGTCACGGCACCAACAATGAGACGGTTCCTCTGAATATCCGTCGCAGCTCGTCTTTGGTCCATCTTTCCTCACTGTCCCTGCCTCACTGAGACGTATGAACACTGCTTTTTGAGCTACGACAGATGATTTTCATATGGCTTTAACATGGCTCCAAACTGTAAATCAAAAACGCTGCCGTATATGAAGGTTTTTTGGTTTTTTTTTTTTGCCAAATAACATTACATCCGTTTTGTCACCTGCTGAAAAAGGAGTCAGGTCTTACACATTTGAGTAAATCCATCATCCTGATCCCGTTTGAGTTTCTCTGCAGGGTTTCGTAACAGCGAGAGCCTCCATTAGCGTCGCCTGCCACAGTTTTCACATCGACTTTAATTACGACATAAAGAGCCGGGCCCGACGCCTCGCTCTGTGCCATAAACGTGACATTTGCGGCGGCGACGTGTGGGAAATGGCTTTTGAAACGCAGCTGATGGACTTTAACTCTGACGGCGTCCCGGCTCGATGTGATGGATGCTCTGCGTGAAGCGAGAAAAGGTGGATGACTGGACTGATGCATGTGACTCAATAAACCTCAGCGTCTCGGTACAACACAGTAATTGATCATGTAATAACCATTTACTCATCATTACCTCACGCTGAACACATTATGGAGTAAAACTGGCTGTGAACTGTTGGTAATACTTGTAACAATGGACTGTTTATAATTCTATACAGAGGTCGAGCTGGTTTCATTTTGTGCAGTGAGCAACATATAACTTTGTCCAAAATGTTTGCTTCCAGTTTTTTGTTCCACAAAGTCAAAGTTTAAGGCAATAACAAAAGGAAGTCCTCTAATGTTGGACCCAGACTCGATATTGTCAATCAACCTTTTGTATAAAAACAGTCTTTATGATCCATCTACTGTTTATTGTAAGGGATTGTAATAGATGAGAACCTCTATTCAGGAACAGAAAACCTTGGACAATCACATGCTCCAAAAAGGAGCGCTCCCATTGGTCGACACTTGTCACATGACGTTCCAGGAAGTTTAATAGCTGCAGATAAAGTGTATTTTCAGCTGAATATGTCTTTTAACAGAGAAACAGCTGAAAAAAGAAAAGCATCAACAGAGAAAAGGGAGACAACGTAAAACACAGCTAAGTCACAGCTAAGCTAACGCTAAACTCTAAACTTCAGTTTGGTCAAATGGATTAGTATTTTGGAGGAAAAACTGGTCTGGTTTTATTTTTTTAATAATGTTTTATGCAACATTTTATAGGTTTATGTGCAGTTTATTGTGTTTTTGGGGAATAGCACTGCCACATACACGTAAATAATGTATTTCAAATTAGTTTTTAAAGTGTGAGAGCTGGAAACTTTTCCCACTGAGTATCTCTTCAGGAAATAGTCTGTGTTTAGAGATGTGTCTTTCTGATGCATTAAACATTCGTTCGGGGGAAGACTGTGACTAAAAGCATTTGTCGACCTGTGATTTTTACATCTGTCCATGATGCTTTTGTTACGGCTCAGAAATCAATCGATGAAGTGTTTGAAGCCTTGGAGCAAACTGCTGAAAAGAGCCAAAGTCGATACGGAGCTAAACGCTTCTCAACAGGGACTACATTAAAATAATTTCTCTTCTGGTTCGTGGAGCGTAAAACAAACGGCACAGGGGAGACCTTTTGGACGAGACGCTGAAAAAGCACGGGCCAAAGGTTTTCACTCACAGATGGTTAGCGTCTCGAGTGATCTGAGCCGACAGACGGAGAGGAAACGGTTTATTTAGGGCACGACAGGAGGCTGGATTAAACACGGTGTTTCAACTCGACAAGAAAAGGTGTCTGAATCAAAAAGATGTTCTTGTTCTTCAGATAAAGGACTTTGTTACTGTGTGAGGTAGATAAGTAACAAAATGGGCCACTGAGGAGAACAAAAAACATACTACATTTTAATTTCTTGCATAGTATTCACAGCTATAGTTGTGTTTATAATAATAACAGTGTGTTTAAAAAAGTATTCAACTCAATCTGTCTGTGGCTCCAAATTCAATTCCCAGTTTTGGGCAGGATCATGATCAGTTTGAACACATCCAAACACCTTTTGTCGAAGAGAAAATGCTCTTGAAATGTGTTTGAACCAGACACTGATCCAAACACAGCAGCATCTTGGTTCAGAACAAGACTGACGACTGATGTTTTGTGGAATTGAAAAAAAACCATGAAATTATTTTAAAAAAACAGTTATTGAAGTGTGATGGAAATGACAACTTTGATTGTTTTTGGAAAAAACATGGCAAATAAATTGACATGATTTACATAAATGAAGCTCAACAAATTTCGAAACTCTTTCTACACAAAATGGACGCCCTCAACATCAATGCATTTGATTAAAAAGATGTTAGATTTTACAAGTATCACAGCAGTTGGAGAAACACCTTCAATGAATCTGGCCAAACCCTAAATATGTCCGTTAATAGGACTGTTATTTCCTCGTTCCTCGTCCCTCAGCTCAAACTTGTTGATCTTGTGCTTCATATTTGATGTATTTCGAGCGATTGTGCGTCAGTTCTGACCTCGTTAAAGGATTGTGTAAGTGTTGGCGACTGGACGCTGACCTTGGACCGAGTTCCTGTCAGAGCCGTGTTACGTCACATCAACATAATGCAGCAGATACAGCGTGTTCTGTACCTGCAGGACTCAGGTCGGGGTTTACTCTGATCCACGTCAGGGCCTCCACTGAGTCAGCTTTCTCAATCACGTTTAGTGGATCGTGTTTCTGTAAAAGATAAAAACAGGACTAAACAAGGACTAAATACACGACGAAGAAGGGTCTAAAGTCAAAGAGGTGAGGCCTGAGATAGTTAAGAAGAATCCCTCCAGAGGCTGAAGATGGAGACATTTGGAAGATTTTATTACATTTTGAATTTGAGATTTCATTTGAGTCTTACAAAAGTTAGATTCGTTTTATGGAAAGTGGTTTTAGTTGGATCTGAACATGTTTACATTAAGTCTGAACAGGTTTTTGTTGGATTTCAACAGGTTTTAGTTGGATTTGAACAGGTTTAGTCAGATTTGAACAGGTTTAAATGGGATTTGAACAGGTTTTAGGTGGATTTGAACAGGTTTTAGTTGGATTTGAACAGGTTTTAGTGTGCTTATGCAGTATTTATGTAGCCTATCTTAGCATTGTTAGCAAGGCAGTGTAAAATGTAAAAGTAGGCAGTCAAAAAAAGAAGACAAAACTGTTGTGAGTTTAAGTTTAAACTCATTTTGATGGATTTAGTAAATGGATGTTGTTTATTATTTACAGATTGAAGAACCGTGAGAAGCTATTGCCTTTATATATTTCTGTTTCCATTTCCCAAAACCATCTAATGCCCTTTTATCCATTGAAAATACATCTATGATCTGCAAAATGTGCCGTTTTATGTCATTTACAAACATTAAAAGGGTCAATACAAGAAAATAAATAATGATTCTTATATTTACTGATCATTACAATCTGTCTTTTTTCTCCACAGATTTTGGGAAGCTGCTGGATCATCAACAAACCTGAACCGGACGAGGATTTGAACAGCGACTTTGGGATTGTGGGATATTTTTCTGACCCGGAAACAAGGATATTACAAGCTAAGATCGAATTTTGTTGCTTTTATATCGTTTTATCCAAAATGTAGCTCGTGAGGAGACGCTCTTTGTTCGTGTAGCGTTAAAACCAAAACTAAACACAACAGTTACAAACAGAAATCTCCTAAAACGATAGGCTTCAACACAGAATCTTGACTGAAGTTTGACAGCAGTAGCAGGTTAATATCTGCTGCCACTTCCTGTTTTCCCGTTCAGTCCTTGTTTTGTGAGTAATCATGTCGTTAATGAATGTCGACGGCTCCGTCCTGAGCTAACACCTGCAGCCAATTAGACACATTTGCCTCCAGACGAAAAGAGCTGCAGGGTTTAGAGTAAAATGTAGTCCCTTTAGTTTATGGAAAAGATCTTTGAGTTTTACACAGAATTTTACATTGAATGCATCACAATCTGTTTTTTTTGCAAATATTTTACATCAAAATGTAAAAGTCTTGACACGTATTTGACTGAAAGAGTGAAGTGAAAGGCATTAGCATGTTAGCAAGGCAATACTGACACACAAACCCACTTATATAAGTCTAAAATTTGGTGTTTGATGGGTTTAGTAAAACGTTTATACAAGAAAAGACAAAACAAAATGGTATCTGAACGTAATATTAGGATATGTTGCAGCCATTTATTGAGTCGGACTTATGAGATGCCAAATTCTACCGTCTCTTAGACCAGAAATAGCCTAGATCCATAATTGAAATCCAGAACTAACCTGCTTTGAGAACAAAATAAAATTATTATGGCCCTTAATTATTGTTTTATTTTGAAGGAGAATCTCTAAGACAGTACTACAGATTATTAATTGCCTAAAATCTACTGGACTAATGGACTCAACTTCCCAGAATGCATTGCAACATAGTCGTGTCTGACCTGGTTGCTTAATCTAACACTAGATCTAACTTGAGAAAGAAAAACATACCATTAATTTGACCATAATCAAGAGTAAAATAAAAACTGAGATTTAAGGGTTGAGGATTTTGATTTGACTCAATTTCCCAGAATTCAATGCAATGTAGTCTTACTTTTGGATCTTATTGTGTTTAAAGACAAATTGGAAAAAATAAATAAATAAATGCGTCTTTACTAAAACTAAAACTTCCCAGAATTCAATGCAACACAGCCCTATTTGATCTGTTATTGAGATCTCGGCGGTAGTTTATCTGCAAAACTGTCCCTTGTTTAAATAAAAACAAAAAGCCCAGAGTTTTGACTGTCAGGTTTCCCAGAATTCAGTGCTGCATCGTAAAAATAGAAGCTTGTTTACTGAGATCTAAGCTGTGGTTTTACAACGAGAATAAAAGGCCCTGAGTTGTGACTGACAGGCTAAAGCAAAGACTACATTTCCCATAATTCCACGCCACATTGCCTTTTTTATATCTTAAAATAGAGGTTTTAGTTGAGACTTAAGCCTTATTCCCAGTGAATCTATAAAACTGTCTCCTGAAAAAACGGAAAGTGTTTTAGCAACAAAGCCTTTTTGATTCCAGAAATAGCACTTGTTTTCAGATCTCAGCATTAGTCACAGTTTATCTTTGTAAAACTGTCTGTGGCTGAAGTGTAAAAAGCCCCGAGTCTTGCCTGACAGGATTTACTCAGTGTCACATTCACTGCAATTAGGAGCATTTCATTAAACTAATCTCTATTATCCAGTCGCCTTGATCCACTTCTGCATTTTTTTCCAACTCTTTTCCTGGAACAAAGGACGGGACAAAAACAGGAGCGTCTTTTTCCATCTATTCCCTCCAGATTTTAAATTCAGGCCGTTTTGGGAGCGTCCCGTCAGACTCTGGAGATAAATGAGGAGCAGCTGAGTCTGTCCCGAGACGCTCCTCCGTCGCTCGACTTTCCTCCTTTTCCTTTTTTTACCCTCTTTTCGTCTCTGGAGTTTTCCTTTCGGCGGATCGTGTTGTTGGATCGTATCGTTGACCTTTGAACTCGCTGAGATTTAAGTGGATTTTTCTGTCGTCGAAGGGAATCTGTTCACATCGGCTCCTGGTGTCGTCAGCTTCATTCTGTGAGTAACTCCATTTATTTATTATTTTTCTGCTTTGTTCACTAAAAACTACTCTTTTCTCTTCTTCGAATTTCTTTTGATAATATTTAAGATTATTCTGGTTCAATTCTGAAGCGTTGACGTCCTGTTTTTCCATTTCACACTGGGGAAAAAAATCATCTGATTGATTAAACAGAAAACAAGAAATAAACAGGATCACAACAAAGACAAAAACATAAAAAACAGACGAGAAAACATCAAAAACATCAAAAACATCACAGCCACACGTCACAAAGCGAGGACTTTCTAGAGAACATCAGTGATCATTGTTCGTGCAGTTTTTTGAATATTTGAACTGAAGTCTAAGGCTGTGTCCTACTTCCTAACCCCTAACCCCTCACTCACTACATAGTGCACTATATAGAGGACTATATCGTGACTCAATCAGTGAACGGTTTCAGACTCTACTGTGTTTTCTGTCGATGTTAGTCACTGGACTCTGATAATGGGCTTTTGTAATAAACTCTGTAAGACTTTAGTGAAATAAATATTAATAATAGTGTGTTTTATTGTGGATTATTGCAGGTTTCTGTCTCAGAGAAGAGTCTGGATGAGGCTCAAGTTCAGATAACGTCACTGATTTTACACAGAAACACTTTATTAATAATAATTTACACAAAATACGTTTCCACAAAGAGTAAAACTTACGATAATTCACAAAGCATTATGCATTACTTTTCCTGATGCATTGTGGGAAACTTTAAGTGCACTACATTTCAGTTTCTAACATTCAGACTCCAACACAAAATGGAGGAATAAGTATAAAGTGATTCGTGTGTTGATTCAGACACAGCCTTTGTCCAGGTTTTAGTAAAAGTTTGGAAAAAAGAGTTTTAGTTTAAGTTCCTGTGAGTCTGATCTTGTTGTTCTTGGTGTTGGGAGCAGAGCCGTCAGAGCTGGAGACAGACGGGTATTTTATCTGAAAATATGTTAGTTCCATTATATAATTCTGACAAGTCAAAGCCTGAGACAGTGCTGCTCAGAGGTGAACCCATCCTGGAGGGTTACACTGGATCTTATTGGCTCTGTTTTATGACATCATCACTGAGGGACCAGAGGAAGACAGTGAAAGATCATGGAGGTGTTGTGGTGTTGTCTGTGAGTCCAGGAGCTCACCCTGAGCTCTGGAAGCTGTTGTAGAAGAAAGGAAAACTATTGAATTCTACAAAGAAATGGATTTTGTGGATGAATGGAAATACATGCATTCTGTCTTTTTACATTTGTAGTAAGAAGGTTATCTCTGAACCACTTCTGTAGCTTTTAATCTGATGAAAGTTTCGAGTTAATAACATAAATGTGGGTTTTCTTTTGAAGACTGAGGCGTATCTGTATAAACCTGAATATTCAAGTAACAATGGACAGTGTTTTCTCTCTGTTTGTACATCTGGTCCATTCACAAATGGCTTGTTCGGTCAAAAAAACATTCATTCGTCAGCGTTGGATCATGAGTCTCCAGTTCCTGTCGTCAGCCCCTGTCTCTTTTGTTTGGGTCGTCCTCTTCATCAGGGCTCCTTACTCTCCTCAGTTTCCTCGTTTGAAGACTGTAAAACAACACTTTCTTTCCAGATAGCAGTAGCTGTTGGATTTGTTTTGAATACAGCCTTATATCCTTCACTCTCAGTTATCAGTGTGTTGTTCTTATGTTTGTGACAATGCAGTATGTGCCATAAACATTGATATGAATCAGCGTCATGCATTAGTCCCACTGCCCATGGCTCCTGACCCTCCACAGCAAGAAGGAAAACAGTGAAAATACAGTGTTTATGAGCTTCTAAAACATGTGTCTGATAATATACTGTTGGTAATTCATGCATAAATCCACTTAACCTTCAGATTTTATCTAGTGCTGGATGGTTGTTGGTGCTAAGATGTGTGTATGCTGCTGTTTTGACGTGATTCACATCAGCTTTTAGGTAGAATTTAGTCAGTGTCAGTGTAGATTTATTTAAGTTTACGAAGCTGCAACAAAATGGAGTCATTTTCTGCATCATTAAAAACAGACGAAGCACCATTTCTGTTACAAACTCAGATGGTTTACGTCTAAAAACTGTAAGAATCCGGTGTCAATAACAGTATCAAACACCGTAAAGACACGTTTTAGCTGCGTCCATTTAATAGAAGTTATAGAACAGACTTTTATTTTCCTGAACAGCTGTGAACACTGTGTACAGTGTTTTATTCATATTTATACATTATTTATTGAATTGGTGCCTAATTCCACAGAAACTAGCAGCATATTTAGTCCCAGAGTGAATGGACCTGCTCTGAATGAGTACGAGGATATATTTTTAATTATACCTACAGTAAATGCACTGGCGGACCCCGTGTAGACCTCATGAAGACCCGTGTAGACCCGTTTAGACCTGTTTAGACCCATGTAGACCCGTTTAGACTCGTGTGGACCCATGTAGACCCGTTTAGACCTCATGTAGACCCATGTAGACCCGTTTAGACCCGCGTGGACCCATGTAGACCTCATGTGGACCCGTGTGGACCCTGTGTGGACCGTGTGGACCCTGTGTGGCCCCGTGTGGCCCCTGCACTCACCTGTTTGTGATAACTCATCCATCTGCAGCCCATTTACTGCTAATGTGTGTGGAACCGGGACAGCGCTGCCGGCTTTATGAGCTCCATCGCTTATCATTAAAGGCACCGTCACTGCTCCGCCTCTGGAGCCGCAGACACCGCCCGCTCCATCAGCAGACGGCTGCCGATGGATTACTGCAGCGGACACACATTATTTCACTGAACAAACACGGCTGAAGACGGAGAGTTCGGCCTCTGAGGTCCTCTGTGTCTTTCCCCAGAGCCACATTTGGTCTGGAGCAGCAGTGACAGCTCTGAAAAAAGACACGCTGAACCTGAGAGTTTTTACTTTTAGTTGGAAAATGGTTTAAACCCCAAATAGTTTATTGGAAAAGCAAAAGTTTGTGTCTTTATGATGCCATCTACTGTTTATTACAAGGGATTGTGAGAAAAAAGAAAATTGTCGACACTTGTCACATGACGTTCCAGGAAGTTTAATAGCTGCAGATAAAGTGTATTTTCAGCTGAATATGTCTTTTAACAGAGAAACAGCTGAAAAAAGAAAAGCATCAACAGAGAAAAGGGAGACAACGTAAAACACAGATAAATACTGTCAATTCAATCACGTAATGTTTAACGAGGAGGAGATAATTGTCGTCCTGACGCTGAAGTCACAGCTAAGCTAACGCTAAACTCTAAACTTCAGTTTGGTCAAATGGATTAGTATTTTATGGTTAAAAGACAAGCAGGAGAGGTCCCTAGACTGATTTTGGAGGAGAGTCTGAGACAGGGACAAAAAAAGAACATCAGGGACTGGAACTTAATGCGTTAACAGTGTTTGTGCTCATTGTGCTCATACAGACAGAAAAGAGGAGAGGAAAGAGTTATCAGCTTTGAAGCTTATTTAAACAGCTTTGATGTGGAATTTAGTCAGTGTCAGTGTAGATTTATAAGTTTAGAAAAGCTGCAACAAAATGGAGTCATTTTCTGCATCATTAAAAACAGACGAAGCACCATTTCTGTGACAAACTCCGATGGTTTACGTCTAAAACACGGCTGTTGTCAGTGACACCGTAAAGACCCATGTTTCAGCTTCGTCCATTAAATACAAGTTATAGAACAGACTTTTATTTTCCCAAACAGCTGTGAACACTGTGTAACGACGTTAAAGTGACATTTAAGCTTTACGCCTGTGGTGCTCTGGTTTCTAAAGGTCATCTGTGCTCGGAGCAGTGACTGTGGGTTTTTCTTTAGTTTTGTGAAGAAGCTGGTGTCTGTGGAACTGTGAGCATCGTTGGCTGTAATATTGTAAACGTCTGAGTAATTCATGGAGCGCAGCCGCCGTGTTTGTTTTTGGACGAGCAGCAGGAGGATCACCCGTGACGTTTTACACTCGTTTGTTTACAGCATCGTGTTAGGAGAGATTTGTCTCTGTTTGCTATATCATTAAAACCTGTTCAAATCTATATAAACCTGTTAAAATCCATCTAAAACTGGTTTAAATCCATCTAAAACCTGTTTAAATCCATCCAAACCTGTTTAAATCCATCCAAACCTGTTTAAATCCATCCAAACCTGTTTAAATCCATCTTAAACTGGTTTAAATTCAACTAAAACCTGTTTAAATCCATCTTAAACTGGTTTAAATTCAACTAAAACCTGTTCAAATTCATATAAAATTGGTCTAAATTCAAGTAAAACCTGTTCAAATCCAACTAAAACCTGTGTAAATCCATTTAAAAGCTGTCTAAATCCAACTAAAACCTGTGTAAATCCATCTAAGGCCTGTTCAAGTCAAACTAAAACAGGTTCAAATCTTTCAGCTGCAAATAGATTATAGAAAATAGAAATAGAATAGAATAGAATAGAATAGAATAGAATAGAAAATAGATTATCAAACAGCGGACATTTATAACAAAGAGTGATATTGTCTTAATCCAGTTGTCTCCAAGGTTTAGATTGAAATCTAAGTTATTTATCACATATTTTAATAACAACGGATCCCTTTTTGCCACAATTTTTCAAATGAGATGATTCTTCTTTTTTTTTTTAGCTTTTAGTTTTAGTTCTGCCTTTTGGTTCACAGTTTCTACCTCAATCGAACTGCTCCAGGTCTCACTTGAAATGTTTTAAGCTGAAATCAGAAACTAAAGTCTTTGCTGATGCTGGTTTGAATGTGTTCTTCGTAAAAAACAAGTCCTAAAATGTAAAGCCATGGAACTGAACCGTGAAATGTCCACTTCATCAAATGTTTAACTCACTTAAATCTGTAAAAATCTCTTCAATCGTTCGAGAAACGGCGTGTTTTCCTGGCGGCTGCTGTTGAAACCAGTGGGATTAAATGGGTTCAGGTAAGAACAGCTCATAAAGTCTCTGCAGATCTGTTTGAAGTTGTGTTGAATTACGAGTGGATTTGTAAAAAAAGCCTCGGTGCCGTTCTTCAGGCTCGTACCTGCAGTGTTTTAAAGCCTCTGCTCTGTTTGTGTCCGTCTCTGAATCTGCTGCGAGAATTTAAACCAATCACAAAAAGACGAACTCATGATATTTCTGTCCTTGGCGCAGAAAAGAAACACAAAACAACACATTTATTTAGGGATTTTTGCAACAACTAGTTTGCACCAAAATAAACAAAATGGCACATTTTACAATATTTTTATTATAGTAAAAGTGTCCTTTAATGTGTCTCCACTGCTTGTCTCTCAACATTCAACCCACTCAATTATGTAATAAAACATAATATTAACTTAATACTTTTCCGAAAGGAAAATGTTAGTTGTAATGGAATTTATAAAATGTTGTTAAAAATAAAAGGGTTTAATGTGTTCTTTACCCTGGAGTCCTGACGTGATGGACTCATTTAGTTTTATTGTTGTGGCTCAGGGTCATTTCCATCACATTAAAGCAAATGTGTTTAAGGTCGGACTCATAAACCAGACCAGAACCATTAGAGAAGGACACACATGTCAAAAGAGTCTCATGAATCAACTGCAGCGAGAGAAAAATCAACACCCTACATTTACTTAGAATGTCAAAATAAAGCAGAAATTAGCATTTTATATTGTGTGTATAACTTATGCTAACGCTAAAAGTCATCATGAGCTGCTAACACTTATAATAGGAGTCTTTATTATCAAAATGTGACAAAATGTCATTTCCATCACATTCTATAAAGTGAAGCAAATGACATGTTGTGATTTCATGTTAATTTCTTCAAAATAAATGCATTTTATTGAATTTATTTTGCCTTTATTTTATTTAACTTTATTAGAATAACTTACAATTTAGTTGTTTTTTAACTTATAATTAATATTTTGTGTCATGTCACAGATCTCAATTTTAAGTTAAAATCAGAAATAATAATAATGGCTCAACAACTATTGAAAACTCTTTTTACACAATAAGGACAACCTCAATATCAATCCATTCTACTAAATATATTTATTCCCTCGTCGTGCGACGATGGAGACGTTATATTCGAGCCACTTTTCTGTTATCGATCCGTTCCTCGCTCTGAGTGATGAAAAAGGATTATACGGAGCAGAATGCGACTTATGGAAAGCTAAGGACGCTCCGGAGCCTCGCGTCGGGTTAAAGCCTTCGAGAGTCATTAAACTCACTGAAATATGAAGAGGCTTGAAACTTCAAAAAGCTCAAGGCTAAACTCACCTTAAACAACTCCAGCTTTGACTGAGTCCAAACGGAGTAAATCTGGCGGCAGCTCGTTCCCACCTACACAAATATTCACAAATATTCACGAGGCCTAATCAAAGACGTCTGTTGTTTATCTTCAGTGGAAAGTTGCCACTGGTTTGAATCCAAATAGTTTTAATGTTTAAGACTTAATTTCTCCTCAAATGACTCAATGGATTAAATCAGCTGAGCTGCACTAAGACTACCATCTAGTACTGACAGTCACTGTAATCTAACTATCCCATGTATTTGTTACATCCCGGTTAGATTATGGTGATTCTCTGCAGCAGGACTCACCAATAACTCTAAAGTTTTCATCAGAAACTAACAGGAACAAACAGACGAGAGCACATTACCCCAGTGTTAGCTTTAATGTTAGCCTCAGTGTTAGCCTCAATGTTATCTCAGTGTTAGCTCAATGTTAGCCTCAGTCTTAGCCTCAGTCTTAGCTCAGTGTTAGCCTCAATGTTATCTCAGTGTTAGCTCAATGTTAGCCTCAGTGTTAGCTCAGTGTTAGCCTCAATGTTATCTCAGTGTTAGCTCAATGTTAGCCTCAGTCTTAGCCTCAGTCTTAGCTCAGTGTTAGCCTCAGTGTTAGCTCAGTGTTTGCCTCAGTGTTAGCTCAGTGTTAGCCTCAATGTTATCCTCAGTGTTAGCTCAGTGTTTGCCTCAGTGTTAGCTCAGTTTTTGCCTCAGTGTTAGCTCAGTGTTAGCCTCAATGTTATCCTCAGTGTTAGCTCAGTGTTTGCCTCAGTGTTAGCTCAGTGTTAGCCTCAATGTTATCCTCAGTGTTAGCTCAGTGTTAGCCTCAGTGTTAGCTCAGTGTTACCTCAGTGTTAGCCTCAGTGTTAGCTCAGTGTTACCTCAGTCTTAGCCTCAGTGTTAGCTCAGTGTTAGCTCAGTGTTAGCCTCCCTTTACTGGCTTCACATTGAATTCAGAATTAAGTTCAAAATCCTTCTCCTCCTTTAAGTTATTTGACAGATTCATAAACTGGACTGTCATAGAGACTCACTTTTGAGTCTGAACAATCCACAATTAATATTTTTAATTACTTTAATTACTTTTATAATTTACCTACTATACAAAAGTTAAAGTCTGACAAAGTGAAATGATTTAAAATAAAGTGAATAACCTTCTGTTAAATTGAAGGTTCAGTGTGTTTATTAACAGTTGTGTGATTAATTACAGCCAGATTTGTGATTAATTTGTAATTTTTTTTAATCATTTCCCTGATTACATTATTATCTACATTTTTGCTTAGTTCTTTGCTGTTCACTCGTCGTCCCTCTGTCCCTCTCCTTCCAGTCGTCCCGGTGTCAGACGTATGACCCTGTCCCATGTTCTTGTCTAGTTCATCCCGTTACGGTCGTTTGTTTTTGTTCAGCCCTTTGAGGGAATCGTTGGTGTGAAACTGAGCTTTAGAAATAAAACTGAAACACGCTCAGAGCTGTGTCTGACCTTAAACCTGCAGGAATAATCCAACAACGAACCACTTTATCCAGGTTTGTGTGTGATTCTGAGTTTGTTGTTGAGTAGCTGCAGTTTTCCTTCAGATCGTCCCAAACGTTGGACGCAGCAGATGTTCTGGAGCAGATCACAGTCGGAGCCGGTCGTTACGTTTCCCACAGCAGCCATTAAAAATCACTTACTGTTCACGCTGCAGCTCGACTGAAGCACAGAGTTACCAGAGGCATTACCAGCAGGGGATTATGGGTATTTTTGAAGGAGAAAGGGGACACTGAGCTGTTTTAGTCGAAGGGTTGTCATTTTCTCTCAAACTCCAGGGTTTCTACTGTTTGAATAATGTTTGATTATGTGTTTAGTGAGGATTATAAAGTGTTAAACAGCTTTGGATCAGTCCCTGTCGTTAAGAGTCAGAAACATGGCTGTCTCTCTCTGCTTCACATCAAACTCCTGCAGCCTCTGAATAAAGCTTTAGAAAGATGGGAATAAAGCAGAAACAGTCGAATGTTTACTGCAGCAGTCTCACTCCAAAGAAGGAGGATCACACGAGTCAATGGATGCATTTTAGAAACTAGAAAAAATAAAAACAGACCAGTTTTCCTCCAAAATACTAATCCATTTGACCAAACTGAAGTTTAGAGTTTAGCGTTAGCTTAGCTGTGACTTCAGCGTCAGGACGACAATTATCTCCTCCTCGTTAAACATTACGTGATTGACAGTATTTATCTGTGTTTTACGTTGTCTCCCTTTTCTCTGTTGATGCTTTTCTTTTTTTTAAACTTCCTGGAACGTCATGTGACAAGTGTCGACCAATGGGAGCGCTCCTTTTTGGAGCATGTGATTGTCCAAGGTTTTCTGTTCCTGAATAGAGGTTCTCATCTATTACAATCCCTCAGAATAAACAGTAATCCTTTAATATAATTTCACAGTTATTTCAATAAAATCAGGCCTGAGACAAAACATAGCATCAATAAATCTGACATTTCATTTTTAAATTTCGTTTAAATGTCCCCAGAGTCAAAAAGTCAGATCAACAGTGTAAACTCTGTCTCTGTTGGTTTCTCTTCGTTGATGTTCGTTTATGACGAAACACACACGGAATAACATCAGGAGAATAAACTGTTTAGATTTAGATTCTTGTCTTGTTTTAAAATAACCTTGTGGAGAGAGTTTCTCATTTCAAAGCTGCATTTCTGTATTAACTCCATAAAGCAACATGTCAATGAAGAATAATTCATTGCATTTCTGACACATCTTCACTGCTCTGACCTTTACTTTACATTTTCAATCTCCACTTAAAGCATGAAGAGGAGTGGATGTCTGGCCTCATTTAACAGATTGCGTTTCTTTCTGATGAAAAACCTGCAATAAATCATCAGTCTGAGCTAAATATATAATAGAATAGATGCAATTCTGTGTATTTTGGTGCATTTAAGATGGCTTCATGATATTTTTAGGTGTTTAATACAGTTAAAAACAACGCTCTTGTTTTGAATTATTGATTTTTTTCATAAATAAATTAAATTCTTTTCAAATATAACATAATGTCTAATGATATCGTACATTAAAAAAGGCATAATGCATAACACATTTTCATCAGAGTGTGTTACATCCTAAAAGTTATTTGTAATTAATTAAAAATGACACTGAAAAGATAAGTTTATTCCATTTATATCACATCTGTCTGACGCTAAAGTACAGTCTCAGTCTCGTATGAACCTGATTTAATGGAATTAGAGAATCGGCGGCTTTAATGCTATGTCCTTTTTCTGCCTCCGCCAAAATAAAGTGGTTTCACCTGCCGTTAAATGACACAGCTTTTATTTTGACAGGATTGTAAACAGTATATTTATCTTTTTTGAGCTGTTTCTCTGTAAAATAAGACATATTTTCAACAGAATAACCCATTTCCTTGGTTTATTTCCTTGTTCCTTCGTTGTTGACGTCAGTGTCGACCAATGGGAGCGCTCCTTTTTACCTGAAGTGAGCTGTGATTGGACAAAATCCTGCTGTGGACTGATCATTCTCATCTATTAAAATCCTTCATTATAAAGACTAGATCACGTCTTAAGGTCTCATTTTTTCAGATGATTCCTGTTACAATAAACTTTAGGAGATTACACTGAAAAACTAAATGAAACAGGAAAAAAATGATGTAATGGACTTTTAAATGCACAGATGTGTTTATGGTCCAGGACAGAGTCTGGAGACACTGTCGGCACTGTTCACTTTAGATTTGGTCCAGGGCTTCACTCAGAACATTTGGGGCTGAATTGTTTTATTCAAATAAAAAAAAAAGACAAAACAAATCAGATTAAAAAACAGGGTCAGACTTGTTAAAGCCAAGCACCATTGGAGAAAACACACTAGAAACAAAAGTAGTGCTTTTTAAGATTTACTGAAGGGTCACAGCACTGTTTATCTCAGGAAAAAAGGACATGGATAATTATTAGACTTCCAATGCAAAAAATAATGAGGAGGAATCCATTTAAAGAGACGTAGCCTGATTTAATAAGGTTTGCAATTCACAAAAAGAGTAGAAAGTAGAAAAGCTGGTAAGAAACCAACCGGGGTCAGGTCTGTTTTAGCTTCACTTTGGTCACTTCCTGTTGTTTTGATTAATTTTAGCTTTGTTTTCTTAATTTCTGCTGTTATTTATCCCTTTTAATTTCTGATTTGGTCATTTTTAACCAAGATATTTCAATATATTCACATGATGGATGTTTGCTCATTTCTTTGGACGAGATACTAATGGGTTCATCACAAAGTCTCTTTCTGCTCGACTTTAAACAGACGTCTGTAAAATACTGGGTTCAGACAAAACATCCAGGTTTAAGTTGTTATCAGTGACTCATCCAGAGGCTTATTTTACATGAATGTGTTGTTTTTCTGCTGAAGATTACAGTCATTACCGCTCTCCTGTGAATCCACTCTCGACATGAAAAAGCTTTCAGTTCGAGAGGCTGCAGGTGTTTAATTAAACCTAATTCAATCCCGACTTTTAAAAACCCACTCTCTAAACACTTGAGGCAGAGCTTTTTTATCTTTTTCATCATTTTGGCTTCATTTTAACCCGAACTCTACGCAGATTTTCACAGACATCTGATTGTCTCGGTTGAAAAAGTACAGCAGCATTTTGTTTGTGATGAATAATTCCAGCGTCTGACGCCGAAAACATCTAAAATCCTGAAATAAACAGAGCGGTACAAAGCGTCTGGTTGTGTTTACACAGTTTTTCTCTCAGTGAGCAGTGACAATCGTCTAAATCATAAATGAGACGAGCTCTGAGGCTGCCTCCACAGACGCTGTGACAAATACAGAAGAAAAACACAGGAGACGACGGAAAATATACTTTTATCTTTTGATTTAAAAGCAGTCCTATGTGACTTTTTCCTAAAGCTTCATTCAAACTGAAGAGTTTTGGCGTAGAGTCGGTTTTAGAGGCGTTTACGTCGTCAAAAGTAGTAAAAGCATCACAAATAATCACACTGTCCTGCTGTATTTTCCACTCGGCCGTAAAAAGAGAAAGACAAAATGACATTGTTTTCTCAAATGACTTCAAGTGTCAAAATAAACTTCCTCTACACTATCAAAATAAAAGCTCACTAAAAACAGAGCGGCTCCAAGGACAGACTGAAGGTTTTGGGGCTTGTTTTCTGTCCTCTGAAGCAGGAGAGAGGTTGTTGGACCTCTTTGTGCACCTTTAACGACTCAATTGTAACAATAAAAGTGACTTTCAGTGGCCAAGCTTATCTTCTCCTGAATGCACTTGTAGTTCACTTTTATTTAGTTTGCACCAAAACAGTAAACTATCCATTTTGCACTATCCATGTGCACTGCTCAAAGCCTGGTCCACACAGCGTTCCAAACTGATATTTGAAACTTCTTGGGAAAGCCAAAAATTACACTGCATTTCATAAAACTCCCATTTTTCAAGAACAATGTGAAGAAGGAGAAGATCTGGGGCTCAATAAACACAGCGTTGGGTTTAGACGCTCTGTAATTACCCACAGCAGCTACATCTGTTTATCTCTGTCTGCAGCAGGCTTTAAATTACAACGTAGAGTAACAAACGTAATTTGGGATAAATTAGTGAATGATTTTGTTGCTTAAACATTTGTAGAAGTGAGAATATCCACAAAAATATGATAAAGTTGCTTGAACGACGGATGTCCTTGGTGTAAACTGACTCTTAAGCTGTTGTTAGCGTTATGTCGACCTGGACGACTGAGAACCTCCACAAACGTCACATGAGCTGTTTACTGTTTGAATATTTCTCTTGGACGTCTATGTTTTTGAGCTCAGTGTTTGGTCTGTGCCTCGTGTAAAGATTTTTTGTGATAAAAGTAGTTCAATTTTTTTTTCTTTTTTATTTCTTTTCACCTGGATGTAACTTTTCTGTTATTTTAACCATCATTTGTGACTAAAACAATAAAAACTGAGGCTCAAACTGTGACAAAACTTTACATTTATCTTTTGAAACTCAAGCTAAGTTTTGATTAAACATTTTACAAACATCTGAAGAGTTTTGATGAACCACAGCAGCACTTTTAGTTCTAAGAAATGATTCAGAAAAGTCTAAAAACACATTCCAGACTTTGTGCTCAGACAAAACGCAGCGTTAGTGTGAACCGTGAAGCGAGGGGCTCTTCAGAAACACAATAACCTGCATTAATTCCAGAAAACAGCGGCGGAGCGGGGTCTCATTAGTCCAATCAGCTGCTTCGTTTCCACAGAGACGCGGAAAAAACCTGCAGTGCCTCGTAAATTTCAAATGAGCGGGGCTAATGTTAGAGGCGAGATTTGTTAATAATGTTTGTGTTGAGGCCTGGCAGACACTAAACGACTCCAGGAGAGCTTCAGATGATGACTTTAGGAAAGAGTAAGAGACGTTAAAATCACAGAGCGCAGCTGAAGATCTAATAAAGACAGGGCCTTGTGTGTTCTGCAGCTCCTCGACCTCGTAACAGCCGTAATTCACTGAGCACAGCCTGATATTCTCAACGTCACGCGCCGTGGATTTGAGCAAAGATACTCTGCACTATCTCCTCTGAGTTTACTCTGTGGATTAGACCTCTAACCTGCAGAAACACAGCATTTGAAGAAAAAGAAAAGAAAAGAAAGACAAAATGCAGGATTTTCCCTTGACGTCCATCAAATTTCAACATAATTAAAGTCTAGGTTTAAGGTCTAATAATTGCCTTAAAATAAAACGTGTAAAAGGGCATTGTCTTAAATGTTATAGGAATTAATTAAACAAAATGGAACTATATTTTCATTTTTGTATATTCACCTCATTTGAATTGAACCTCTCCTGCTTCACTTTTGTTAAAAAATAAAACTAGACCAATTTTTCCTCCAAGAAATACTTGTTTTGGTCTGAAATCTGACTCAAAAAGTGAAAAGTGTGGACTCAGTTTGGTTTCCTCTCAAGTAAATTTAAATTGAAAAACACAACATGTATTATTTATTCCTTCGCGTTGTCGGCCATGTTTGATTCTTTTAAACTCAAGCTTGATTTAACACATCCCTTAAAACCCTCACCTGGGGCTTTGTTGTGAAAGAATTGCCCGAAAATTTCAAATCAAAAGCTTTGTAGGCCAGTTTTCTTCCTTCATTTTTCAAAGTGCATTGTTAAAACAGGACGACAGCAGTGGAACAAAGTGTTGCTCTGATTGAAACTTCAAGGCCGGCACTTGAAGCTGTGACCGTGTGAGTTAAAGCTTTCACTGCGTTGGAGATGAAAATTGTGCCATTATGTTTGTATTTTTAGAGGAAACTGTGTCTTCATTTTTGCCGTTCTTCACTTTAACAGCGTCTGTGTCCTGTCGGCGTTTTTCGTGGAACTCAAAGGTTTCGCCGAACGCGGCCTGATTTATTCTCGTCCGCTCGGTGTTAAGTGTCGTTTCAGTCGCTAAAGGTCCCTCTTTCCACGACGATGACGAGGCTAATGCGGCTAATGAAGGGTCGCGGTAACGGCCAATTAGAGCCGACGATGAAGAGGAGGGAACGGGTCAAAGGTCAGAGGAAGAGGGTTTATGGGGAAAAAGCTCCAGGGGTGACTCAGGAAAACAATGGAAGTGAAACTCATGAGGCTGCTTTAGTCTTTAGAGAAGAACTGACACCTTCTTTATGCCCTTCTCTGTTTAATCTGGTGAAAATGTACAGCTTGTTAGTGAATATAAATATCTTGGGTTATTTATTGACTCTAAGCTGATGTTCTGTAAAATAATCAAGATTCATTTGACAAATTTCCGCTTAATTAGAAATCATAAAATCAGGCACAAATACAGTGAAACCTCTTGAAACATTGAACAAACTATGAAAGTATTGGATAAAAATATCTAAGCTTTACCATCACTGCCTGATTAGAAAAACTTGAACTAATTTACAAAACTTATGCCTGATTTAAAAGGTAACAAGCTTCAGCAGAAATCATCCTATGTTCGTCGTATGTACGTCCAGTTCTCATCCCTAATTATTATCATTATTAATTATTATTATTATTATGAGCCCACGGCCTCGACAGAAGTACTTTAAGAACTTTATTTTTTAAACGTTCCTATAACATTTAACATTATTTTCACATTTAGCTCGTCTTCTTGGAATAAAAACAGACGATGTTCAGCTGGAGGCTCCAGAGTGGAACATGCCATTTCATATAATCCAGAAACAGGTTTTGTCAAAAGCGTCAAACCATATGGAGCTCATCCAGATTTGATTATATTGACACATTTTCCTGTTGGAGGCGGTGGGTTTGTGTCGTTCTGACGCCACTCCGAGTAACGCCGTCGCTCTTCAGAGTTTATCAGAACAGACGTGAGGCAAATAAAAGGCTTTAAAAGATTTGGGGAACAATCTGTCGTCTGTGTGTTTTTTTAATTCAGCCGGGATCAGACGGATTTATGTGTTTATGAACTTCACTATCGGCGCGTCGTCATGGCAACAGCAGCAGCAGCTCGGCGTTAAAAGTCTGTCACTTTGATTGTGGGGCTTTTATTCTGTTGTTTTTATACTAAAGAAAAAAAAGAGTCTTCACACAAACTCTGTGCAAAAACCTGGAAAGTCTTTTACAAAGTCAAATACAACCTGTCGTGGAAGTTTTTTAGCAAATAGAGAATGTAACCCCACGTTCTGCTGCTCATTTATCGTTTATTTCTTCTGTTATGGACGACGTCAGTCCATTAGCATCAGAAGAAACACTCAGAAACCCAACCAGACGCCTCTTGTTCGAACGAGAGCCGAGTCCAGGGACGTGCACACATTCATATTGTTGTTTTAAGTGCCCTTCAGAGGACAAATGAACAGAATGAGTTTCGATTGTATCTCATGATGTATCTTGTGTTATTACGGGATGCACAGTGAACGCCTCTCAGCTCGCAGTATTTCTATAAGACTATTAGATGTTCTGCAGCGCATCGCCTCAATGTACATCACACACTTCAAATAAGAGAAGTGGACATTAACAACATTTACTAAAGCATTGAAAAAACGGCTGCTTGAAGTAAAGATGTAATCATTATTTATAAAAAGAGGCCCGTTGAGCTGCATTTACAAATTATATATAATTAAGACGGAATATTTTTGACCATTTTCCTTTAATGCCTTGTACTTTTGCTAAAGCTCTCATCATCTCTACAACAGAAAACATCCATTCATCCATTCAAGTGGACAGAGATATTTTTAACTAAAGTCCGGTCAGTATCTTGTGTCTTATTTGCCAAGAAATGGTTGCCGTTTTCAAAGAACATAACATGAGACACAACTTTTCCACCAAACATTAAACTAACAAATCTGTGCAAGAAATGAGAGTTTACAGGTTTTTGCTCAAATATTCTTGTGTTTCTGTTTGAATGTGGTCTTTTCTGTCCTGATTTTAAGCCCAGAGTCTGCTATAATCTCACATATTAACGTGTAAATGTCCATTAATATGTATTGTCCCTCTAAAAATAAACAAAAAAAACAAACAGGCAGCTGGGAATAAACAGACTAACAGCTTTACGAACACCCTGAGTTTGATTTGACTCGACTGGAGTTAATATCACATGAGACACGTTCACAAGTGTCTGAAGAACATTAGCAGGGATTCAGCAGTGTTTTCTCACACCGTTAGTTCCATAGTTTTAGAGACGATAGACCCAACAGGACACAGTCTGAGGCAGAAGTCTTTAATGCATCCTACAAATGTCCCAACAGTTCAAACAGGCGAGAAAATTCAACACTTAAAGTATAAAGTGTCCTAACTGCCTTTTTTAACGATAGAGCAACAGCCTCTGATTATGTCTGTGCACAACTCTGATCTTCATCCATTAAAATCCTTCATAATAAAGTCTAGATCACGTCTTAAGGACTTTTTTTCCTGATCATTTCTGTTACAATAAGCTTTAAAAGGATTCAACAGAAAGTTATGACTCCAGTTTAACTACAACAAATATAAATAAATAGTTACTGGAAAAGCTGAGTCGTCTTATTCGTAGAAATAAAGGCTGACGTGGAGCATTTTACATTTTAGAGACAGCAGAATATTATTTGCACGAATGACGAAAAAGTGGGACTTCTAAAAACGCAGTGAAGTAAATGACAAGTTAATTTAAACATAAATGGCTGCAGTGGTCCGCCTCAGAAGATTACAGCTGAGAGTATCATGGAAACGAGGAGCTGTGTTAAATGAAGTCGACGAGGCTAAACCGGGACATGTTTGAGTGAAACCTCTCCTCGTTCTCAGCAGCACAGCCTCAGGAGTTATTCAGGGGCGTCTGGGCTTTTTCTGTTTCAAGTGTAAATGTGAGAACGGTGAGCGGGGATCGACTGCAGCTGGGTTTGACTGGTTTCCACAGAAAACACGAGCAGAAAACACCAGCGACTGTTCAATATTGTTGTCTCAGACTTGACCTCCACATTTACACAGAACAACTGTGTTTTATAAAAAGAACCAAACCAGGAGCACATTCTCACATCAGTACAGCGTTACTCTCAGAAGTGGTATTTTATTTTTGATGTGGTTCTATTATTAGCTTAAGATCAAGTCAGTGCAAGATAAAGAAATGTTAATGTCTCTAAAATACACTGGAATTAAACATGTCCAATTCCCAAAAGAAGAAGATATGAGAGAAAACTTTTACATTTAAACCATCTCTCAAGGTTTAAATATGACATTAAAAATGTTTTATAATTACATTAATATGAATATGCATTAAATGGTGGGGTCAACATTATTCTAAAAAAAACAAACAAAAAAACATTAAAAAATAAAAATAAAATATAAAAAAATATTTAACATAATTTTAGAAGAAGATAAATAATTAAATAATAAAATAAAATAAAGATTTATAATAATAATTTTAATATTGCATAATAAATTGTTTTATATTTCAGAAAGATCATGTTTTGACTTTGGAGAATACTTAAATTATAAATATTCTTAGATATAAAAACAAAAGTATATGGTCATAATCACTTTTCATGTTTAAATAAGTCAGAAAGTGGATAAAATCTCATATTTACTGCATCAATCAGCTTCACTCCTTGAGTTTTTAACCCCGAGTTTGATCTGGCAGGTGCAAAAAGACACAGACGCCACAGAAATCTGAGCTTTGACAGCTTTTCCGACGAACGAGCGAAAGAACGGGGAAACCAGGTCACCACGGCAACAGGCTGCAGCCGCCGGGTCACGAGCCAATCACACGCCATCGATTTTCTGTCGGCTTCAGAAGAGCCTTACTCCCACGAAGGCGCTCACATCTGCTGCCTCTGCTCATCGCCAGCAGCAGAGAGGCCTCATACCCGAGAAATGAGAGGAGTTATCTTTCATCTTTATATTTTATAGATTAAAACACAATATAAAGAAGTGAAGGAAGAGATTTGTCATTTACTAAAAATATCCATAATAAAAGGTGCAGAAGATGAAAGTGTCAGAGGATTAAAATGTGAGAGACAATAGGAGCTGCTAAAAACAAACTTAAACATGAGCCTTAAGACATAAGAATGTAACGAGGAGAAAGAAATCCATTTTGTAAAACAGAGTCTTCAATATTGATTTGTTCATTTGTACCGAACTCTATACTTCTGTAAATTTACAAAAATACTCTTCTTCCTTCAGCGTTTTGCAGAACAAACACATCAATGACAGCTCCACCTCTCTCTGTCTCTCACAGAAGTAGTGTTGTTTGCAATTATTAATACACTTTTCAACATTTCTCTTAATTTTCCAGTGATCCGCGATATAACTATTATCTCAAGGCGTGTTTCCACTGGAGCGGTTCAGGACGGTTCAGGACGGTTCATCACCAAAAGGAGTCTGAAGTTTTATTAATCCCACCAGATGCAATTCATTTGAGCAAATAAAACAAACAACAAACAACACTAAACATATGGAAGAAAACACTGATCTAATAGAATACATTTATGAAATATGAGTATGTTTTAAAAAATGAATAAGACTCAAATAAAAAGAGAAGTACTACTGAGAATTGAAAAGATAAACAGCTGTTGTTATAAAAGATTTTGATACAGATTTGTTGTAAAATCAGGTAAAACATGGCGAAGTCTCAAAGGAAACAAAGAAAATTCAGATTTTAGGACGTGTCCAGATGTGATGCAGAATCTGTTTGTTACAGAAAGACTCATGATTTTAGAACAGATTTGAACTTTATTATTAAGACTGTTCTTGTTTTTGAGGCTGTTAAACCAACAGATAAATGAAAAACACCGGAGGCTCTCAATAAAAGCCTGATTAAAACAACAGCAGTGGGACTAACCAGAGGTGTGGACTTGAAAGTCATGACTTGGACTCCAGTCACAAATTTGATGACTTGTGACTTGACTTGATAAAATGGGCAAAGACTTTTGACTGGACTTGGACTTGAACGCCAATGACTCGGGACTTTGACTTGAGCCCTGTGACTTGAGATGACTTGATGCTTTTTCTCAAAAACAAAACAAAAAAACAAGTCTCATACGAAAAGTATACAGAAAGCAATTTATTTAACTCTCCTCATCATATTATGTACGTGCTCTCTGCAGCACAAACATGTTCCTCCCACATCATCCGAACATAATGCAGCAAACCAACGCTGTTAAAGTTTCAAATATCCCTCGGAGGCAAAATGATCCCAAGAGTGATACAAAAACTACGAGGTTGTCGGCCACCAAAGAGTTGCTGTTTGCAAAACTTGTGGATCAAAGATTGCCGATGGAGATTCAACAACATCAAATTTCATCAGGCACTTGAAGTTACACAAAGAACGGTAAGAAGAACGTGCGGGCTAATGATTAGCTAACATTAGCATAGTTGCTACTTATGCTATTAAGACAGCTGGAGTACTCCGATCTTAATCACATTATTAAACCACGTAAACACCTTAATCGCATTAGTGCTTGTTTACCCCCCTTTTGCCAAAGTTACCGCTACCTTTCTGACTGAAAAGAAACTTTTATTTTGCGAAATAAAAGACGTGTAAGGGGTGAGTGTCTTAGCAAAACAAGCTAGCGGTTATTAGCAACAGCTGTTTCCGGTTTAAGACAGCTCCTGCTTCAGTCAGTCACAGCATCGATATTATAGTAAATATTACATTAATCACGAGTCAATTTAGTGAAAGTATAAAGCCTTTTGTTGAAATATAGTTAAGAGGCTTAACGTTGACAGCATAATGCACAGAAAACGGACTAAACGGGAGACCGGAAGTGCACTGTTGACCGTAGCGTTAGCTTTGCCTCCAGGCTACACACGAGGATTTACTATCGTCGTTTTTACTAAGTATTGACATATTGGCAACATGTTTAACTGTCTGCTTCAAATATATTTTATATCTTATATAAATATTACATTATCCCACATGATAGCATCCTATCTATCTATCTATCTATCTATCTATCTATCAGATTATGCTTTTATCTTGTGGTGCAAATGGAATACTCCAATTCCAGATGCACATGTAAACACCTTAATCGGAGTATGAGCTTTATCTAATTATGAACCTTAATCAGAGTATGATGTGCCATGTAAACGCAGTCATTGACGCTTAAACTAGAACCTCGGGGCGCCAGGATGTATTTCTTCTACTGAAGCTTAGTGCAAAATGTCGGTATGTTTCACGTTGGCAGCAAATTCACAAGTAAGACTGGGATGGGGTTGGACGAATGTACAGTCGATGGTTGGACCTGTAGCACGTTGTTTTTACTTGGGATGGTAATCCCTCACGTATGTAAATACAATAAATATATATACATATATATATATATATATATATATATATATATATACATATATATATATATATAAGGCACACTCAAATAAGCGCGGTGCTTCAGCGTTTTAATATAAAATATAGGCTATAGCCTACAATGTAGCCCCTACATGTTGCGCTACTGTTGAGGGCAATTGAAAGTGTTGTCTGTGTTTTTGTAGCTCTGTGGCCACTTGGGACCTGCCTCGTCTCGGTGTCCGAGGCGGAGACGAGACCCACCTGTTCAGTGCTAAAACCTACATTTGTCAAATGTGCTGTTTAACCCGATGTAATGCTTGCTCAAATGTAGTTCTACAGCCTGACAGTACTAGTGTACACTTAAGCTGGGTCCCATTTGACTCCCTTAGCCCTCCCGCCCCGAGGTGGCAGAGTCAAACAGCGTAGTTCGATCTGCAGATGTAATGGGCAGATACATACAATGTTTACATGTGGAAATGAGCCATGTGCCTTTGCGTCTATTGACACTATACCATGGTGTGATACAGTCATATAGAATCCTTCTCTTGAAGCCTGTCTCGCCAGATCCATTTCAGCTAATCGTGAGCTAGTGGACTTGATTTGGACCAAGCAGCACTTCAGTGAGCCACAGAGCGTTTCATGTAGGCTAAGAACCGACTGCAATTAAGCTTAACTTTTGACTATCTAGCCAGTGGTAGTATCATTTTATTTTCTGTAAATAATATCAGAAATTACAATTTAAAATAACCAGAAATGTTGACTATGAGAAGGAGAAGGCTCTTTCTCAAACATGTAAGATTACTAAAGCACTATTTATCTAAACAATAATAAACAGGGAAAGACATATTAACATTTTGCATCAACATACATAGGGGATAGTGAGTGATCTAAGAAGACTTACACCAATACAGATACACAGATGGGCATTCATTTCATTATTAAAATATACGTTTAGTAGTAAGTAGATTTAATTATAATTTTGGCACTCACACCTCCATCAATAGAAGTGCAATTTGTATAAATATTTAGACAGCACACATTCTTATTGATACAAATATATTGGTATTTTGATAATTATGTTCCTTGTGTTTTATTAAAATAATAATAGTAAATATAATAATAATAGTAATAATAATAGTATAGACTTGAAACTTGAAATGAATTGAAACTCAAAGTATACGACTTTGGACTTGACTTGACAGGGACTTGGTCCCACGTCTGGGACTGACTCAGAAAGAGACAGTTTAAGGGGAATTCTTTGCAGTGTTCACATTAAATTTAAGTTAATCATAAAAGACAGTGCTTCTTATGTCTTAAGTGTTCTTTTAAGAGGTCACTATATCCACACTTTTATTATGAATAATGATATGTACTCAATGAGTCTTTTTAACGCTTGAAATCAGAGATAAGTTCCTTTGTTTTTTCAACAAGTCGTCTGATGGGACGATAGATAATCCTCACTAAAGCGAAAATGAGAAGCAAAAGGAAAAACATTAAACGGAAAGTTTTTTAATTGATTACACCTTGTTTTTGTCAGATTCAAACAGAAACATGATAAATACTGTACTTTTTCCCGACACAAAGCTAGTGTTTGTGTTTTTAAACGTGGTCAGTGTCGTTTGGCTCTCGCTTCATGAATTTAAACTTTGTATTAAACATAAGGGTTAGGATTAGCTGTATTATTATTACTCTCTAATATAACCAGCTCTATAACTGTCATGTTCAGAAAGATGAGAATAAACAGAAACAGTTGAATGTTTCCTGCAGCAGCTGTACCTCCAGCCTCTCGCTGCTACAACAGGATTTACTCTGATTTAGATTCAATATTAACCATGATCCAAGTTTAGAAAAGTCTGCTTCACAACATTATAACATCTATATATGTTTTATTAAAGGACATATTGTCAGAGAAAGTGGTTCTTGGCTGATTCAAAACTCCCCAAACCTTGACAGAATGAGGTCAAAAAACTAAAATCACTCATGTTTTTACTTTGAATATTAGTGCAAATCCATATTGTTCATAATTTCACTTTATAACTGACTTTGGATGACTTTACCTGAAGATGAAGAGCAAAATCTAATTAAAATTCAAACTCTGCAGCTAACATTTGAAGGAAAGTCTTCTGAATTCACACAAACGTCGACTGAAGAGGCCACAGAGACAAGTTTCTCCAAATTCAAGTCAAAAGTTTTTGGCACGTATTGGAAACTCCAGCAGAATTTCAAACAAGTCAAAACTATTTCTGAGACAAAGTCAAGGCTTTTTTGGTTGAAATGAAAGTCTGTTTTCAGCCACTGCAGCTTCCAGAGTTTGGAGACACTTCCAAAATTCTTCTAATGCATTTTTAATAAAATTCCTGGCGCACAATTCTGGTGAAAATACACTCAGCTGTGAACCAAATGGAAGATTGAACCTGTCTCCAACAAAACAACTGATAAAAGACAAAAGATAATATCAATATATATTAAAACCACTTTATAATCTAACACTAATACATGCGTTTTCTGAAAGACCTCGTATTCCTCGCTGCTTTTACTGAACAGATTACAGCGATCAGAAAGAGTACATTTTATGAGCTCAATCCTTTTCTTTTGAATTGAGCCGTTTTTAACAAGGCCATTGGCTTTTATTGGCCTCTCTTCTCTGAGGGGGGTTTGGGAGAAACGGCAGCGAAATTACTCACAAATAAAACTCCACACAAGGTTTTTCTACTTTGAGTTTTCAGTCAAACACGTGAAGATTTGTTTCCTTGCGCTGCAGGGTCATCACTGTTTGTTCTGGACTTTTGCCTTGAGCTAAATACTCTCTAAAAGGACCAGAAAATGGATTGAAAACAGAACTTAAAAGGGATAAAGTACCAATGAAACAGACAGAATGAGCTAAAAACATGTAATTAAATGAATTCTATAAAGATTATGATTTTGAATGCTCTCTTAAATCAATGCATTTCTATAACACCACATCCTGCAGCAGGACGAGGGAGGGACTCAGTGAGACCTTAACACTAACACCTAACATTAAACTATGATCAGTCAAGACGGACTTAAGTCTTGGACAAACTGTAAAAGAAGAAATAAAGTCTTAGAGTTTTATTAAAGAAGACTTTTTTTTTTAGAGGGTATAAGCTGATTTTTACAAATGGGATGTTACTGGTCGGGTTACGGTCTTTTATGTGATGGACATTTTGTTTTTGCCTCAAAATCATTGTCTAAACAGCATTAAATAAATGTGGTGTGTCCAAGTGAAAAATACCTGGTTCATTTCTACATTTAGTTGTAGTTTCAACCTAACTAGTATTGATTTAGTCCTGGTTCCGTCTTTAAAAAACAGACTTTACCAGATTTTTTCTCTCTTCTAATTGAGGAAAATGGTTTAAACCCAAATAGTTTATTGTAAAAACAGTCTTTCTGATCCATCTACTGTTTATTGTAAGGGATTGTAATAGATGAGAACCTCTATTCAGGAACAGAAAACCTTGGACAATCACATGCTCCAAAAAGGAGCGCTCCCATTGGTCGACACTTGTCACATGACGTTCCAGGAAGTTTAATAGCTGCAGATAAAGTGTATTTTCAGCTGAATATGTCTTTTAACAGAGAAACAGCTGAAAAAAGAAAAGCATCAACAGAGAAAAGGGAGACAACGTAAAACACAGATAAATACTGTCAATTCAATCACGTAATGTTTAACGAGGAGGAGATAATTGTCGTCCTGACGCTGAAGTCACAGCTAAGCTAACGCTAAACTCTAAACTTCAGTTTGGTCAAATGGATTAGTATTTTGGAGGAAATATTGGTCTGGTTTTATTTTTTAATAAAAGAGAAGCAGGAGAGGTCCCTAGACTGATTTTGGAGGAGAGTCTGAGACAGGGACAAAAAAAGACAATCATGGACTTGAGCTTTAATATTGATGTAACCTCTGTGTTTTAAAAATGAGTAACTGAGGACAAACTGTAAGCTTTTACATTTCTGTAAAACTGGTGTCTCATTCACTGTCTGTCTGCGTCTTTGGGAATGATCGACGCTAATGTACCCACACAGTGGAACGTCCTCAGGGATGATCATGATTATTTCCAGTGTGGACATGTCTTTGAAGAGAAGCATAAATAAACATAAAGCTGAGAGTCTGAGGAGTTTGAGGAGATGTATGTATTTTAAGTAGATTTTTTAAATTTCCGATAAAGTGTGTATAAAACTGGTTCTGTGGGAGGAATCCTGGTGTCAGGCTTTGATCTCAGTCTAATTAATTAAACGCACGTCTCAAGAGTGATTGGATGATATCAGAGGTCACACAAAGCTGAGAGCAGCTCATCAAATCTACATTAATTGTGTTTCTTTGAGACTGAAGTGAATTATCTTTGAAGAAGAATGAGAACCAACCTCTGACAGAGATTAGGACTGGATTTAAAAAGACAGCCTCAGGAGTCTCTGTGGTCTGACTTTAGTTAAAGGTGCTCTGTTCGGCTTTGAACCTGATTAAAACATTCACTCACTTTACACTTTTTATTTTTACTTTTTTTACATTTACACTGTATTTCATTGCCTCTCGAAGCTTTTTTTTTTTTTTTTCACAGAGCGAATATGTTCCAGTATTTCAAAAAATAATTTAAAAAAAAAAAATCAAAAAAAAAAAAATCAGATTCATTCTTAAACGCTTATTACGGTTCAATACGGTAAATATGTTTGTTGTTATTTAAAGAAAGTCCCATGTTTTGTTTTGTATTCCTCTTCAGTTGTGTTTGTGTTGCTGGAAACACTTCTACAAGTGAACAACCAATCACAGCCCTCGTTACAAACATGTGAATGTTGTGAATAATAACAATAAAGGATGTTTTTGTAGCATTCGATTCAGGAGTATATAAAGGGTTCTTAATGTCAAATGCACATTTATCAAAGATTTTCGATTATTATTATTTATTAGCAAAGTTTAAAAAAAAAAGAAGAAACTAAAACAGCCTTTAAAATCCACCCATAATTACTAAACCTAGTTTAATTGATCAAATTAAAAAATTCAAGAGCAACACCTTAATTTCTACTGAACCGAACCAAAACCAAAATAAAAACGAGGTACGTATCGAACGGTGGACGAGCCGTATTATTGTTAAAATCATGTTCTCCACTTTAAAGCAGTCCATGAAGCAGTGCTCATTAAACATGTTTGGATCAGTGTTGATTTTGAGACCCTCCTCTTCCTCCTCCTCCTCTTCTTCCTCCTCCTCCTCCTCCTCCTCCTCGCTCTGACCTTGTCAAAATGGCTGCCAGCGTTCACCACCTTTAAATATTTACGGCGCGGGGCCCTGACAGCCCGTTAGCGTACGTTCTCTCGGGGTCGGCTCCAGATACTTTCTCATTATCGGGGTTCGGCTTCGGAGGCGGAGAGGTCGGCGGAGGTCACAGCACGAGGAGGAGCCGCGGAGTCGTTTCAATTATTCTGAACACTCATGTGAGAGGAGTGTTCTGGGAAAATGTGTTGTTTCATGGGACTCTGGTGAGTAATGAGTCAACAGTGTGCATTAAGTCTGTATTATTTTGATTTTACAGCTGGAGAAGAGCTCAACCAGTGATAATTACTTGAAGGACAATATTCCTTTTCATATTGTTCATCATATTGTTCAGAAAGTATTAGTATAAGTCAGGCTAGCCTCAAAGCTAACCAGCTTAAATGCAGTATTATATAAGCTATTTAATTCCCGTAAAATATAAAAAGTAAAATAAAGTGATTTTTTGATCTTTTGTGGTGTCAAAATTTAATTCGTAAATTGTTATTTATAAAGTCATTATATGTAAAATCACTAATTGATCACTGACAGATATAATAACTTCTATTTTAAAGCAAGAAAGAGTTGCATATAAGGGATTGTAATAGATGAGAACCTCTATTCAGGAACAGAAAACCTTCCTGGAAAAAGGAGCGCTCCCATTGGTCGACACTTGTCACATGACGTTCCAGGAAGTTTAATTTTAGTTTGTATTTTCAGCTGAATAGGTCTTTTAACACATTAGAAAAGCATCAACTTCAGTTTGGTGAAATGGATTAGTATTTTGGAGGAAAAACTGGTCTGGTTTTATTTTTTAATAAAAGAGAAGCAGGAGAGGTCCCTAGACTGATTTTGGAGAAGAGTCTGAGACAGGGACAAGAAAAGAACATCAGGGATCAGAGTTCATCAGACTTTTTTGTTAAGTTTGGAGACTAACAGAAACCAAAAAACAGTCTTTAGTGTCTGAAAACATTCTGTAATCGTGGGCACTATAAAGTCCTTTAGAGCAGAAGTGTGTAGTGAGTGAGAGTTAGGCACAAGAAAGAAAAACTCAAATAAAAAAGTGTTGATAGAGAGTTGGTAAATTTTATGATTAAATTGGCTTGAATCTGAAAATAGCTGCCCTCAGTGATTTCTCCTCTTTCATTTTTACTAAAAGAACCAGAGGAGTCGTGGCTTAGTTTCTCTGTATCAGCCTCTTCTTGAATAAAAGTAAAAATACGACGAGAGAACGAGCAGCTCAGGAGAATCAGGTCATTAACACAGCGGAGTGAGTTAGTTACAGACGCCTGAACGCACCATGACGCTGTAATGACCGGAGAACAGTGAAGGGCTCATTAAAACAGAGTGAACGTCTGCGGAGTGACTGACGGGAAACAAGTGAAAACTGAGCAGACAGAGGGCCTTATGGGAAAATTATAACCATTCAGGAGTCTACTGGGGTTCTCTACAGCTGCTGTAGTTTGAGTTTTGACCCTCTAAAGCTACTGTAGTTGTAGTTTTGACCCTCTAAAGCTGCTGTAGTTTGAGTTTTGACCCTCTAAAGCTGCTGTAGTTGTAGTTTTGACCCTCTAAAGCTGCTGTAGTTGTAGTTTTGACCCTCTAAAGCTGCTGTAGTTTGAGTTTTGACTCTCTAAAGCTACTGTAGTTGTAGTTTTGACCCTCTAAAGCTGCTGTAGTTGTAGTTTTGACCCTCTAAAGCTGCTGTAGTTTGAGTTTTGACCCTCTAAAGCCACTGTAGTTTGAGTTTTGACCCTCTAAAGCCACTGTAGTTTGAGTTTTGACCCTCTAAAGCCACTGTAGTTGTAGTTTTGACCCTCTAAAGCCACTGTAGTTGTAGTTTTGACCCTCTAAAGCTGCTGTAGTTTGAGTTTTGACCCCTCTAAAGCTGCTGTAGTTTGAGTTTTGACCCTCTAAAGCCACTGTAGTTTGAGTTTTGACCCTCTAAAGCCACTGTAGTTTGAGTTTTGACCCTCTAAAGCTGTTGTAGTTTGAGTTTTGACCCTCTAAAGCTGCCGAAGTTTGAGTTTTGACCCTCTAAAGCTGCTGTAGTTGTAGTTTTGACCCTCTAAAGCTGCTGTAGTTTGAGTTTTGACCCTCTAAAGCCACTGTAGTTTGAGTTTTGACCCTCTAAAACTGTTGTAGTTTGAGTTTTGACCCTCTAAAGCTACTGTAGTTTGAGTTTTGACCCTCTAAAGCTGCTGTAGTTTGAGTTTTGACTGAACCAAAACAGAAAAGTCTAATTCCAGAGTAATTCCAGTTGACTGCTACACAAACCCTTACGAATAAAACTACATTTATTGTAAATAATTTGACCATTAATGAGAAAATGTTTCCTTAAATTGTCAAGAAAAAGCTCTAGCAAATGACCGATCGCGTCACGACCTCCGTCTCCTCGATCGTTAACAACAACAGCGACTAGAGAATGTCCCGTTTACTGAATCGATGGGTCACGCCGCAGCCCGAGCCCCGTATCACACGGATGAGCGGCGGGCCGTCACGCTCTCCAACGGCATTGATCGGGAGTCCGCCGCTGTTATGAGATTACAACACGAGCGACGGTGAGGCAGAAGAAGAATAAAGAGGTAATTCTCCAGAACCAACAGGCTTCTGGCAGAAACAGCCATCGAGGTGTGAGCTGATGAAACACAGAGACACACCGAGGCTGAACGCACCAAACATGAGACGAGTTCATCGCTGAAGGAAAATATAAAGGGACAGTGAGAGTCAGGGCTATTGTTATATTATTACTAGAGAGTAACAGTATGGTTCAGTTTAAATAGGGATTTTCTGGTTTTCATTCAGAACTAAAAACACAAAATGGGACTTATACTTGTCGTATCCTGATTTCATGTGAACTGCACATGAGCAAACTCAGTCGAACAGCTTTCATTCAGTGACATAAAGCTGATTGAGACTGTTATTAACCAAGAGATATTTCACTAAAACTGTGCAGTTTGACCAACTCTGGACGACTTTCATGTTTAACACGGCTCATGGTTGAGCTGGTGTTTCCTCTGGTCTCATTAACTCAGTTACTGCTTCACTGCAGCCGCTGTAGGACGTCATATTCCATAAGGTTTTTCTTATTATTCTGGGCTTTTTGACCTTTACTGACAGCGTAGTTGAAGCTGGACAGGAGATGGGGTCAGAGAGAGTGGGTAATGACACCTGACTGAGACTTGAACCCGGGTCTTTCTAAACGAGCTGCCAGGGACGCCATGTAAATATATCCAGAATATTGTCAAAACCAGAATAAAGCTCAAAATTGTGTTCTTCAATCACTGAAAAGTCCCAACAAACATCTTAAAACACTTCACTTTTTCACAAATAAATCTGTTGCAGGACTTTTTTTTTCAGCTGCAGCAGAGCGTTTACTAAGAGCCTGAGAAGTGGTGTTTTTCCACTTTTAAAAACTTAAAACTAACAATGCAAACTCTTCACTGCTGTCTTTTGAGAACAACTGTCCATCAACTTCAAGTATATTAACTTCCAACTGAACCAAAGCTGGACATGATCTAGACTGAATACAGTTGAATGCTTGGAGATAAAATAGAGATGTGACTTTCTGCTTTTCAATCCAGCGTTTAGTGTCTCTCTGCAGCCGACTGTAACAGCAGCTCTGGCATCAGATCTGTGGACAGTTCTTAGTAAAAACCTTTGATATAAAAAGCCCACTTCACTCGACGCTGTTGTTTCTGAGGTGACAGCTCAGAGAGAGTCTGCTGTAAAAATCAGCTCCAAGGCCAGCGGAGATGGACAAGTTTACTGTCCATTACAGCTGCACAATTTACTGCCGGCTTCAAGGAAAACAACTCTCCGACCGCGGCCTGTCACTCCGACTAAACCTGAGACAATAATCCACTTCAGGACGGACAGTGCTCCAGAGAAAAAACAGCTCCACTCGATCCATACGAGAGAAAAACGGCTGTAAAACTCTACCTAAACTCTTATTTTTTAATTTTTCTTTTATGTGCTGTTCTCTGAGCTGGAATAGACACTTTGTTTTCATCTTTTTCTCAAATACATGAAAAATATCCCCTTCTTTCCATTTGTCCACTCGCCTCCGACAAAATCTACTAATGTAATTCATCTCGGCTTGATTTAAGGAGCAACACTGCATTAGTTTTTATCTTAAAGGCATTTTCAACCAAAGGAAGATAAACAACCGACCTTTTCAGTTTCCAAAGGTTTTAATTTAGTGCCGTGCTTTAATTTATTGCCTCTTTTTCTCATAAATGTGCTCTTTCAGTCGCAGAAGCTTCATGATCCGAGTGAATGTACTTTGTCACATGAATGTTCAGAAGGTCATGTGACCGTGGAGGTGGAGGGGGGCTGCTCTGAAACAGCTGTCAGGAGTAATGAGCTGGAACATAAAGAGAACATATGACAGCGACGGTAATGCCATATGTGCCATTATTCCTGAGAGAGCAGCGTGTGGCGTGACAAAAGAGATCTGCAGCGATGGTTTTCACTCACACAAGCTCAAGGTCGGAGCTCAACTGAGTTTTGATGCTATCGGCCTTGAATCTGTGAAAAAAATCTGTAAACGACGTCTGGTTTGGCTCGTTTGATCGCTCCTTCGCCGTGAACACGTCTGAGCAGCAGAATTAATTATAGAGCGCAACATACACTTAATAAAATTGAATCTCGACATGGATGTTATTTCATCAAAGGCTGAAGCAGGATTCTCTGATTGGCCTGAATCTGGACTCTGTCACTGGTCACTCGTCTTTGATCCAGTCACACTGTGCGACCCAAGCTCACTTTTTCAATGCTACAAAGTGTGATTTTGCCAGGACTAAAACTCCAGTCCCTGATGTTCTTTTTTTGTCCCTGTCTCAGACTCTCCTCCAAAATCAGTCTAGGGACCTCTCCTGCTTCTCTTTTAGTAAAAAATAAAACCAGACCAGTTTTTCCTCCAAAATACTAATCCATTTGACCAAACTGAAGTTTAGAGTTTAGCGTTAGCTTAGCTGTGACTTCAGCGTCAGGACGACAATTATCTCCTCCTCGTTAAACATTACGTGATTGAATTGACAGTATTTATCTGTGTTTTACGTTGTCTCCCTTTTCTCTGTTGATGCTTTTCTTTTTTCAGCTGTTTCTCTGTTAAAAGACATATTCAGCTGAAAATACACTTTATCTGCAGCTATTAAACTTCCTGGAACGTCATGTGACAAGTGTCGACCAATGGGAGCGCTCCTTTTTGGAGCATGTGATTGTCCAAGGTTTTCTGTTCCTGAATAGAGGTTCTCATCTATTACAATCTCTTACAATAAACAGTAGATGGATCAGAAAGACTGTTTTCTGTCTCTGCTAATTGTGGTCTAGATTCTTCTTTCTTTGTAAATTGGTTTTCTACATGTAGATTTAATTCAAATGACAAATGACATGGAAACTGTCTTCTATTTGAAATCAGAAAAGCACTACTGCTTCACAAAGGTCTTTGTACAATCACTGAGCAACACTTGGAGCAGTGTAATTAGGTTTTTTGAGGAGACTTTCTGGGGCTGAGACACAAAGCGCTGCTGGTTTTTCTGATGAGAGCAGTTTGATTGTAAAATAAAGCAAACTGTGAGAGAATAAACAGGCCACTGTTCGTCTGAATGAGACAGAGGGAGTCAACATGAAGTGTTTGTGGAACAGATGAATGAGCTGTAAACACTCCACTGAGCATGTGCAGAAACACCACAGGAACATCCCAGTGGTGCTTCACGCTGGATTTACTTAGAAGCAGATCACGAGCTCGACATTCGAGGTCATTTCTTCTGCAGAGCTTCATCGACTCACAGCAGAACACGACATGAGCCGCACAGACACTGTTCCTTCTGTGAATGTGTACGAGAATGGAAATGACACTAGCAAACAGGTCAGGAGCAAACCACAGAACCTTCATCCAGGCACCAGACCAGAAATATTAATAACGTTCTTCTGAAAGAGAGTTTGAAGATAGTTCAGAATCAGCTTTATTGGCCAAATATGGAGCACACAGAAGAAATTTGGATTCTGCAGCTGTTGTTACTCTGGAATAAGACAAATTACAATTGGACATAGACTAAAAATTACAATATACTGTATAGAAATAAAAAAAAATAAGTGCAAACAATGTTGTGTGTGTGCTTTTCTTCTGGAAACTCTTTGTTGAAAATAAATATTGTTCATGCGTCTTGTACTTTGTGTTTGTTTAAACGACGTCCACTCAGAGTCTGCTCCAGGTTTCTGTCAAAAACACACTCTGCTCTCGGAAAGAAATAAAGTCACAGGATTAGGTTTGGTTTGTTCAGACGTCTGTGGTCCGTGTGGGGTTTACATTTTAATCAAATCATGGACAAAACCCAACCTTTTCGAGGGTCTCGGCACATGTTTGTTTCGCTCTGAGGCTGATCCTCGTGAACCTGCCAACTCTGGGATTCTGGCTTCTCTTTCTCTTCAGAGCCTCATTGTACGGTGGCCCAGATGGTTTACAAGAAAACAAAAATGCATGAAAATATATCCACAACAGAAGTGATTGGTCCTGGTTCTGTCAGATGGAGAAACTAGCCTCATAAGCTTCTGTGTTTCGTGCCTTTGTGCAGACAAATATTATTTAATGTGCTTTTTATATTTTTTGTTTAGTTAATCCTTCTGCTGCACTCGTCTTATTTTATTTTGTCTGGTGTTTCCCTTGAGCCGGGGCCAAAAGACACAACATTAGACAAATATTTTATAAAGCTATTAAATTTCCAACGTCGGCATGTTTACATTTGTTTCAGCTAATGCTAACACTAAATAAACCTTCATAAAAACAGTTCTTATGACACAAATATAAGACAATAGTGACTCTTGTTTACTTTTGGATGCTTTACTAGTGTCCTGTGGTTATTATGTTGTGTTTTTTCTTTTCTTTTCATTTGTTTTTTAAATTTTATTTTGTGCCACGTACCATTGTGTTACTTATCTACATCACTCCGTAACAGGAAGTCAGTCAGTCAGTCCTCTGCAGTTGTTTTCTAAATTTAAAATATATTCAGCAGGGCTTTGTGAGTGTAACACGATAAAGACGTCAAGGTTAGATCCATTTCCCGTTGAAGCTCGTGTCTGAGCGAGTCTTGTCGTGTTCGAGTGTTCGCTCAAGGGCAAGCGTTCAGCGGCGACAGCTTTACGCTCACTTCTGTAATGACTTTATTTATTTATTCCTTCGCCCGGAGACATAAATAAACCGGACATTTACACCTTTTTTTCTGGGGTTTCTCACACGTTTGGTTCAAGGACGGTTCGACTCCGGAGCTGCTCGGTTCACAAACTAAAACCACGCAGCCCTACAGTCTGTACTTTAACTTATGTCTCTACATTTTAGAGCATTATCCAGATGTTGCACCAGATCACTGCTTCTCACTTAATACCATCTCATAAAACATTTGGTACCACTTATTATTCTTTAATATATCACAGGTGTACAGTAGTTTTAGCTCAGCCATTTTTTATATAAGCATCATTAGCATTTATCAAAACATAAAAACATGATGCACCACAATCTTCTGTTTATAACTTGACGTATTTTCCTCTATTTTTGTTCTGACAAGACACCGACCTTGAGGCAAACCTTTCAGTTTTAAGTTACTTTTGTGTCTGTGGGAAACTGGGAGTTGGTCCAGGTTTGTTTGGTGTCAGTTCTGCACATGCTCAGTTCATCTGCAGCTTCAGAAAAACCAGGATAAGGCGGATACAGCCTCAGGGTCAGAGTTTCTGTCAGACTTCTCCAGGAACAGAACTAGCTTTATCTAAACCAACCTGAGAATCAGAAATAGTTCTCATTGACCCTCATTCAAACTTGTAAAAACCATCAGGGTCTCGATAAATAACCATGACTTAAGCTTTCTGTGATTGTTTTTGAATCCACCCAATCACAACGATGTGGAGAAATATATCAGTTCTGAGTAAAAGAGCGTTTCATTTTGAGATGCAGACTCTGACCAGGACCAGATACAGTAAGAGATTACAGTCTTCTGGAGGGTTTTATTGGTAAATGATCCGCTCATTTGATCTCCTTCAGAGCTTTAAAGACCACTGATGAAATAAACTATTGATCTCCACTGTTCATGTCCACACACTGTACGGCCTCGAGAATCAATAAACGCAGCATCGTCTGAGCCTCGGCAAATACCTCGAGTTTGAAAGTTTATGGACGAATGTAGAATGTAGACGATAACTGTACTTTTCACAGATTATAGTCTCTTGAACAGACTCTACTTATATTTATTTCTTCTTGTTGAGAAAATGGTTTAAACCCAGTGTAAAATCAATAATTTGTGAAAAAAACAGTCTTTATGATCCATCTACTGTTTATTCTAAGGGATTGTAGGAAAAGAGAAAAAGGAGCGCTCCCATTGGTCGACACTTGTCACATGACGTTCCAGGAAGTTTAATAGCTGCAGATAAAGTGTATTTTCAGCTGAATATGTCTTTTAACAGAGAAACAGCTGAAAAAAGAAAAGCATCAACAGAGAAAAGGGAGACAACGTAAAACACAGATAAATACTGTCAATTCAATCACGTAATGTTTAACGAGGAGGAGATAATTGTCGTCCTGACGCTGAAGTCACAGCTAAGCTAACGCTAAACTCTAAACTTCAGTTTGGTCAAATGGATTAGTATTTTGGAGGAAAAACATAATAACAAAAGCGATAATGCTACATTCAGATTGTCGGTCCATATTATTCTTGTTTTCTCTGCGTTAGCTCTGATGCTAAGCTCCAGTCGTGTCCCTATTGTTCCAAACACACTTTCATGTTCCTTACAGCGATGTCTGCAGGGATTACTTTGAGCAGTGTGAGCCTTGTAACAATCACAGTGGTTTTAATTGGATTTAGACGTCACATTCGAAGCAGATTAACGACAGATCGAGCCCGTTCGATCCGTGAAACAGCAGCACGTCTCATTCATCTGGTTTCTGTATCGACCGTGTTTGTTCCTCAGTGATTAGCGCTGATCTTGTCGAGTCGTGTTGAAAGTGTCGACGCTCGATGCAGACAGAGATACGGCCGCGTCAAGATTAACCTCAGATATCAGCCTTTTCTGCCTCGGCTTTTACTCAAACTGTGAGGTTTCACTCAGAAATTCTTGCTGCGGCGGCAGGTGATGGGTTATTTATCCCTTTTCTTTTCCAACAACCTCTGTTCAATGTCAGAAAACTCTTCTTTGTCTGAAAAACCTGAAAACCCTTCTCTTTACTGAGCCTCTGCATTTCACACATTTTTCAAACATCATCTAATTCTGCAGGTGTTACTACAACCTGTCTTTGAAAATGACTCAGAGTTAGATTTTAAATTTGAACCCTGTCTTAACCATTTCATAAAATGATTAAAATAACTATAATTTACTTGGATTAATTATGCATCAGTCAAACACTTTGAGACCAAGTGTTTTATTTAATTTTTTTTTAACAGGAACAAAGCACATCATGTTTTTTGTCAGTTCCTCAAAACCAGGAAAAGGTTTTAACTCGTACAGAACTTGGTATTTTATTTTTAAATAAGGCCATCACGGTTATAGTTGAACATTTTACACAGACTATATTTAACTTTAGTGACAATAATATTCTGTAGAAAGGCCCTGAGCCCAATTCCTCACAGTTTCCAGTTGATTTATGTCTGAATAACCTCTTCTGCTTGTGTCCATTTGAAAAGAAGGAAAAACAGAGCAAAAAGATAATCAGTGTTAGCTTTTATTTAGCGACGTGCGTCAGTAATAAGAGTATTATTGACATATGAGGGTCTATGTATAATACACTCCACAAAAGGTCTTTATAAAGTGGTGAAAAATGAAGATGAAATGGAAACTAAAAAGCACACGGATAATTAGCATAAATCAATATAAAAATGAGGTAAGGGATGGAATTTGTGCCACAAACTTCTCATTTTTGCGTCGCATGTGTTGCAGTTGCTCTGGAATAGAATTAAATGAACACTGTGAGTGAGAACAGTGATCTATTACAGCTCTGCTTTTCAATGCACTCACTCCCATCATAGTTTATTTCAATGGCTGGATGGATGTAACCTGATTTATTTCATAAGCCGAAGCTACACGTGCACAGATACTTTTATAAACGGATATAGTTTTTCTGTTTGAGATTCTGACGTAAAAAGTGATTGCTTTGTGTCACAGTTAAATGTTTCTTCACAATAAAAGCAGAAAAACTGATCTGTTTCTGAAGGATTTTCTGTCGATGACGTTTGAGTCGTGCAGTAAATGAGAGCAGCAGATTTAACTGATGTAATAACGCTAAATTCAAATACAATATACACATCAATAACTGTAAATCTCTGTTTGCTCCATCTACACTCTGTCTCTGCTGCAGCTGGAGTTAAAAAAAAAAATCCTCTCATTGGAAGGTGTTTAAACATGTGAACGAGAAGCACAAAGAAAAGTGTGTGTTTATAAAAATACACGAAGCCAAGGCCACAATTTACTCAAAGATCAGTTCAGTAAATGTTGTTTTTTGGAAGCTAAAGGCAGTAATTCTACTCTTTTCAAGAAAACTCATACCTTTATCGTCTGAAAATTGTCTTCTGAAATGTAAAATTACCACAGTGTGAGTAAAACGGCTTCCAACAACAATCTTGACTTTCTTAACTCTAAACAGAGGTTAAACCAAAATTAAACGAATCTCTTCCAAAACGTTAAACCCAGGTTTTCTCCAGAATCTGTGACAAACCCGTGATGAAACGAGGCCAGAGCGAGGACGAGGACGTGAGAACAGGAGATTATGGAAATGGCAGCTTGCCTCCGGTCGCCAACACAATAACATTTAACACAGAAACAGATTATGAACTCAGTCAAATGCCACACACTCCTCTCTCTGACCCATATTCACAACATATTCATATTTCATACAGAAAGGTTATTTATGAAGTAGACATTGTTGGATTACACTATTTTTACAGAACAAGCTGTTTTTAGAAAGTAAGATGCATTCAGCTGAAACTAAATACAGCCCTTTCAGTCACAGTCTAAACAACGAGTTAAAGGACGATAGGAATAAATCATTACGTGATTGAATTGACAGTATTTATCTGTGTTTTACGTTGTCTCCCTTTTCTCTGTTGATGCTTTTCTTTTTTCAGCTGTTTCTCTGTTAAAAGACATATTCAGCTGAAAATACACTTTATCTGCAGCTATTAAACTTCCTGGAACGTCATGTGACAAGTGTCGACCAATGGGAGCGCTCCTTTTTCCAGCAAGGTTTTCTGTTCCTGAATAGAGGTTCTCATCTATTACAATCCCTTTAATAAACACTAGATGGATCAGAAAGACTTTACAATTAACTATTTCAGTTTAAACCATGTTTTAAACAAGAAGAAAAAATATCAGATGCAGTTCGTTTAAGATTCATTAGAGACCTACAAATAATCTTTATTTCAGGACAACTAGATATTCTAACAGTGACTTTATCATGTTTATGTTCTCAATGAAGCACAAGTCCAGAAAAGACACTGTGGCACATGACTAAAATCTAGATTTGGGTGCTTCCTCTTCCCTTTTAATAAACTTTAAGCTTTGAGACAGACATGTTCATTTCGTTGTTTGACAGACAATAAAAAAAAAGAATCTAAAGGTAAAAATAAACAAACAAAAAACACATAATTAGCCTTAGCACGTCGCGCTACATTCTCTATAGTTCAGTTCAGTCGACCAACTCAGTAAAATCTTAAAAAATAACCCAGTTTATTTCAAAGTTTATAATGAAGCCTGAGTCTGTTTATCATTTACTTTGGAGCAGGCGTTTGTGTCAGCGCTGTGTTCGAGGTCACGACGACATTTGAGCGTCGACCGTCAGTCGCTGAAAAGCTGTCGAACACAAAAACATGACGAGTTGCAGACAGAACGGAAACGACGAGTCACTGAAGGACAACAGTGAATCTGTTCTTTACCATCTTCAGTAAAAGTTCAACTGCATTTAAATTTATAACATTTACATTTGTGACAACGATGAATTTGATGTTTCCCACTGTGCCTCAAACGGGTCAGGTTTTAGTTTGATTTAAACAGGTTTAAGTTGGATTTGAACAGGTTTAAGTTGGATTTGAACAGGTTTAAGTTGGATTTGAACAGGTTTAAGTTGGATTTAAACAGGTTTAAGTTGGATTTGAACAGGTTTAAGTTGGATTTGAACAGGTTTTTGTCAGATTTGAAGAGATTTTAGACAGATTTTAATAGGTTTTATTTTGATCTGAAAAGGTTTAAGTTGTATTTAAACAAGTTTTATTTGATTTTCAACAGATTTTATTTGGATTTGATCAGATTTTAATTGGATTTGAACAGGTTTTAGTTGAACTCTTTGTTTTTATTTAAGATACATTAACATAAACTGATTAAATACTGAAATAAATGAGGTTAATATTTGTGAAAAGCAGATATCAATGTGAGTTTGAAGAACATTATTGTTAGGTTTTGAGGCCGGAGTGTTTCCAGGCAACAGCGCGACTCTCGACGGTAATGGGACAGAAGTGTCTCTGAGAAAAGGTGAGAGACTCAAAAACCAGGTGAGAGACGGAAGAGAAGGAAATATTAACATAAACATCACGCTGTTCTCTCCTGAACTGAACCTGAAGAGCTCAGATCTGTCGAGACAGGCTTTAGAAAGAATCTGTCAAAGTTATTTATCCTTGTCCATATTTTTAAGTAATTCCTCCTGAACAAATACTTAGTTTTACATTTTGTTTCTCTTTGTTTGAAACATCATGAAATATGTCGAGCAGAAGGATCCAAACTTAAGACGAGGGCCACATTTGATGAGTTTTAGTTTAGTTGGATTTGATCAGGTTTTAATTGGACTTGAACTGGTTTTAGATGAAGTTGAGAAGGTTTAAGTTGGATTTGAACAGGTTTTTATTGGACTTGAACTGGTTTTAGTTGGATTTAAACAGGTTTTTATTGGGTTTGAACAGGTTTTATTTGCATTTGAACAGGTTTTTATTGGGCTTGAACTGGTTTTAGATGGATTTGAACAGGTTTACACTGGATTTATACAGGTTTTAGTTGGATTTGAACAGGTTTTTATTGGACTTGAACTGGTTTTAGTTGGATTTAAACAGGTTTTTATTGGGTTTGAACAGGTTTTATTTGCATTTGAACAGGTTTTTATTGGGCTTGAACTGGTTTTAGTTGGATTTGAACAGGTTTATTTGGATTTGCACAGGTTCACATTGGACTTGAACAGAATGTAATCAAATATAAATAGATTTAAGTAAAGATTGAAAAGGTTTTATTCAGATTTGAGCTGGTTTCAGTCGGATTTAAACAGGTTTTAGTCAGATTTTTTTAATAAAAGAGAAGCAGGAGAAGTGCTCCTTTTGGCCTCCTCCTGCTCCTTCTGTGCTTTTCTTTTTAAATTCTAGGCCAAAGCAGGTATTGTTTGAATCGTTGGAGCTTTTGAATCAAATATTAACGCGTTCCGACGGCTGCCAGTCAGAGCGGCGCGTGAGGAGGTAAAACGAACACGAGAAAGACTCCGAGGCTGAAGGAAACGTGAGGAAACAGGCCTGTGTTTGTGTTTGTGTCGGAGGCTGGCGTCAGACGTGGACAAAAGACTCTGCCAAGGGTTGTTTTTTCTTTCCTGCACAGCCTCATTCCCAAATGTTCGAGCAGATTTTGCACATATTTTCTTCAATATGACACGAGAAGAAAAGCAAACACGAAAAAAGGAAGGGAAGGCATGAAGAATATTTATTTGTGTCCTTAAAGAGTGCTCGAAATGGAAACTTTTTACTTTAATATTAACAAGATACAACAAATGAGACAAGTTCAATATGACTGAAAGAAGGTAGAATGACAATAGTATTAAGAGAAATAAAATAAAATAACTGTACTTTGATGTTTTTTTTAAGTTCAGTTTGGATGAGCTTCAACATGAGAGAGTTCGCACAAATAAGGCTCAAAATGCAAAATATAAAATGAGAAAAATTCTGCTGAAATCTGGTCGTGCAATTCTACAATAAACTCTCGCAAGGTTTAAGTGATAAATATTTAATAAAATCATAAACACGTCATATTCAGTGGGAATTGTCACATTGAAAGTAGATTACCTGATTTTTATTTTTATTTTTAACTGTTGGATTTAGGATTTACATTGTTTTCAGTGTAATCTCCTAAAGTTTATTGTAACAGGAATCATCTGTGAAAAAATGAGACGTGATCTAGTCTTTATAATTAAGGATTTAACAGAAATTAGTGGGATTTTGGCCAATCACAGCTCACGAATAAACGACCAAACACAGGTGGAAAGAAGATTATATTCATCATGAAACAAAACAAACTTGAGGAAAAGATCCAGCGAGTTCTTCTCTGAAAAGCTGATTGATTATTGGATCCATTTTGGTGAAAAACGTGGGACGATGTGACTCAGACTCAGTTTGTTTACTACAGTATTTTTTATTGAAATGGATCAAACCGAAGCCAGAATCAGAGGCTGCCTTTTGGAAAGAACTGTCTGATATGTTTTGTACAAATACGACTCTGTAGGATGATTCTATTGAGTTCAAAAAAACAGTAAATAATTATTAGAATATATATCTTTGGGCTCAATTTTGAGTGTGTTCTGAATATTTTTGAGAATCGAGACTATTTAAGACTAGTTTGACCTTTGAGGAAGACCAAGTGTTTGTATTATTATTTGTTTTATTTATCTTTTGACACTGACCAGATTTAACAAAATCATTGATATGAATTATTCCAAATGTAAGACACAGATTTTGGTTTAAAAAAGAAGTAACTGAGCCAGATTAATCGATGCTGTGCAAAAACTGTCTGTGCTCGTGAAATGATGAATGTTAAAACTTGGCTAATAGAGGTTTTTAGACGAGAACAACCCATTAGAAAAAAATAAGAATAAAATGAACTGTCTAAAAATGTCCATCCAGTCCTTCAAACTCCATTTAGTCCTCCAACTACTTCTCACCTTTGACCTTTCGGTGAGCGTTACCCTTTCTTTGCAGCAGTAAACTTTAACAGGTCTGTGGAGACAAACTGAGAATAATTCAATAAAAACTCTGCCTTTAGATCGAGTCCACTCCTTCTCTTCTGCTTCATTCTGATCTCGTTCCTTCTCCTCCTTCTATTTTATTCATGTGTAATTATTTCTGGAGATTTTATGCTTCTCGTCTTGAACAATAGAGGCTCCTGCGGCGGCGGAGATGCCAGTGTGTTTCTGCTGCTGCTGCTGCCAGATAAAACACTCTCTCGGTCGTTAAAGACGGGAGCAGCGGCCAAAGCTACAGTAGGTGTTTTATACATCGACAGACGCTGAGTACATATTCACATTTTAATGTACAGTTCATTTAAACACACGTGTCACCTTCTGAGGCAATGAAACTCTACCAGAACCTGAGCTGGTTTATAAAAGTAACCGTTTCGTTTGGGTTTTTGACCTGAAAAAGGAACAGATCTGGAAGCTGGATCATGCTAATAATAATAATAATAATAATAATAATAATAATACAGGTTTGTGTGTTGTGCCTCTTTACTGCTTCTCCATCTAGAACTGGATATATTTGTTCTTAAGTGTCCACAACAACAAAAGCTGCAGTATTTCCCTGTATTTATATTAATTAATATTTTACTGTGTGACTTAAATAGATTTGGTTTGGAGAAACTGTGGGTTGTGTCAGTGCAGAGTAGTTTATGAAAGGATTGAAGAAGCAGAACAGTGGGATATTCTACATTCTACATTATTAATTTATGATGAGAGTGTGTGTGAAGTTTGAAGACTCTCTACTGTTTATTGTAAGGGATTGTAATAGATGAGAACCTCTATTCAGGAACAGAAAACCTTGGACAATCACATGCTCCAAAAAGGAGCGCTCCCATTGGTCGACACTTGTCACATGACGTTCCAGGAAGTTTAATAGCTGCAGATAAAGTGTATTTTCAGCTGAATATGTCTTTTAACAGAGAAACAGCTGAAAAAAAAAGCATCAACAGAGAAAAGGGAGGCAACGTAAAACACAGATAAATACTGTCAATTCAATCACGTAATGTTTAACGAGGAGGAGATAATTGTCGTCCTGACGCTGAAGTCACAGCTAAGCTAACGCTAAACTCTAAACTTCAGTTTGGTCAAATGGATTAGTATTTTGGAGGAAAAACTGGTCTGGTTTTATTTTTTAATAAAAGAGAAGCAGGAGAGGTCCCTAGACTGATTTTGGAGGAGAGTCTGAGACAGAGACAAAAAAAGAAAAGCAGGGAGTGTCTAGACTTCAGAATAAACAAAGGCCAATCAGAGGCAGTGGAGGACGGAGTGGAGTCGGAGCCTAAAAGCAGAGCTGCCGTTGGAAACAAAGCGCCGTGAATCACAGCCATAATTAAATGTGAGCCTTGGACCGAGGTGAGCTCAGAATAAAGTGTTTTTTGGATGGACTCGACGCCGGGAGCAGAGAGGAAGAGGCTGGAGGGCGGCCAGCGCCGGTCACTGTCGACTTTAGACGAGCCGCCAGGTCCAAGGAGAGACGGACCAACGCCGCAGTGGAGCAGGGGATTCTGGGAAATATGGAGCTGGAGCTGGGAACCAATTTACCTTTAGGCTGGAGTTTGCTTTTGTAAACTGGAGACTTTCTGAGACGTTTTGGACAAAACAAAATACATCTTAAAATACAGTTAGGACACGTTTGGCTATAAAGTCATCCAACAAGTTTTTTGGCCTCATTCTCATTTTACCAAAGGAAATAAAGGTCAGAAAGCAATGTAAGCTTCTATTTATTGTATTTTTTTTTAACTTTTATTTATTTTTATTTGATTTCTTTTATTTGATTTAGCATCTGGTGTGAAACTTATAAACAGTATTTCATAAAAACTTTCTAAAAACTCTCTAAACCTCTGTCAAACTGAGCTTTATTTATGAATTAGTTTCAAACGTCAGGAACAGAGAGAAGCCTGTGATTCATTGAAACTGACGTATGCTTGTTATTTGTTTCTATTTGCAAAAGGCATTATTGTTGTGCTCTTCTTCGTTGACGTCTTGCTGAATGTAAAAAATGTCAGAGTTTTACAAAGAGCCTTTTACATAAGGTTCTCATTAAATGGTACATTCGTCAGTCTGTACATTCAGCCTTTATACAGTGTACATTATAAACATGTGACTCACCGGAAACATTATAAGAAACCAGCATGATTTTCATCCGACAAGTTTGTTTTAAAAATAATCAGGACAAAGGCGGTGCACTCAGGCAAGGCAAGCTCTTTGTGTCAGTTTGATGTATTTTAAAAAAAATGTGATTTATTTTACTGTATTTTTATCAAATAAAGCATCTTATATCTAGGATATTAATGAATGTGAAGCCCCAAACCCTCGTGGCTCGGACTGAGACGACGCCGGCTTCTTCTCGTCCCGCTGCCGTGGCAACAGGAGACGAGGAGACGAAGAGGAAAAGAAGAGCAGAGACACATCAGCAGCCGTCTGTGGAGGCTTTACTCGAATGTGATCCTCCACTCGTTAAAGATCCAGAACCTGATTTAGTTTTTTTGTCCCGGTCTCAGACTCTCCTCCAACAGCAGCAGAAACCTTTACTGCTTCTTTTATTTAAAAAAAAAGGTAAAACTGGACCAATTTTTCAACACAAAATATAAATACGTTAGATTAAATTAAAGTTTAGATCTGATCTGAAGCTTTCATCTTTGGAGTTTACATCTTAAGGTCTCATTTTTCAGATGATTCCTGTTACAATAAACTTTAGGAGATTACACTGAAAAACTAAATGAAAAAGGAAAAAAATCAGGTAATGGACTTTGAATCAATTACAAATGTTTATCCCTTTTCTTGTTGTATACCTTTTTCTTAATTTACAAGGTAATGTTCTGCATTATTTCATGAAACAAAACGTCTGAATGTTTTTTATTTAATATTGTTCACTCAAAAGTATAGTTGCAGCATGTGTTTTTTATCTCAGTGGCTTTGATCATTCTGAAAAGGCCTTGCATCTTTATTTTTATTGGATATGAAGCTATTAAGAAACTAAGCCCATTCCCAAAGTCAAAGTCTTAATACGTGACGTTAAAATCCTTCAGAGGAACCTTGTAACTCTGATCCAGATCTGTGTCAAAACAGGAGCAGGACGCAACAGAAACGCTTTTATTCGTCTGATTTCATTTTGTCTCTAATTATCGATTAAAAAGCACACTTCATTTTGTTTGTGGTGAAAGTTTAAAAAGCTCTTCATAAAATCCTCTGCAAATAAGCAATTAATCCCTCACAGAGATTTTTATTACACTGTGGTGCAGTTTGATTATAGCTGATTAAATTAGTAGGATTCATACAGAGGCTGAATTCAACAAAGCAAAGATTTACATTTTTACTCAATAACAGACTTTGTGAATGGAAGTGGTTTTATATTTTTATTCTAAGCATCGATCATAAACAAGTGACTGTGAAGAGGTCAGAGACGGACAAATACTGAGTAAAAAAACCCAATTTAAACTCATTATCCTGCTCAAGATTGGTTTGAGTTTTAAAAAACAGAGGTGTCAAAATAAACTCCCACTGCACTTTCAAAATAAAGGCTCACTAAAAACACAGCAGTGATGTAAACATGGCTCATCGCTGATAATTGTTGAGGTGGATCAATTTAATTTAATTTACGACACAAAACACCGATTTTACAAGAATAATGTAAAAAAAGGAGAAGACAATAAACATAACTTTGGGTTTAGACGTCAGTAATTACTCACAGATACTTCTGAATGAGTCTGTGTTTATCTAAAATAAACTAATTGATCATTTAGTCTTACCTTAAACATTTGAAGAACCTTTATTAGTCCCTCAGTGGGGAGCAGAGGAACAAGAAGAACAGCAAAAGAAAACTATTCTAATACACGATAAACTGCAATAGAATAAACATATGTACAATATATGGATATGACAAATGAGCACCAATAAATAGTAAAAAACTGGAAATTGCAGATTGTATAATAGTTATTGCACAAAAAGTGAGAATATCCACAAAAATATGATGAAGTCGACCAAACAGAGAGACCCTTGGTGTAAATCTACAACAACAACAACAACAACAACGGGACTCTCCTGCTTTTATTTGATTAAAAATTAAAACACAACTTAATAAAAGCATCACAACCTTCGGCTCCTGTCCACATTAGAGTTTAGTCTTTAGCTGTAAAGTCTGAATAATGATAAAATGATGCTTGAGGAGAAGCTTTACAAAGGCTCATATTCTGCAGATTCCATCTAAACCGTTACAGTCGTTTCTTTTCTGTCTTCATCATTTCTCTGAAGCATTTTCACAACACGTTCCAAAAGGATAAAAACCTCGGTGCTGCCTGTTTCTTCCTGTTGCTCTCTCCAGACGCTGTAGGAGTATTTTTGGTTCAGACTCTGGAGCCGAAAGTAAAGAGCAATCACCATCTGCCAAGTGTCTGAGCCCGAGGACACGTCCCGGCTCATCAGACTCCTGCTGGAGGCGAGCAGCCACAGATAAGAGGCTTCAGGACGGAGCAGGAGTGGGACGATCAGAGCTGCCACACATTCAGGGAAGGAGCAAATAATAACTTCAGAAACTGTGGTTTAACACAGTTTGATCTCAGTTCCGTTGGTTCAAAAGTCTTTCCTTCACTTATTTATTGATTCATTCAAGTTGAAGTCTTTTTTTTTCCCTGTTGTATTTGGTTTGACAGTTGAATCACCGGCTGCAGAAGCAGGAAAATGGAAGTGGAAAAGCACCAGGGACTGACAGAAGTGAACAGAGTAGTTTGTCCCGGGGCTGGTCCGCGGCCCGGTGTTGGGGAACCCTGGTTTAAGGCTCATTTCCACTCGAGCGGTTCGGGTCGGGTCAGAACTGCAGACTTTACATCAACAAAAGGGGTCCGAACCATACACAAAAACAAAGACTTTATTAAACTCATCGGGGCAATTAATTTGAACAAATACACAAACAACAAATAGACACAACAGCAAACACTGAAAACGCTGATGTAATAGAATAAATATATGTAATTAGTCTTAAATTTGTCATAAAAAGATGAATAAAACTCAATTAAAAAGAGACTCCTCAGAATTTAAAAGACAAACAGTTGCTGGGATAAAAGACTGAACTGATTTGTTTAATAATCTGTGAAACAAAGAGACGTCATAAAGGAAACAGAGAAAATCCACATTTTAGGACATGACCAGAACTCTGGGTCTGAGTCTGTGGTCCGCTTTAGAAAAGTGGAGCTGAACCCTTCCGTCAGCCGATTGGATGAAAGATAATCCTTAATCAAGCGAAAGAAAAGCAGAGTTCTTGTGACTTTTTCTCGACTCAAAGCTAGTGTTTGTGTTTTAAACGTCGTCTTCATGAATTTAAACATTGTATTTATCGTCTCCACTGCATTAAACACAAACAGAACCTGTACAAACTCAAATATTAAGTCTAAATGAGAGGAAACTGCTGCAGCGTTGAATTTAATGTTGAGAAAGATGGGAATAAACAGAAACAGTTGAATGTTTCCACCTTCTCTCTTCTTTAAATTAAACTGGTTTATGTCTGAAAATGAAAATTCTGTTGCATTTTAGCAGATTATTTACACAGTGTTCTCACTCTTCACTTTTTTTGACAATGCAATGGTTTTGTGCTTCATTAACTCATGGTCTGATCAAATATTATTAGTGTTAGATGTTTAGCAGCACTTTAGAGCGGACCTCTGCTATTAGCTCTTCTTTTGTGTAAAGACGTTAGCGTTAGCAGCAGCAGGTTTACAGCACAAACACAATAAAGTGTTTATCAGTGTGAATAAAGAGGCTTTTCTAATGCTATGGGTCTGTATTTGCATTTTACATATAAAAGACCCACTCTCATTTAACCGAGACCGATCCACATCAAGTCGATCCGTTCCAAACCGTAGTACAGTCACAATACCATAATCAAAGGCTTTTATATCAAAACAACAAACTCTGATTCCAGGTTCTGACCCTGGCCCACCTTCCTTTCAAGAGAAAACCGTCTGTAATCAGGAACAGCGTCTGACTAATTGCTCTCAGAAGTGACAAGGGTCGGTTTATGTTTCTGGGAAAGACAGATCCATTTCAACCTGTTGGTGTCGTCTCTGTTGAGCTCCTCTCATGTAAAATGACAGCTTTCATTTCATTTTTTGATTCACAATGGCTCAGTTGAACGTAAACGTCAGGAAATTATTGACGTATTTGGTGCAAAGTGATATAAGCACAAAAACAAGAATATTGAGCGTTTCGTGCAAATTAGCCTCATGCTAGCTGTTTTTTGGTTTATTTCCAGCTTGTGCTTTATCGACTGTTGTCTTTAATACGTCAGACTGGATGGAAACACTGGGCACAGCATAAATACAGTCAACGATATGATATTAATGAGAGAAATTCACACTAATGACAAGGAAAAGGAGCATGAGAGGGTTAAATGTGTCTCAGATCTGGGCTCTCAGGACACATTCACACTTAGCATTAAAGCTAACAACCAAGACCAGGGCCAGGACTAGACCAGGACTAGGACTAGGACTAGGACCAGGACAAACATTAGAACAGGCAGAATCAAAAACAAACCAAGAAGTTCCCATTGAGATGTGTTTTTAAAGGAGCCCTGGCTCCAGCGACGACATACGTTTGAAATCTGAAGTTTAATGATTTGTTTTTTTCTTTTTGACAATATGCTCAGGAGAGAAATCATGGAATAATGTTTGTCTAATGTTAGAAAATAACCTTTTTTCTTGAAATTCCATTTTGAGAACCCTATAATCCACTCTAACGATCTGAGTGCCATGAACACAACATCTGTCAGCGCTCCATCATTACGCTTTTACCCATAATTCCTTTGATCATTTTGATGGAGTCACATTGAGGGGTTTGTGTTTGAACCGGAGCAGAAGGGGTAAAAGTGTGGGGTGTGGACGGCGTGAGCAGCGGTAATGAATGCTCATATTCAGAGCTGCTGTGTTATTGATGATGTGTCTGCGTCGTCGTGGAAACCACATCAAGGCTCAGCGTGACATCACTCACTTACAGTTTCAGACACAAAACGGGAAAAACAGAAGAAGAAATGTGGGTTTTTAGAAGAAGATTAGGTCTGATTTATTCACAAAACACAAAGAAATCGTTCTGTTTTTGATCGGATTCTTCTGCTTAAAAAAAACAAAGGAACAAATGGACTGTTACTGAAACCTAAACCTGTATTTGGTGTTTTGTTTTTATTGGATTTCCTTTTCCATATATTTTCAATACATTTTTATTAATGACATTTTATCATTTTATCATTATTCACGCTTTTTTCTGTGTACAGTCATATTCTATTCTATTATTATATTCTTAGTCTATTGCCATAATCAAACAGCCCATTATTTAGTAATCGTTACACAGACATTTTAAACTGTTTTAATGAATACTTTATTTGATCTTGCTCCTTGTTTAATTCTCTTAACCCTGAATAAAGGAGAGTCAGAGGCAGTGTTGCCAACTCAGACTCTTCTAGTGACTCTTTTTCTAAAAAGTGACTATCCACAAATGAGTGAGTTTTCTGCTGTTATTGGACACTTTAGGAGACTTGTACTTTTCTCAACGAGCAGCGGGTGCTAATGCAAACTAGCCAATAGCTGCTTTCCTCACTGAGGAGTTGGCAAAGACAGTTCCAGATGGTTTGTAAGCAAATTGCAGTAAATGAAAAATGAATTTATATTTTGAAACTGAATCAATTTACTTTTCCAAGTTTAAAATTAAGTTTTGGAGTTAACCTTAGATAATTGAGCACGTTTTAGAGACTGTACTACTGTAATACTGCGACGTGTAGCTGCCGTTAGCCTCCGTTAGGTGGATTACTTAAGGACAGGTGTCACTGGAGCTGCCCTCGGCTCCAAATCACACTTAAAATTCAGTTTTTGGAAAGCATTCATTCAACTTTCACAACTCAGACTCAGCTTGAGTTATTCAGATTCAACATATTCAGGCCATAAGACAAAGCAAAACAAAACAATGGCAGTGCAAACAACAGTGGTGCAAAAGGTGCAGTGTTTGAGTCTAAAACACTCGCCTCGACTCTAATCAGTGTCACGTGACGCTCAACTGGACTGAAGTGGAACGGAGAGAACCGTTCAGAGTCATTCAAATGTAGTGCACTCCAAATTTCCCAGAATGCATCAGTGAAAGTAATGAGCAACTGTGATGGCCACTCGACTCAAAATAGACTATAATCTTTTGTGTGATTCATCAGAGGAAAACAACAGGTTAGAAACAAGTTTAACAAAAAATATGCAACATTATTTTAATTAAAAGGTATTTATTAAGTCTCCAGACACTTCCTGAGAGTAAACAGATGTTATTTCACCGTGTCTCGTCGAGTCGGGTCACGATACATTCACCAACGCTGAAGGTTTATGTCAGAGTTGAGCTTTGAAAACATCCACCAACTCCACCAACACGGGCCTTTATTTAACTGTGTTCATGTTGGTTCCAAAAGTCCCTCCCTCCTCTTTCACTGAGACACAAACTACTTTCTATCAGTACATTTTATTCTCCTAAAACAACATTAAAGCTACAGAGCCTATAGTTTTCAAAATTTTGTAATTTATAAATAAAAGTGTCATTTCAGCATTATTTTTTTCAGAAAATTTACAAGAAAAAAAGCTTTGTTTGCTTCAATCAAATGTCAAAATATGCTAGAAGCTTTTTATTTTATTTTATTTTGTCTTAATAAACTCCATGGGCTCAAAACTCTCAGCTGAAGTGGTATAAATGAGACGTATGGATAATATATCAATTTTAGTCATTTAACACACATAAAAAATCAACAGCTAAATTGTGGCCAGTGAAAATGCTCGGAACCTGGACCAGAATTTACTGAAGCCATTTATAAATAACCAAAAGAAAACTGTAGCAGATGGAGTCGTGATGAATTGAGTTGCCGTTTGTAAATATGTCTCTCACAGAAGAACATTTTGGAAATAGCGTTTGCATTAGAAATCTACTTTTTGTCAGACTAAGGCAATATTTACTCTGTTTCTTTGTAAATAATCCTAAAAACCCGAAGCCCTTGTCGTCTCTGAGACAGAAAAACCCGACGCTGACGATGATTACAGTCTGTGGGAGTAGCTTTTAAGCCATTTATTTCCCTGCAATTTTTCATTTTTTAATCTCTTCTGTTTCATCATCCACCGCACCACCTGCAATTATCTTATTGTGGAGTCCTTACGGAGCAAAAGGCCAGATTAGATCAGAGTATTTATAGATTTATTATAATTGGAAAGTTAAGATGTCGGAGAAACAAAGTTCATTTTAAAAGCGCCGCAAAGAAAAAAAGCCCCAAAAAAGCAGTTAATGGTGTTTTCAGACGAGCAGAAATCGCGGCGGGGAATAATTGGATTGTAAAAGCTCAGTGCACTTTAAAATGAGCTCATTTTTAAGACTCTCAGCTTAATTCTGTTAGTTTTAATTATGATGAGTGTTAATGCAGCGGGGTTTTTACCTGAGACAGCACCACATTTATCACTAACTTCACTGTAAAGGTTCGTTCCGATCGCTTCTGGATTCAAATTCAGGGTCATTTTTGAAACTCCATCTTGTTCATCTTGTTCTTGTGTGTTCAGGTGAATGGGTGAAATGAAGATACAGAAAATATGTCGTTTTATGCACATCACCAGCTGCATGGCCCTCGACTGGAGTCACAGGAAAAACACTTATTCAAAATTCTAAATTAGCTAGTTTCACCGACGTCATTTTATTTTTGCGTAACTGAGTGAGTGGATGAGTTCTTCTGCTCGTGACAACTTTTAACAAACTCAAGAGAGACTCAGGACTTTATTTCACACTCAATGTCTTTAGGACTTGCCTTTAGCCCCGAGAAGCAAAAAGAAAGACAAAAAGGAGTTTGAGTTTTTTATGTCTTTTTGGCTTTTGATACAATACTAAACCTTGATTTAGTGAATCCGTAATAAGACTTATAAACAGTTTCCACTTTGAAAACCATACCTTTTTCCTGTTGCTTTTAGTTTTTTAGTGTAATCAGGAAAAAACAGGAATCATCTGAAAAAATGAGACCTTAAGACGTGATCTAGTCTTTATAATGAAGGATTTTAATAGATGAGAATGATCAGTCCACAGCAGGATTTTGTCCAATCACAGCTCACTTCAGGTAAAAAGGAGCGCTCCCATTGGTCGACACTGATGTCAACAACGAAGGAACGAGGAAATAAACCAAGGAAATGGGTTATTCTGTTGGAAATACGTCTTATTTTACAGAGAAACAGCTCAAAAAAGATAAAAAATAGAGAAACAGCAGCAAATGAAACATGGATAAATGTTGCTTTGACGCAGTGTTTAATGAAGAATGAATCTAAGTAGTTCTGACCTGTTTGTAGAGTTAAGTCCAGATAACAGTTTAGAAAAATCTGCAGAAATATTAAAAACATATGTAAAAGAAGCATTGTATTGGTAATAAACCTCTGCTTTTACTCATTCAACCTTCATTAAGAGCCTTAATCCACTGAACTCAAAATGGCTGTCAATTCAGTCCAAGTTTAACGTGATTTTGGGTAAAATTAGTGCAGTACATTTTTGCCAACTCCAATTATAAGAAAAAGCGAGTGTATCTGAGGAAAATGGAGGTGAGCTGAGTCAGGCCCAGAACCCGCCCAGAGCCAGAGAAATGCAGACCATAAATAATTTGACTGTTTCTGAAGGAGATGATTCGTGTGGATCATATGAATGGAGTGGAAAAAAGAGGCTACGATCTCAAGGGCAAAGACGGAGAAGGATATTTCAGCCTTTTCCTGTAACTATGTCTTGATCTGTCACAAAATAACTCATATGTTAGTTTTCCAGCCATTTATTGCCCTTTTTTGGCAAAGAGTCTTGATTTTTTTTGCTCGGTTCGCTCTAAATCCAGCCCTATGTGCATTATTTTCTGCTCGCTCTTCCTTTCAATCTGCAAGTCACAGTGTGTTGCTCTTGACATCACAGTTCCACTCCTGACATTAAAGAAAACTAATTTAATAAACAAATCTAATCATAAATCATAAAACCTTTACCATTAAAGGTTTTCTGATGTTAAAAGCCATATTAAACCTGCTCTGTGGGCCACAAAACATGGAAATAAAAGTAAAATCTGAGACGTTTCACCTTTAAAACCTTGACCAGAACCATTAGCTCGTCTGTGCTAAAGCTAACACTGCTCCTGAAACACAGCCGGGGCCCGTCCAGCCTCAGAGCCACATTAAAATGCTGAGCCAGTCCCTCACATTCATTAACTGTCTCATACATATTGATTCACTGTCCATTACAGATTTATGGAGCCTGGATAAATATTGAATCGTTGTAAGGTTAAACAAGACGCGCTGATATTAGCATCAGGGATTCTGACACAGACTCGATCCGGTGACGCACGCTTTAACCTCGTCCCGTTTGACCTCTGAACTCTGAGGCTGGAGTGGATATAAAAGGTCGTGGAGGCAGAGCCCGGTTTGGTCTTTGTTATGTGGGGTTTCTGCAGGTCAAAATGTAAAAGGAATCACATTTAATCCAGGACTCAACCAGAACTAAACCAGGATTAAACTGAATATTTAAACACAGATAAATCAGTGTTGGATCAGGGGGAAACTGCTGGTAATATGAGAACTAAACCACAACAAAACTAAGGATTGAGACAGGAATAAACCTTGAGAATACTTTATTAATATATATACAAGCCTAAAGTAGGAGTCGACCCAGGACTAAACCCAACACTAGAGGGAAATAAACCAGGGTTGAATCCATAAATAAGCCACAGCTAAACAAGGCCCAGTTCTCCCTGTCGATGCTAACGTTAGCAACAGAGATTTATCAGAAACTTTCTGAGGAGAAAACAGATTAATACATGGATTAATACTGACCCTTCGTTCCAAGTGTGGTCCTTAATTTAAATCTCAGTTTGGAGAAGAGTACAGTCCTCGATCCAAATGAGGAGTGGGACAGGGCTTTGTTTCTCGTGAACGAACAGAACCAGGACAAAAGGGTGGAACTGGGACTGGGTCCAGTCTAAACCAGGTCTAAACCAGGACTAAACCAGGTCTAAACCAGGTCTAAATCAGGACTAAACCAGGACTAAACCAGGTCTAAACCAGGTCTAAACCAGGTCTAAACCAGGACTAAACCAGGTCTAAACCAGGACTAAACCAGGTCTAAATCAGGACTAAACCAAGACTAAACCAGGTCTAAATCAGGACTAAACCAAGACTAAACCAGGTCTAAACCAGGTCTAAACCCGGACTAGATGAGAATAGATCTGTCCAAATCCACAGATGCAGTTCAAAATGAAAACCTTTCAAAAACAAGTCTGAGTAAAAGAGACTGAAGGGCGTCGTGTGAAAGAGGAGTGTTTAAATGAAAACTGATGGAGGAGTGAGGATGAAGAGGATGAAGAGGAGGAAGAGCGTTTACGGAGCGTCCCACATCGAGACGGGACGGTCTCTGAACGAGGGGTTAATGGAGCAGTGACAGCAGCAGCTGTGATGGAGGGTCTCAGTGAAGCTCATGGATTTATGATGATCATCCCTTTCACTTTTTAATCAAGATTAAGTGGCGCCAATTTAGGTCAAACCAGTTTATCTTTAGGTCCTTTTACTCAGGTAACCTCTGTCAGGTCAAAGACAGTCCTGGGATTCTGGTTCAGTAGTGAGTATGTAACTTAAACCCAGTCTGTTGTAATAAGAATAATCTGTGGAAAATATGAACCTTTAAAATGTCGTCTAGTCTTTATTATTAAAGATGCACTGCTTTCAATCAGTAATGGCTGCCAATAAAACAGAGAAATTGTACATTCAGTTCTATCTTTTTACAGAGAAACAAAAGAAGAAAAATTAAATATTGTCAATGCATTCACTCAATGTTTAACGAGACGGAGATAATCACAGATTCTGACTGTCTTTGTATTTTGTGGAACATTTGTCTTTAAAGAGGACAGTGATGTGTGAGTGTCCCAGGACTGTCCTGGCTTTAAGACTCAAGACTTCTCACGTCCTTTATTCCTTCAGCCGTGAAACCACTCAACTCTTTTGTAATAATTTCTCCAAAAAAACAAAACAAAACAAACAAACCCTGATGTTCTCTTCATGTTTGTTGCTTGTTTTATTTTGCACATTTATTCTCGTGTCAAATCCTGCTCTTTTCCTTTAAATGTAACTTAACGTAGTGTTTAATTATTGCAGTTGGCTCAGGTCGTGGTCTCTGTTGGTCAGAGTAAATGTGTTCCACTGTATTGTATTGAGTTGGCAGGTTTATGTTGACGCTGAAACACATTAAATATTTACAGGTGGAGATAATTAGAGCAGCTGCTTCCTGAAGTCTTCCTGATGAACCGCTCTGAGTCGAGCCTTTTTTAAAACATGTTTCCACTTCCATCACCTTCATAAACCAGTTCACATCAGACACAGGTTGATCCTAGTGTTGTTGAGCTCTGAGGCAATAGGTTTAATAGGTTTAATAGGTTTAATAGGTTTAATAGGTTTAGTTTTCAGAAACAGTCCACTTCAGAACCTTTAGTGAATGACTAGGTTTCTCTTTTCCACGACTGGGTTTTTGGAGCTCACTCTCCTCAGTTCATACTGTCTTTGAGTTTCTTTACATGAACAGAATAATCCAATAACTGCGAATGATCAGATAATTGTAAAATTTGACGTATTTAGAAATGTGATAATCGTAAAACCCTGGTTTACATGTTTCTGTCCAGTACTGGATTTCTTTCGAGTGAGACACAAACTTCCTTCTGTTATTTTAAAAACATTTCTTTGTTGTGTTTTGTTCTTCACTAACATCTTCCATTTTCTGACTTTTTTTACACTTGCGCAGATGTTAAAAAATGAAATAAATCAGATGAATGTGTTGCAGGAAGATATCGGAGTACTGGGGAGAAATCTAGGCGTGTTAATCCGATTTCTCATGATTTCTGTGTCCGTTTCCAGAGATGATCTTTGCGAAGCGTTTGTCGTTGGCTGGTATCCACTTAACTCCGAGCTGTAAACACTTGTGAAGAGTCTTTGTGCTGAGCTCTTTGTCGCTGCTTCGTCGAAGGACCCCGACTCGGCCTCTGTCTCTGATCCATTGTTCGCTGAAGGTCAGGCTCCAATCTGACGCTCTCCAGTAAATGAAAGCACACGCTTATGTAACACGGCATTCAAGTCCAAAGTAAAAGCACAGTTAGACAAATGGACCTTAAAAAGAAGACTGTAATAGAAGCTAATGTGGAGTTAAGTGGGTTATCAGTCCATTTAGCTTTTACATAATGTGAGATTAAAGACTCTGGACAAATTAGATGAAGTTATTGTGGAGTCTGCTTTCATCCTCAGACAGAATATTGAATATGGAGCTACATATTTTACTCATATTGTCCTCCTCTGATGCAGAAGGTGCCTTTTAGCGTCATGTTGATGTGTTGGTTTGAAAAATAAGTCAGTGTTGGGGATTTTATTTTAGCTAGTTTAGAAGTAATGACAAAGACGAGGACTTTTAGACTTTTAGACAAATACAAATCACTCTTTTAGCATCCTGTTAGCATCCTGTTAGCTTCCTGTTAGCATCCCGTTAGCATCCTGTTAGCATGGTGTGTATGGAATAGACACACATTAGCCTCATTCTAACACTACTCACACCTTTTTGTGCCTCTCTAGCTTTAACCAACCTGTTACTGTCTGTTTGGAATAAACTTTACTGCATTTAAACTCAATATTTCCACCTGTGTCCTTCCAGCATTTTTTGTGCCATTGGCTCTCATTCAAAATGCATTTTTTTCAATTCTTTTTCATTGAAATATGATGTGTTTGTATTTATTTTTTAATTTCCTGGTCTTGAAATCCCTTAATGTTTCCATGGCAACCATAAAAAACATTTAATGCAATTTATTTTCAAACGACTTTGAACCAAAAAAATATCAGAATCAATGTTGCTACCAATTTTTTCACTGGATTTTCTGTTGTTTTGTGTCGTCCATTGTTTCCTCGTAAACCTCCACAGATTATTATTTAAAAACTTTAAAATATGAGCAGCGTACACTCTTTGCTCAAATGTTTCCTAAATTAATTCTATTCCTCTCTGTCCTTTTCTTACTCTCAGTATTTAGTTCCAAAGTACAAACTGCCACTGTTTTGTTGTTTTTTTTTCTAGTTACTGCTGGAAGTGTTTGTTCGTGAGATTCTTTCTTCTGCACATTTTCTCTGGGCCATATTTAATGCATAAATAAACCCAAAAGGCAATGACTGCACCAATGAGCAGCCTTCATTAATAATCAAAGGCAGCCGTGATTTATTAACAGGTGTCGGACATATTTTCCAAAACTTTCAACAAACAATAGATTTAACAGCTTCCAGTGAAGGAGCTGTAGGAGCACCAGAGCATCATGGGAGTTGAAGTTTGTATTAACAAATGGGCTGGAAATGAAAAGAGTGAAGCTGTCGTGTTGCAGTGATATGAAAGTCTCTGTGGTAAAAGTCTCAGCCTGGATTGAAACTGTCAGAGTAATAAAGCGTTATTAAAGGAAACGGTCCTGAAGGCTTCAGTCGAGCAGGTTTTAGGAGCAGGTTTATTAAATTTACCGCTCTGCTGAGTGTTAGTGTAATATCTGCTCAGACCCGGGACATAAAGGTCAATGGGACACATTCATCCCTCACAGTCTCCCTCCCTTTGCTTTAGGACCAATAACACCATTTATAATACTGCCTTTGTTTTCTTCAGGACAATAACTCAAATCAACTGCACCATTTTTCCAGAAAATAAGAAATACGGCAAGATCTGTGCATATTTCATGTCCACCGCTGGCTCTTTTAGAAAATGACAGAAACACCACCAGCTAAAGGTTAAAGAACGAGCATGGCTTGTGTCTAACACAGAAACAAATCTGATAATAGATGGTTCTCAGTGACATAATATGATTAACTTTAGGATTCAATAATTCCACCATAAACTCATAACTCTGCTCTACATTAATTACTTTAAAAATAGTACGTGACATATGTATGTAAACAGTATCATTTGAAAGACCCTTTATGCTCCTTATGATTTACATTGATATTTATAAATGAAGCAGTAATTACTGCATCAGCTGAGTTTTAGCTCCACGGACCAGTCAGGCCTAGGTCTGGTTAGACCTGGTTAGACCTGGTTAGACCTGGTTTAGTCCTGGTTTAGACCTGGTTTAGTCCTGGTTTAGACCTGGTTCAGACCTGGTTTAGTCCTGGTTCAGTCCTGGTTTAGTCCTGGTTTAGACCTGGTTTAGTCCTGGTTTAGACCTGGTTTAGACCTGGTTTAGTCCTGGTTTAGACCTGGATTAGACCTGGTTCAGACCTGGATTAGACCTGGTTTAGACCTGGATTAGACCTGGTTCAGACCTGGATTAGACCTGGTTTAGACCTGGATTAGACCTGGTTTAGACCTGGTTCAGACCTGGATTAGACATGGTTTAGACCTGGATTAGACCTGGTTAGACCTGGTTCAGACCTGGTTCAGGCCTGGTTTAGACCTGGTTTAGTCCTGGTTTAGACCTGGTTTAGTCCTGGTTCAGGCCTGGTTTAGACCTGGTTCAGACCTGGTTTAGACCTGGTTCAGACCTGGTTTAGACCTGGTTCAGACCTGGTTTAGACCTGGTTCAGACCTGGTTTAGTCCTGGTTTAGATTATCTCTTAAACAGATGGTGTCTTTTTTAATTGAAGACATTCTTAGTTTTATTGTGAAAGGACTCTGGTGTTTTCAGGTGAAACTAATCAAACCTGCTCCTGGCTTCTACGTCTAGTCTTTATGTTAGTTCGACGTTTCAGATCAGTTTTTATTGATGCATCATTTATTCTGTTTTTCTAATAATATGTTACATGTTTGTGCTCAGGATTTATCTGGAAAATGTAAATAATTAAGCTCATTAAAATGGCTTCCACAGTAGAAACCTTCTACTAACTCTGTGTTTTTAACTCAGCTCGAGAGTTGGGTGGTCCTCTGTCATCTTATTATCTTATTTATTTATCTATCTATTTTCTATCTATTCTGCTACTACTCTTAATTACTTAATTACTCTTAATTTTTATCAAAATCAGTTTTTTAATTCGATGGTTTAATCACTGTATTTTCTTTTTCCGGTCGTAGTTTGTAGTTTTTACAGACTATATCTTTTTCCTGTGAGTTTGTTGTTTAAACAGACATCTTCCTCTCATATATATTATATTTATTTCCTTCTTTATGAATATGAAGCAAGGACAAAGCACGTCTATTGTGACAAATGTGGATCTAAATTTCACTGTTTTGCGTTTTGATAAAAAAGTTTGAAAACACTGATAAAACACTGATAGTGAGTTGTAGAAAGCCTCGGTGTGAATCCAGTGCTGCTTTTCGCCGCTTCCTTCCCTCGTTTCCTTCCCTCCCCCTCGTCTGGATGTGCTGACTCTGGGGTTTGGGTGTTTTCCTCCAGGACGTCCCCTCGGAGCTGCTCCTGCTGCTGGTGGTCCGACTGTAGGGGTCACCTTCACAGACCTTCACTCCTCCTCTTCCTCATCCCTCCATCCTTCACTCACGTTTTTTATTTTGACAGCATTTCTTTGAAAGGTCAGTTGTGCAGATCTGCCTTAAACCTGTTCAAATCCAACGAAAACCTTCTAAAATCCAAACAAAAACTGTCCAAATCCAAATAAAACCTGTTTGAATCCAACCAAAACCTTTATGAATCAAACTTAAACCTTTTTGACTGTGACTAAACCTGTTCAGATCCATCTAAAACCTTCTTACATCCAACCAAAACCTGTTCAAGTCTTAATAAACCCTTTTCCAATCCAACTAAAACCTGTTCAATTCAGGTAAAACCTCAACAAATCCAACTACAACTGTTCAAATCCAACTGAAACAGTCTAAATCCAAGGGAAACCTGATTAAATTCAATGAAAACCTGCTCAAATCCAACTAAAACCTTTTCAGATCTGTCTAAAACCTTTTAAAATCTAGCCAAAACCAGTTCAAGTCTCAATAAAACATGTTCCAATCCAATGAAATCATGCTAAAGTTCAACTAAAACCTGTTCAAATCCATCTCAAAACTGCTCAAATCCATCTCAAAACTGCTCAAATCCATCTAAAACCTGCTCAAAACCATCTTAAACCTGCACAAATCCATCTAAAACCTGCTCAAATCCATCTAAAACCTGCACAAATCCATCTTAAACCTGCTCAAATCCATCTAAAACCTGCACAAATCCATCTTAAACCCACACAAATTCATCTAAATCCTGCTCAAATCCATCTTAAACCTGCACAAATCCATCTTAAACCTGCACAAATCCATCTTAAACCTGCACAAATCCATCTTAAACCTGCACAAATCCATCTTAAACCTGCACAAATCCATCTTAAACCTGCACAAATCCATCTAAAACCTGCACAAATCCATCTTAAACCTGTTCAAATCCATCTAAAACCTGCACAAATCCATCTTAAACCTGCACAAATCCATCTAAAACCTGCACAAATCCATCTTAAACCTGTTCTAATCCATCTAAAACCTGCTCAAACATGACTAAAACCGTGTCGTGGATTGTTGTTAAGCAGCAGGATGGAGAGAAGTGTTGAGATCTATTCAAGCCTTATTTCATGGCAGATATGTGAGCGACTGCTGGTCTTTAATAACCCGTACGTGTCTCAGAGCGCTCTCTTCTCTGGGTTTGGTTCTGTCGGTGCTTTATGTGGCTCTTGGCTGTACTCTCTGATGACAGACTGCGCAGTGTGAGGATGTGAAGCTGCTGTGAGTGGACTCTGGATCTGTGCACTCAGCACTTTCTCTGCACTCTCCTCCAAACACGCCCTTCAGATGGTGTTTATCCACCGCCGTTTTTCACATTCAGAGCCCCTCGGACGAAGAGAGGAGCCGAGAGACGGGCCGTAACAAAAATCCAACTAAAACCTTTTCAGATCCAATGAAAATCTGCGCAAATTCAATGAAAACCTGTTAAAAAAACAAACAATATCAGTTAAATTCAACTAAAACCTGTTCAAATCCAATTTAAACCTGTCCAAAGCCAACTCAAATCTATTCAAATGTAACAAAATTCTGTTCGAATCCAAACAAAATCAGTTTAAATACAACAAAAACCTGTCCAAATCCAATGAAAACCTGCACAAATCCATGTAAAACCTGCTCAAATTCATCAAAGACCTGTTCAAATCCAATTAAAACCTGTCTGAATCCAACTAAAACCTGTCCAGATCAAACTAAAACCTTTTTAAATCCATGTAAAATATGTTTGAATCCCATTAAAACCTATCCAAATCCAACTAAAATAGTATCAAATCCAAAGCTTTCTCTGTTCCACCACAGAAATAGCCCCTGGACTAACGTGAGACTAAAACCTGGACTAAACCAAGAACTAACTCGAGACTAAACTCTAGATTGAGTCCCAGATTTAATCTAAATCTGAATGAGCCTCAGCAGCTCCAGATCCGAGCGATGACGTCTCCTGAGCCTTCGGTCTCTTCTCGATCCTGGAGCAGTCTCTAAATCATCTGCAGAAGAACGATTAAAGCCGACGTCTGCCGTCTTTTCCGGGTCTTTTCCGGGTCTTTTCCGGGTCTTTTCCGGGTCTTTTCCACGTCTTTTCCACGTCTTTTCCAGGTCTTTTCCACGTCTTTTCCACGTCTTTTCCACGTCTTTTCCACGTCTTTTCCGGGTCTTTTCCAGGTCTTTTCCAGGTCTTTTCCACGTCTTTTCCACGTCTTTTCCACGTCTTTTCCACGTCTTTTCCGGGTCTTTTCCACGTCTTTTCCAGGTCTTTTCCGGGTCTTTTCCAGGTCTTTTCCGGGTCTTTTCCACGTCTTTTCCACGTCTTTTCCAGGTCTTTTCCACGTCTTTTCCACGTCTTTTCCACGTCTTTTCCACGTCTTTTCCGGGTCTTTTCCAGGTCTTTTCCACGTCTTTTCCACGTCTTTTCCACGTCTTTTCCACGTCTTTTCCACGTCTTTTCCGGGTCTTTTCCACGTCTTTTCCAGGTCTTTTCCGGGTCTTTTCCAGGTCTTTTCCACGTCTTTTCCACGTCTTTTCCGGGTCTTTTCCACGTCTTTTCCAGGTCTTTTCCGGGTCTTTTCCAGGTCTTTTCCGGGTCTTTTCCAGGTCTTTTCCAGGTCTTTTCCGGGTCTTTTCCAGGTCTTTTCCAGGTCTCTGCGGGAGCCTGGATTCATATGTTTACTCGGTGGCAGCTGCGAGCCTCGTGTTTCTCTGATTCAAACGCAGCTCGTCTGAGTTTTCTAACGACTTCTTACAGACTCACTGCTGCAGCTGTTATTCCAGGACGAACAAAAGAATCTGAAATAAAGCCAGTTCTCTCAGAGCTTTGTTGAGGCTTTATACAGTCCTCACTATTGTCTCCACTGCTCTTATTATGACGGGAGAGTGTCCTTTTTTATTTATCTGAACAGAATGGAACATGAATCAGTATGTCTTATGTAATTGTCTCATAATGACACTCTTCACATTTGTCTGTTCTGGAAAATAGAGATTTAAAGAGAAAAAGCACACTCCTCATGAAGTTTGGCTGCACAACACAAACCTCTGAAAAATCAGAGATGCAACTTTAATCTTTTAACCCTTTTTCAACAAATCTGTTCATGCAACAAGAAAAAGCTTATGCAGATATTTAGATGTGTGGGTTTAGATGTTTTTGAACAGGATTTAGTTGGATTTAGACAGGTTTTAGTCAGATTTAAACAGCTTTTTTGGTTTGGACTGGTTTTAGATGGATTTAAACAAGCTTCAGTTGGACTTGATCAGGTTTTACTTGGATTCAAACAGGTTTTAGATGGTTTTGAACAGGGTTTAGTTGGATTTGAACAGGTTTTATTTAGAATTGGACAGGTTTTAGTTGGATTCGAAAAGGTCTAGTTGGATTTGAACAAGTTTTAGTCAGATTTAAACAGGCTTTAGATGGGTTGGAACAGGTTTTAGTTGGATTCGAACAGTTTTTATTTATATTTATACAGGTTTTAGTTGGATTGTTACAGGTTTTAGTTGGATCGGAACAGGTCTTTTTTGGATTTAGAGTGGTTTTAGATGGATTTGAATAATTTTAGTTGGATTGGAACCGGTTTAGTTGGACTTTAACAGGCTTTTGTTGGATTTCAAATGGTTTTATCTGGCTTTGAACACATTTTATTTTTTTATTGAAATGTAAACTCAGCGTTAGCCAGTTCCAGTTCTTTTTAACGACACACATTCTGTTCTGCTGCTTTAACTCCTGATGCTGCCTCTGAATAAACTCTTCTCTTTACCTCTACACCTGAGTCAACGCTCCTTCACTTCTTCATATTTATACATTCAGACTCAAATATCTGACGTTAAATACAGCCCCTGCCTCCTGCTGCTCTCTCTGAACAGACGTGTGCCGCGCCGTCGTTAAACCGGGATTAGCATGTGATTAGCATTAGTTAGCGTTAGTCATTAGCGTCATTAGAGAGGTTTGAGTCACAGAAAATCCCTGCAGCTGCACAAAGTCCCGCTTCAGACGAGCATTAAGGCCTATTACCTGAGCCACTCTTTCATCTTTTTATATAAAACACTGCTTTTTCTGCGTGGTTCTTTCTGTCCGTGGTCAGAATGTGTTCTCTCGGTAAAAGCAGGTGTAATCCGTCTCTTTTTGATTTGCCACGTTTCCGTAGAGTCCAGGTCAGAGGGGAATGAACGTGGGAATTCAATAAAATGTCTTTTCTGTGGTTTTCAAGGAATGTTTTTCTATTCAGTGCAATTTAGTTTGATATAAACTGGTTTTTAGATGGATCTGAACAGGTTTAAGTTGGATTTGAACAGGTTTAAGTTGGATTTGAACAGGTTTTAGATGGTTTTGAACAGGTTTAAGTTGGATTTGAAAAGGTTTTAGATGGTTTTGAACAGGTTTTAGATGGATTTGAACAGGTTTTAGATGGTTTTGAACAGGTTTAAGTTGGATTTGAATAGGTTTTATTTGGATTTGCACAGGTTTAAGTTGGATTTGAACAGGTTTTAGATGGTTTTGAACAGGTTTTAGTTGGACTTGAACATGTTTTAGTTGGATTTGAACAGTTTTTAGATGGTTTTGAACAGGTTTTAATTGGATTTGAACAGGTTTTAGTTGGATTTGAACAGTTTTTAGATGGTTTTAAACAGGTTTTAGTTGGATTTGAACATGTTTTATTTGGACTTTAACAGGTTTTAGTTGGATTTGAACAGTTTTTAGATGGTTTTGAACTGGTTTTAGTTGGATTTGAACAGGTTTTATTTGGATTTGAACATGTTTTATTTGGACTTGAACAGGTTTTAGATGGACTTGAACCTGTTTTATTTGGATTTGATCATGTTTTATTTGGACTTGAACATGTTTTAGTTGGACTTGAACCTGTTTTATTTGGATTTGATCATGTTTTATTTGGACTTGAACATGTTTTATTTGGACTTGAACAGGTTTTAGTTGGACTTGAACCTGTTTTATTTGGATTTGATCATGTTTTATTTGGACTTGAACATGTTTTAGCGTCTCTCTTTTTGTGACACCGGTCCACTTCCTGTCGCTCTGATTAATTCTTATCCTCGTGTATTTATTTCTGCTGCAGCTGTTTGTCATTTCCTGTCGTTGTGAATCCCTCACATCGCGTCCAGAAGATTTATCTCATCATTCGTCATATTTCCGTCGTATTTTTACCGACGCCTCGTTTTATCTCTGACTCTTGGATCTGTCGCTTTTCTGAATTGTTGCTTTATTATTGTGTTTAATGCAGATTGATCGATTGTATTAAGAACAATGGCACACACTTTTCTATATTAAAGTATTTATTAAAAGTGTGTCTATGAGCTCTTATTCTGACAGTAGGTAAGAGTCAGCGCTGGTTTGGAGAAGCAGACGGGAGCAGTTTGTGTTCTGTCTGTGGCTAAAACACAAAGCTCCTCAGTGAAGCACAAACGACTCATCTGTTTAACGTGCGCTGCCTTTTCTTCTTCTTCTTCTACATTTTCCATATTCATTCCTTTATGTCACATACAGATGTTTTCTATTTTGTTTTGTTTTTTTGCACTGCTCAATGATAAGATTCCTAAACAGAGTTGTTTATAGAAAAAAGGAGCTCAAATCTTATTGTACACATCTGGTTTTACTTTTACAGCTGTTGTTTTAATGGACTCAGTCTCAGAGTTGAAATTAATAACTTAAATAGAGGAAAAATAAAGGAAAAGTTGAACATAAATGTATAAAAAAACATAAATACGTCACACTGTCCTGAGACCTGAGACCTTTTTATCGTTATGTTCACCTCAACAAGAGTCTCCTGCCACAGTTTCTCCAACATAAATACGTTTACTGTCTCTGTTTTAAAAGTCTTAGTGTTTATTTTTTAATTATATTCTATTAATCAGTTATTTTATGTTCATTTTTATGCACGTCATCTCTAACCCTCAAAGTCAGACCTGTTGTTCCTCTTCTTAGGTTCAAACACTGATTACATTAAAGTGAAATTTAGCTCCAAAAGAGTCTGATTAAAGTTGTTTCACACAGACTGTCGACATATTTTTTAAGCCCCTCTCGGGTTTATTTCATCTGCTCAAAAAATAAATAAATAAACATGTGTAGACAAGCTCCGAGATCCTTGATGGAATCATTCAAACTTTCACTGCAATTTTCTCATTTCCTTTTGTCCAGAAATAAAAGTCATTTTCTCTCGAGCAATAAATCCAACATTTCAATTTACACTTTCAAAGCGGCAGCAGTCATTTCCATCAATCTCTCATCTGTGTCCTTTTGTCTGAAGTGTAGTAGATCACTGTGTCACAGCTGCTTCTATTAATACTTCATTTTTATGAATCACATTTCAGAGTCATGTGGGTTTATGACGGAGTAGTTTGGAAGGAGAAGTTTTTGTTTTAACTGTGCATCATTTCGTTTTCTCAACATTTATCATTTTTATTCACAAACTAATATTTCCAAACAGTGCTGTAAAAAAGAAACTGCAATGAGTAATAAAGTTCTGGTGGAACAGTCCAAGAATAGTTTTGTAAATGAGTTTAAACCGGTTTGTGTTTTACTTG
>CM072158.1:1206731-1256489 GCA_036850595.1 Rhyacichthys aspro | reverse complement strand
TTACCTTTCTTTGCTGCAGTAAACTTTAACAGGTCTGTGGAGACAAACTGAGAATAATTCAATAAAAACTCTGCCTTTAGATCGAGTCCACTCCTTCTCTTCTGCTTCATTCTGATCTCGTGTTCCTTCTCCTCCTTCTATTTTATTCATGTGTAATTATTTCTGGAGATTTTATGCTTCTCGTCTTGAACAATAGAGGCCTCGGCGGCGGAGATGCCAGTGTGTTTCTGCTGCTGCTGCTGCCAGATAAAACACTTCTCGGTCGTTAAAGACGGGGGCAGCGGCCCAAACACTACAGTGTTTTAGACAGCGACGCCTGAGTACATATTCACATTTTAATGTACAGTTCATTTAAACACACGTGTCACCTTCTGAGGCAATGAAACTCTACCAGAACCTGAGCTGGTTTATAAAAGTAACCGTTTCGTTTGGGTTTTTGACCTGATTGCTAAAAAAAGGAACAGATCTGGAAGCTGGATCATGCTAATAATAATAAATATATAATAATATAAATAATAATACAGGTTTGTGTGTTGTGCCTCTTTACTGCTTCTCCATCTAGAACTGGATATATTTGTTCTTAAGTGTCCACAACAACAAAAGCTGCAGTATTTCCTAATATTTATATTAATTAATATTTTTACTGTGTGACTTAAATAGATTTGGTTTTGGAGAAACTGTGGGTTGTGTCAGTGCAGAGTAGTTTATGAAGAAGGATTGAAGAAGCAGAACAGTGGGATATTCTACATTCTACATGATTAATTTAGGATAGTGTGTGTGAAGTTTGAAGACTCTCTACTGTTTATTGTAAGTGATTGTAATAGATGAGAACCTCTATTCAGGAACAGAAAACCTTGAACAATCACATGCTCCAAAGGAGCGCTCCCATTGGTCGACACTTGTCACATGACGTTCCAGGAAGTTTAATAGCTGCAGATAAAGTGTATTTTCAGCTGAATATGTCTTTTAACAGAGAAACAGCTGAAAAAAGAAAAGCATCAACAGAGAAAAGGGAGGCAACGTAAAACACAGATAAATACTGTCAATTCAATCACGTAATGTTTAACGAGGAGGAGATAATTGTCGTCCTGACGCTGAAGTCACAGCTAAGCTAACGCTAAACTCTAAACTTCAGTTTGGTCAAATGGATTAGTATTTTGGAGGAAAAACTGGTCTGGTTTTATTTTTTACTAAAAGAGAAGCAGGAGAGGTTCCTAGACTGATTTTGGAGGAGAGTCTGAGACAGGGACAAAAAAAGAAAAGCAGGGAGTGTCTAGACTTCAGAATAAACAAAGGCCAATCAGAGGCAGTGGAGGACGGAGTGGAGTCGGAGCCTAAAAGCAGAGCTGCCGTTGGAAACAAGCGCCGTGTGAATCACAGCCATAATTAAATGTGAGCCTTGGACCGAGGTGAGCTCAGAATAAAGTGTTTTTTGGATGGACTCGACCAGGGCAGAGAGAAGAGGCTGGGGCGGCCAGCGCCGGTCACTGTCGACTTTAGACGAGCCGCCAGGTCCAAGGAGAGACGGACCAACGCCGCAGTGGAGCAGGGGATTCTGGGAAATATGGAGCTGGACTGGGAACCAATTTACCCTTTAGGCTGGAGTTTGCTTTTGTAAACTGGAGACTTTCTGAGACGTTTTGGACAAAACAAAATACATCTTAAAATACAGTTAGGACACGTTTGGCTATAAAGTCATCCAACAAGTTTTTTGGCCCTCATTCTCATTTTACCAAAGAAATAAAGGTAAGAAAGCAATGTAAGCTTCTATTTATTTTATTTTTTTTTAACTTTTATTTATTTTTATTTGATTTCTTTTATTTGATTTAGCATCTGGTGTGAAACTTATAAACAGTATTTCATAAAAACTTTCTAAAAACTCTCTAAACCTCTGTCAAACTGAGCTTTATTTATGAATTAGTTTCAAACGTCAGGAACAGAGAGAAGCCTGTGATTCATTGAAACTGACGTATGCTTGTTATTTGTTTCTATTTGCAAAAGGCATTATTGTTGTGCTCTTCTTCGTTGACGTCTTGCTGAATGTAAAAAATGTCAGAGTTTTACAAAGAGCCTTTTACATAAGGTTCTCATTAAATGGTACATTCGTCAGTCTGTACATTCAGCCTTTATACAGTGTACATTATAAACATGTGACTCACCGGAAACATTATAAGAAACCAGCATGATTTTCATCCGACAAGTTTGTTTTAAAAATAATCAGGACAAAGGCGGTGCACTCAGGCAAGGCAAGCTCTTCGTGTCAGTTTGATGTATTATTTTTTTTTAATTTGATTTATTTTACTGTATTTTTATCAAATAAAGCATCTTATATCTAGGATATTAATGAATGTGAAGCCCCAAACCCTCGTGGCTCGGACTGAGACGACGCCGGCTTCTTCTCGTCCCGCTGCCGTGGCAACAGGAGACGAAGAGACGAGGAGGAAAAGAAGAGCAGAGACACATCAGCAGCCGTCTGTGGAGGCTTTACTCGAATGTGATCCTCCACTCGTTAAAGATCCAGTTCCTGATTTAGTTTTTTTTGTCCCGGTCTCAGACTCTCCTCCAACAGCAGCAGAAACCTTTACTACTTCTTTTATTTTAAAAAAAAGGTGAAACTGGACCAATTTTTCACCACAAAATATAAATACGTTAGATTAAATTAAATTTTAGATCTGATCTGAAGCTTTCATCTTTGGAGTTTACATCTTAAGGTCTCATTTTTTCACATATGATTCCTGTTACAATAAACTTTAGGAGATTACACTGAAAAGCTAAATGAAACAGTAAAATAATCAGGAAATGAACTTTGAATCAATTACAAATGTTTATCCCTTTTCTTGTTGAATACCTTTTTCTTAATTTACAAGGTAATGTTCTGCATTATTTCATGAAACAAAACGTCTGAATGGTTTTTATTTAATATTGTTCACTCAAAAGTATAGTTGCAGCATGTGTTTTTATCTCAGTGGCTTTGATCATTCTGAAAAGGCCTTGCATCTTTATTTTTATTGGATATGAAGCTATTAAGAAACTAAGCCCATTCCCAAAGTCGAAGTCTTAATACGTGACGTTAAAATCCTTCAGAGGAACCTTGTGACTCTGATCCAGATCTGTGTCAAAACAGGAGCAGGACGCAACAGAAACGCTTTTATTCGTCTGATTTCATTTTGTCTCTAATTATCGATTAAAAAGCACACTTCATTTTGTTTGTGGTGAAAGTTTAAAAAGCTCTTCATAAAATCCTCTGCAAATAAGCAATTAATCCCTCACAGAGATTTTTATTACACTGTGGTGCAGTTTGATTATAGCTGATTAAATTAGCAGGATTCATACAGAGGCTGAATTCAACAAAGCAAAGATTTACATTTTTACTCAATAACAGACTTTGTGAATGGAAGTGGTTTTATATTTTTATTCTAAGCATCGATCATAAACAAGTGACTGTGAAGAGGTCAGAGTCGGACAAATACTGAGTAAAAAACCCCAATTTAAACTCATTATCCTGCTCAAGATTGGTTTGAGTTGGAAAAAACACAGGTGTCAAAATAAACTCCCACTGCACTTTCAAAATAAAGGCTCACTAAAAACATAGCAGAGATGTAAACATGGCTCATCGCTGATAATTGTTGAGGTGGATCAATTTAATTTAATTTACAACACAAAACACCCATTTTACAAGAACAATGTCAAAAAAGGAGAAGACAATAAGCACAAGTTTGGGTTTAGACGTCAGTATTTACTCACAGATACTTCTGAATGAGCCTGTGTTTATCTAAAAGTAAACTAATAAACTAGTTGATCATTTAGTCTCATCTTAAACGTTTGAAGAACCTTTATTAGTCCCTCAGTGGGGAGCAGAGGAACAAGAAGAACAGCAAAAGCATCAGAACACAAATGAAATTAAAACTATTCTAATACACGATAAACTGCAATAGAATAAACATATGTACAATATATGGATATGACAAATGAGCACCAGTAAATAGTAAAAAACTGGAAATTGCAGATTGTATAATAGTTATTGCACAAGAAGTGAGAATATCCACAAAAATATGATGAAGTCGACCAAACAGAGAGACCCTTGGTGTAAATCTACAACAACAACAACAACAACAACAACGGGACTCTCCTGCTTTTATTTGATTAAAAATTAAAACACAACTTAATAAAAGCATCACAACCTTCGGCTCCTGTCCACATTAGAGTTTAGTCTTTAGCTGTAAAGTCTGAATAATGATAAAATGATGCTTGAGGAGAAGCTTTACAAAGGCTCATATTCTGCAGATTCCATCTAAACCGTTACAGTCGTTTCTTTTCTGTCTTCATCATTTCTCTGAAGCATTTTCACAACACGTTCCAAAAGGATAAAAACCTCGGTGCTGCCTGTTTCTTCCTGTTGCTCTCTCCAGACGCTGTAGGAGTATTTTTGGTTCAGACTCTGGAGCCGAAAGTAAAGAGCAATCACCATCTGCCAAGTGTCTGAGCCCGAGGACACGTCCCGGCTCATCAGACTCCTGCTGGAGGCGAGCAGCCACAGATAAGAGGCTTCAGGACGGAGCAGGAGTGGGACGATCAGAGCTGCCACACATTCAGGGAAGGAGCAAATAATAACTTCAGAAACTGTGGTTTAACACAGTTTGATCTCAGTTCCGTTGGTTCAAAAGTCTTTCCTTCACTTATTTATTGATTCATTCAAGTTGAAGTCTTTTTTTTCCCTGTTGTATTTGGTTTGACAGTTGAATCACCGGCTGCAGAAGCAGGAAAATGGAAGTGGAAAAACACCAGGGACTGACAGAAGTGAACAGAGTAGTTTGTCCCGGGGCTGGTCCGCGGCCCGGTGTTGGGGAACCCTGGTTTAAGGCTCATTTCCACTCGAGCGGGTCGGGTCGGGTCAGAACTGCAGACTTTACATCAACAAAAGGGGTCTGAACCATACACAAAAAGACTTTATTAAACTCATTGGGGCAATTAATTTGAGCAAATAAACAAATAACAAATAGACACAACAGCAAACACTGAAAACGCTGATGTAATAGAATAAATATATATAATTAGTCTTAAATTTGTCATAAAAAGATGAATAAAACTCAATTAAAAAGAGACTCCTCAGAATTTAAAAGACAAACAGTTGCTGTAATAAAAGACTGAACTGATTTGTTTAATAATCTGTGAAACAAAGAGACGTAATGAAGGAAACTCCACATTTTAGGACATGTCCAGAACTCTGGGTCTGAGTCTGTGGTCCGCTTTAGAAAAGTGGAGCTAAACCCTGCCGTCAGCTGATTGGATGAAAGATAATCCTTAATCAAGCGAAAGAAAAGGCGAGTTCTTGTGACTTTTTCTCGACTCAAAGCTAGTGTTTGTGTTTTAAACGTCGTCTTCATGAATTTAAACATTGTATTTATCGTCTACACTGCATTAAACACAAGCAGAACCTGTACAAACTCAAATATTGAGTCTAAATGAGAGGAAACTGCTGCAGCTATGAATTTAATGTTGAGAAAGATGGGAATAAACAGAAACAGTTGAATGTTTCCACCTTCTCTCTTCTTTAAATTAAACTGGTTTATGTCTGAAAATGAAAATTCTGTTGCATTTTAGCAGTTTATTTACACAGTGTTCTCACTCTTCACTTTTTTAGACAATGCAATGGTTTTGTGCTTCATTAACTCATGGTCTGATCAAATATTATTAGTGTTAGATGTTTAGCAGCACTTTAGAGCGGACCTCTGCTACTAGCTCTTCTTTTGTGTAAAGACGTTAGCGTTAGCAGCAGCAGGTTCACCACACAGACACAATAAAGTGTTTATCAGTGTGAATAAAGAGGCTTTTCTAATGCTATGGGTCTGTATTTGCATTTTACATATAAAAGACCCACTCTCATTTAACCGAGACCGATCCACATCAAGTCGATCCGTTCCAAACCGTAGTACAGTCACAATACCACAATCAAAGGCTTTTATATCAAAACAACAAACTCTGATTCCAGGTTCTGACCCTGGCCCACCTTCCTTTCAAGAGAAAACCGTCTGTAATCAGGAACAGCGTCTGACTAATTGCTCTCAGAAGTGACAAGGGTCGGTTTATGTTTCTGGGAAAGACAGATCCATTTCAACCTGTTGGTGTCGTCTCTGTTGAGCTCCTCTCATGTAAAATGACAGCTTTCATTTCATTTTTTGATTCACAATGGCTCAGTTGAACGTAAACGTCAGGAAATTATTGACGTATTTGGTGCAAAGTGATATAAGCACAAAAACAAGAATATTGAGTGTTTCATGCAAATTAGCCTCATGCTAGCTGTTTTTTGGTTTATTTCCACCTTGTGCTTTATCGACTGTTGTCTTTAATACGTCAGACTGGATGGAAACACTGGGCACAGCATAAATACAGTCAACGATATGATATTAATGAGAGAAATTCACACTAATGACAAGGCTCAGTGGCTCAGTTGGTAGAGCAGGTTGTCCAATAACCGGCGGTTCGATTCCCGCTCCCTCCTGTTCATACTGTCGTTGTGTCCTTGGTGGTGGTTGGAGAAGGCTTGAGCGCCTGGTGTATGGCAGCCCGCCGCTTCACCTGCCCCAGGTGTGAATGTGTGTGAATGGGGTGAATGGAAGCATGATGTAAAAGCGCCTTGGGCGCCCGAGTAGGGCATGAAAAGCGCTATATAAATGCATGCCATTTAGCATTTACCAAGGAAAAGGAGCATGAAGAGGGTTAAATGTGTCTCAGATCTGGGATCACAGGACACATTCACACTTAGCATTAAAGCTAACAACCAGGGCCAGGACTAGACCAGGACCAGGACTAGACCAGGACCAGGACCAAGACCAGGACCAGGACAAACATTAGAACAGGCAGAATCAAAAACAAACCAAGAAGTTCCCATTGAGATGTGTTTTTAAAGGAGCCCTGGCTCCAGCGACGACACGTTTGAAATCTGAAGTTTAATGATTTGTTTTTTTCTTTTTGACAATATGCTCAGGAGAGAAATCATGGAATAATGTTTGTCTAATGTTAGAAAATAACCTTTTTTCTTGAAATTCCATTTTGAGAACCCTATAATCCACTCTAACGATCTGAGTGCCATGAACACAACATCTGTCAGCGCTCCATCATTACGCTTTTACCCATAATTCCTTTGATCATTTTGATGGAGTCACATTGAGGGGTTTGTGTTTGAACCGGAGCAGAAGGGGTAAAAGTGTGGGGTGTGGACGGCGTGAGCAGCGGTAATGAATGCTCATATTCAGAGCTGCTGTGTTATTGATGATGTGTCTGCGTCGTCGTGGAAACCACATCAAGGCTCAGCGTGACATCACTCACTTACAGTTTCAGACACAAAACGGGAAAAACAGAAGAAGAAATGTGGGTTTTTAGAAGAAGATTAGGTCTGATTTATTCACAAAACACAAAGAAATCGTTCTGTTTTTGATCGGATTCTTCTGCTTAAAAAAACAAAGGAACAAATGGACTGTTACTGAAACCTAAACCTGTATTTGGTGTTTTGTTTTTATTGGATTTCCTTTTCCATATATTTTCAATACATTTTTATTAATGACATTTTATCATTTTATCATTATTCATGCTTTTTCTGTGTACAGTCATATTCTATTCTATTATTATATTCTATTCATAGTCTATTGCCATAATCAAACAGCCCATTATTTAGTAATCGTTACACAGACATTTTAAACTGTTTTAATGAACATTTTATTTGATCTTGCTCCTTGTTTAATTCTCTTAACCCTGAATAAAGGAGAGTCAGAGGCAGTGTTGCCAACTCAGACTCTTCTAGCGACTCTTTTTCTAAAAAGTGACTATCCACAAATGAGTGAGTTTTCTGCTGTTATTGGACACTTTAGGAGACTTGTACTTTTCTCAACGAGCAGTGGGTGCAAACTAGCCAATAGCTGCTTATTACTCCTTACTGAGGAGTTGGCAAAGACAGTTCCAGATGGTTTGTAAGCAAATTGCAGTAAATTAAAAATGAATTTATATTTTGAAACTGAATCAATTTGCTTTTCCAAGTTTAAAATTAAGTTTTGGAGTTAACCTTAGATAATTGAGCACGTTTTAGAGACTGTACTACTGTAATACTGCGACGTGTAGCTGCCGTTAGCCTCCGTTAGGTGGATTACTTAAGGACAGGTGTCACTGGAGCTGCCCTCGGCTCCAAATCACACTTAAAATTCAGTTTTTGGAAAGCATTCATTCAACTTTCACAACTCAGACTCAGCTTGAGTTATTCAGATTCAACATATTCAGTTTCAGGCCATAAGACAAAGCAAAACAAAACAATGGCAGTGCAAACAACAGTGGTGCAAAAGGTGCAGTGTTTGAGTCAAAAATAGCAGCAACAGTAGTGCATCTACAAACTCAAAATGAGTTGAGTCTGGAGCGTCTTCGAGTAAAAGCGAGTGTCATCGACGCAGACTCGGTTCAGAGGCTTTAATAAAACACTCGCCTCGACTCTAATCAGTGTCACGTGATGCACAACTGGACTGAAGTGGGACGGAGAGAACCGTTCAGAGTCATTCAAATGTAGTGCACTCCAAATTTCCCAGAATGCATCAGTGAAAGTAATGAGCAACTGTGATGGCCACTTGACTCAAAATAGACTATAATCTTTTGTGTGATTCATCAGAGGAAAACAACAGGTTAGAAACAGGTTTAACAAAAAATATGCAACATTATTTTAATTAAAAGGTATTTATTAAGTCTCCAGACACTTCCTGAGAGTGAACAGATGTTATTTCACCGTGTCTCGTCGAGTCGGGTCACGATACATTCACCAACGCTGAAGGTTTATGTCAGAGTTGAGCTTTGAAAACATCCACCAACTCCACCAACACGGGCCTTTATTTAACTGTGTTCATGTTGGTTCCAAAAGTCCCTCCCTCCTCTTTTACTGAGACACAAACTACTTTCTATCAGTACATTTTATTCTCTTAAAACAACATTAAAGCTACAGAGCCTATAGTTTTCAAAAAAATTTTAATTTATAAATAAAAGTGTCATTTCAGCATTATTTTTTCCAGAAAAATCACAAGAAAAAAAGCTTTGTTTGCTTCAATCAAATGCCGAAATATGCTAGAAGCTTTTTATTTTATTTTATTTGTCTTAATAAACTCCATGGGCCCAAAACTATCAGCTGAAGTGGTATAAATGAGACGTATGGATAGATGGAAGTCATTTAACACACACATAAAAAATCAACAGCTAAATTGTGGCCAGTGAAAATGCTCGGAACCTGGACCAGAATTTACTGAAGCCATTTATAAATAACCAAAAGAAAACTGTAGCAGATGGAGTCGTGATGAATTGAGTTGCCGTTTGTAAATATGTCTCTCACAGAAGAACATTTTGGAAATAGCGTTTGCATTAGAAATCTACTTTTTGTCAGACTAAGGCAACATTTACTCTGTTTCTTTGTAAATAATCCTAAAAACCCGAAGCCTTTGTCGTCTCTGAGACAGAAAAACCCGACGCTGACGATGATTACAGTCTGTGGGAGTAGCTTTTAAGCCATTTATTTCCCTGCAATTTTTCATTTTTTAATCTCTTCTGTTTCATCATCCACCGCACCACCTGCAATTATCTTATTGTGGAGTCCTTACGGAGCAAAAGGCCAGATTAGATCAGAGTATTTATAGATTTATTATAATTGGAAAGTTAAGATGTCGGAGAAACAAAGTTCATTTTAAAAGCGCCGCAAAGAAAAAAAGCCCCAAAAAAGCAGTTAATGGTGTTTTCAGACGAGCAGAAATCGCGGCGGGGAATAATTGGATTGTAAAAGCTCAGTGCACTTTAAAATGAGCTCATTTTTAAGACTCTCAGCTTAATTCTGTTAGTTTTAATTATGATGAGTGTTAATGCAGCGGGGTTTTTACCTGAGACAGCACCACATTTATCACTAACTTCACTGTAAAGGTTCGTTCTGATCGCTTCTGGATTAAAATTCAGGGTGATTTTTGAAACTCCATCTTGTTCATCTTGTTCTTGTGTGTTCAGGTGAATTTAAAATGTCTGTAGTGAGAGTTTGAACAGATTTTTTTTTTTGATTAATGACGAATGTTTTAATGTACATCAAATTTTTTTTATAAAACTTTCATTAAGATCCAGAAAATATCTCCAGCTGCATGGCCATCGTCTGGAGTCACAGAAAACACACTTTTTCAAAATTCTGAATTTGTTCAATTCTAGTTTCACCAACGTCATTTTATTTTTGCGTAACTGAGTGAGTGGATGAGTTCTTCAGCTCGTGACAACTTTTAACAAACTCAAGAGAGACTCAGGACTTTATTTCACACTCAATGTCTTTAGGACTTGCCTCAGCCCCGAGAAGCAAAAAGAAAGACAAAAAGGAGTTTGAGTTTTTTATGTCTTTTTGGCTTTTGATACAATACTAAACCTTGATTTAGTGAATCCGTAATAAGACTTATGTCAACTTCTGAACAGTTTCCACTTTGAAAACCATACCTTTTTCCTGTTGCAATGGTGTAATCAGGAAAAAACAGGAATCATCTGAAAAAATGAGACCTTAAGACATGATCTAGTCTTTATAATGAAGGATTTTAATAGATGAGAATGATCAGTCCACAGCAGGATTTTGTCCAATCACAGCTCACTTCAGGTAAAAAGGAGCGCTCCCATTGGTCGACACTGATGTCAACAACGAAGGAACAAGGAAATAAACCAAGGAAATGGGTTATTCTGTTGGAAATACGTCTTATTTTACAGAGAAACAGCTCAAAAAAGATAAAAATAGAGAAACAGCAGCAAATGAAACATGGATAAATGTTGCTTGGTGTTTAACGAGATAGAGATAATTTCAGGATCACTACAGTCTTTAGGCTAAAAGTTAAAGAAATAGCAAAATAAAATGCATCTAAGTAGTTCTGACCTGTTTGTAGAGTTAAGTCCAGATAACAGTTTAGAAAAATCTGCAGAAATATTAAAAACATATGTAAAAGAAGCATTGTATTGGTAATAAACCTCTGCTTTTACTCATTCAACCTTCATTAAGAGCCTTAATCCACTGAACTCAAAATGGCTGTCAATTCAGTCCAAGTTTAACGTGATTTTGGGTAAAATTAGTGCAGTACATTTTTGCCAACTCCAATTATAATAAAAAGCGAGTGTATCTGAGGAAAATGGAGGTGAGCTGAGTCAGGCCCAGAACCCGCCCAGAGCCAGAGAAATGCAGACCATAAATAATTTGACTGTTTCTGAAGGAGATGATTCGTGTGGATCATATGAATGGAGTTTGAAAAACGAAAAAAAAAGAGGCTACGATCTCAAGGGCAAAGACGGAGAAGGATATTTCAGCCTTTTCCTGTAACTATGTCTTGATCTGTCACTGACAAAATAACTCATATGTTAGTTTTCCAGCCATTTATTGCCCTTTTTTGGCAAAGAGTCTTGATTTTTTTTGCTCGGTTCGCTCTAAATCCAGCCCTATGTGCATTATTTTCTGCTCACTCTTCCTTTCAATCTGCAAGTCACAGTGTGTTGCTCTTGACATCACAGTTCCACTCCTGACATTAAACAAAACTAATTTAATAAACAAATCTAATCATAAATCATAAAACCTTTACCATTAAAGGTTTTCTGATGTTAAAAGCCATATTAAACCTGCTCTGTGGGCCACAAAACATGGAAATAAAAGTAAAATCTGAGACGTTTCTCCTTTAAAACCATGACCAGAACCATTAGCTCGTCTGTGCTAAAGCTAACACTGCTCCTGAAACGCAGCCGGGGCCCGTCCAGCCTCAGAGCCAATTTAAAATGCTGAGCCAGTCCCTCACATTCATTAACTGTCTCATACATATTGATTCACTGTCCATTACAGATTTATGGAGCCTGGATAAATATTGAATCGTTGTAAGGTTAAACAAGACGCGCTGATATTAGCATCAGGGATTCTGACACAGACTCGATCCGGTGACGCACGCTTTAACCTCGTCCCGTTTGACCTCTGAACTCTGAGGCTGGAGTGGATATAAAAGGTCGAGCCCGGTTTGGTCTTTGTTATGTGGGGTTTCTGCAGGTCAAAATGTAAAAGGAATCACATTTAATCCAGGACTCAACCAGAACTAAACCAGGATTAAACTGAATATTTAAACACAGATAAATCAGTGTTGGATCAGGGGGAAACTGCTGGTAATATCAGGATTAAACCACAACAAAACTAAGGATTGAGACAGGAATAAACCTTGAGAATACTTTATTAATATATATACAAGCCTAAAGTAGGAGTCGACCCAGGACTAAACCCAACACTAGAGGGAAATAAACCAGGGTTGAATCCATAAATAAGCCACAGCTAAACAAGGACTAGACCAGATCTAATCCAGGACTAAACCTGAGGCAGATCCATGATTAAACCCAGGATTTGAACAAGACCCAGTCCCAGTTCTCTAACTCACCCCCAACACAAAAACCTGTTTTATGTATTAGCAAATAAAAAGTTTAAAAAGTTCTGTAAATATGAGACTGTGACCTTTCGATGTGACGCTAACGTTAGCAACAGAGATTTATCAGAAACTTTCTGAGGAGAAAACAGATTAATACATGGATTAATACTGACCCTTCGTTCCAAGTGTGGTCCTTAATTTAAATCTCAGTTTGGAGAAGAGTACAGTCCTCGATCCAAATGAGGAGTGGGACAGGGCTTTGTTTCTCCTGAACGAACAGAACCAGGACAAAAGGGTGGAACTGGGACTGGGTCCAGTCTAGACCAGGTCTTAACCAGGTCTAAACCAGGACTAAACCAGGTCTAAACCAGGTCTAAATCAGGACTAAACCAAGACTAAACCAGGTCTAAACCAGGTCTTAACCAGGACTAAACCAAGACTAAACCAGGTCTAAACCAGGACTAAACCAGGACTAAACCAAGACTAAACCAGGTCTAAACCAGGACTAAACCAGGACTAAACCAGGACTAAACCAGGTCTAAACCAGGACTAAACCAGGACTAGATGAGAATAGATCTGTCCAAATCCACAGATGCAGTTCAAAATGAAAACCTTTCAAAAACAAGTCTCAGTAAAAGAGACTGAAGGGCGTCGTGTGAAAGAGGAGTGTTTAAATGAAAACTGATGGAGGAGTGAGGATGAAGAGGAGGAAGAGGAGGAAGAGCGTTTACGGAGCGTCCCACATCGAGACGGGACGGTCTCTGAACGAGGGGTTAATGGAGCAGTGACAGCAGCAGCTCTGATGGAGGGTCTCAGTGAAGCTCATGGATTTATGATGATCAGCCCTTTCACTTTTTAATCAAGATTAAGTGGCACCAATTTAGGTCAAACCAGTTTATCTTTAGGTCCTTTTACTCAGGTAACCTCTGTCAGGTCAAAGACTGTCCTGGGATTCTGGTTCAGTAGTGAGTAACTTAAACCCAGTCTGTTGTAATAAGAATAATCTGTGGAAAATATGAACCTTTAAAATGTCGTCTAGTCTTTATTATTAAAGATGCACTGCTTTCAATCAGTAATGGCTGCCAATAAAACAGAGAAATTGTACATTCAGTTCTATCTTTTTACAGAGAAACAAAAGAAGAAAAATTAAATATTGTCAATGCATTCACTCAATGTTTAACGAGACGGATTCTGTCTGTCTTTGTATTTTGTGGAACATTTGTCTTTAAAGAGGACAGTAATGTGTGAGTGTCCCAGGACCGTCCTGGCTTTAGGACTCAAGACTTCTCACGTCCTTTATTCCTTCAGCCGTGAAACCACTCAACTCTTTTGTAATAATTTCTCCAAAAAACCCCAAAACAAAACAAACAAACCCTGATGTTCTCTTCATGTTTGTTGCTTGTTTTATTTTGCACGTTTATTCTTGTGTCAAATCCTGCTCTTTTCCTTTAAATCTAACCTAACGTAGTGTTTAATTATTGTGTTGGCTCAGGTCTTGGTCTCTGTTGGTCAGAGTAAATGTATTCCACTGTATTGTATTGAGTTGGCAGGTTTATGTTGACGCTGAAACACATTAAATATTTACAGATGGAGATAATTAGAGCAGCTGCTTCCTGAAGTCTTCCTGATGAACCGCTCTGAGTCGAGCCTTTTTTAAAACATGTTTCCACTTCCATCACCTTCATAAACCAGTTCACATTAGACACAGGTTGATCCTAGTGTTGTTGAGCTCTGAGGCAATAGGTTTAATAGGTTTAATAGGTTTAGTTTTCAGAAACAGTCCACTTCAGAACCTTTAGTGAATGACTAGGTTTCTCTTTTCCACGACTGGGTTTTTGGAGCTCACTCTCCTCAGTTCATACTGTCTTTGAGTTTCTTTACATGAACAGAATAATCCAATAACTGTGAATGATCAGATAATTGTAAAAGTCGGATTTGACGTATTTACCTACACTTCAGAAATGTGATAATCGTAAAACCCTGGTTTACATGTTTCTGTCCAGTATTGGATTTCTTTCGAGTGAGACACAAACTTCCTTCTGTTATTTTAAAAACATTTCTTTGTTGTGTTTTGTTCTTCACTAACATCTTCCATTTTCTGACTTTTTTTACACTTGTGCAGATGTTAAAAAATGAAATAAATCAGATGAATGTGTTGCAGGAAGATATCGGAGTACTGGGGAGAAATCTAGGCGTGTTAATCCGATTTCTCATGATTTCTGTGTCCGTTTCCAGAGATGATCTTTGCGAAGCGTTTGTCGTTGGCTGGTATCCACTTAACTCCGAGCTGTAAACACTTGTGAAGAGTCTTTGTGCTGAGCTCTTTGTCGCTGCTTCGTCGAAGGACCCCGACTCGGCCTCTGTCTCTGATCCATTGTTCGCTGAAGGTCAGGCTCCATTCTGACGCTCTCCAGTAAATGAAAGCACACGCTTATGTAACACGGCATTCAAGTCCAAAGTAAAAGCACAGTTAGACAAATGGACCTTAAAAAGAAGACTCTAATAGAAGCTAATGTGGAGTTAAGTGGGTTATCAGTCCATTTAGCTTTTACATAATGTGAGATTAAAGACTCTGGACAAATTAGATGAAGTTATTGTGGAGTCTATTCTCATCCTCAGACAGAATATTGAATATGGAGCTACATATTTTACTCATATTGTCCTCCTCTGATGCAGAAGGTGCCTTTTAGCGTCCTGTTGATGTGTTGGTTTTGAAAAATAAGTTACTGTTGGGGATTTTATTTTAGCTTGTTTAGAAGTAATGACAAAGACGAGGACTTTTAGACTTTTAGACAAATACAAATCACTCTTTTAGCATCCTGTTAGCTTCCTGTTAGCTTCCCGTTAGCATCCTGTTAGCGTCCTGTTAGCATGGTGTGTATGGAATTGACACACATTAGCCTCATTCTAACACTACTCACACCTTTTTGTGCCTCTCCAGCTTTAACCAACCTGTCTTTTTTGTCTTTTGGAATAAACTTTACTGCATTTAAACTCAATATTTCCACCTGTGTCCTTTCAGCATTTTTTGTGCCATTGACTCTCATTCAAAATGCATTTTTTTAAATTCTCTTTCATTGAAATGTGATGTGTTTGTATTTCTTTATTTTGTAATTTCCTGGTGTTGAAATCCCTTAATGTTTCCATGGCAACCATAAAAAACATTGAATGCAATTTATTTTCAAACGACTTTGCAACAACAACAAAAAATATCAGAATCAATGTTGTTACCAATTTTTTCACTGGATTTTCTGTTGTTGTGTGTCGTCCATTGTTTCCTCGTGAACCTCCACAGATTATTATTTAAAAACTTTCAAATATGACCAGCGTACACTCTTTGCTCAAATGTTTCCTAAATTAATTCTATATCATCTCCTCTCTGTCCTTTTCTTACTCTCAGTATTTAGTTACAAAGCACAAACTGCCACTGTTTTGTTTTTGTTTTTTCTAGTTACTGCTGGAAGTGTTTGTTCGAGAGATTCTTTCTTCTGCACATTTTCTCTGAGCCATATTTAATGCATAAATAAACCCAAAAGGCAATGACTGCACCAATGAGCAGCCTTCATTAAAAATCAAAGGCAGCCGTGATTTATTAACAGGTGTCGGACATATTTTCCAAAACTTTCAACAAACGATAGATTTAACAGCTTCCAGTGTAGGAGCTGTAGGAGCACCAGAGCATCATGGGAGTTGAAGTTTGTATTAACAAATGGGCTGGAAATGAAAAGAGTGAAGCTGCCGTGTTGCAGTGATATGAAAGTCTCTGTGGTAAAAGTCTCAGCCTGGATTGAAACTGTCAGAGTAATAAAGCGTTATTAAAGGAAACGGTCCTGAAGGCTTCAGTCGAGCAGGTTTTAGGAGCAGGTTTATTAAATTTACCGCTCTGCTGAGTGTTAGTGTAATATCTGCTCAGACCCGGGACATAAAGGTCAATGGGACACATTCATCCCTCACAGTCTCCCTCCCTTTGCTTTAGGACCAATAACACCATTTATAATACTGCCTTTGTTTTCTTCAGGACAATAACTCAAATCAACTGCACCATTTTTCCAGAAAATAATAAATACAGCAAGATCTGTGCATATTTCATGTCCACCGCTGGCTCTTTTAGAAAATGACAGAAACACCACCAGCTAAAGGTTAAAGAACGAGCATGGCTTGTGTCTAACACAGAAACAAATCTGATAATAGATGGTTCTCAGTGACATAATATGATTAACTTTAGGATTCAATAATTCCACCATAAACTCATAACTCTGCTCTACATTAATTACTTTAAAAATAGTACGTGACATATGTATGTAAACAGTTTCATTTGAAAGACCCTTTATGCTCCTTTACATTGATATTTATAAATGAAGCAGTCATTACTGCATCAGCTGAGTTTTAGCTCCACGGACCAGTCAGGCCTAGGTCTGGTTAGACCTGGTTTAGACCTGGTTAGACCTGGTTAGACCTGGTTTAGTCCTGGTTTAGACCTGGTTCAGACCTGGTTAGTCCTGATTTAGACCTGGTTTAGTCCTGGTTTAGTCCTGGTTTAGACCTGGTTTAGTCCTGGTTTAGACCTGGTTTAGACCTGGTTTAGTCCTGGTTTAGACCTGGATTAGACCTGGTTCAGACCTGGATTAGACCTGGTTTAGACCTGGATTAGACCTGGTTCAGACCTGGATTAGACCTGGTTTAGACCTGGATTAGACCTGGTTTAGACCTGGTTCAGACCTGGATTAGACATGGTTTAGACCTGGATTAGACCTGGTTAGACCTGGTTCAGACCTGGTTCAGGCCTGGTTTAGACCTGGTTTAGTCCTGGTTCAGACCTGGTTCAGACCTGGTTCAGACCTGGTTTAGTCCTGGTTTAGACCTGGTTCAGACCTGGTTCAGACCTGGTTCAGACCTGGTTTAGACCTGGTTCAGACCTGGTTCAGACCTGGTTTAGTCCTGGTTTAGATTATCTCTTAAACAGATGGTGTCTTTTTTAATTGAAGACATTCTTAGTTTTATTGTGAAAGGACTCTGGTGTTTTCAGGTGAAACTAATCAAACCTGCTCCTGTCTTCTACGTCTAGTCTTTGTTAGTTCGACGTTTCAGATCAGGTTTTATTGATGCATCATTTATTCTTTTTTTCTAATAATATGTTACATGTTTGTGCTCAGGATTTATCTGGAAAATGTAAATAATTAAGCTCATTAAAATGGCTCCCACAGTAGAAACCTTCTACTAACTCTGTGTTTTTAACTCAGCTCGAGAGTTGGGTGGTCCTCTGTCATCTTATTATCTTATTTATTTATTTTCTATCTACTCTGCTACTACTCTTAATTACTTTTTACAATTTTTTATAATTTTGATCAAAATCAGTTTTTTTAATTCGATGGTTTAATGACTGTATTTTCTTTTTCCGGTCGTAGTTTGTAGTTTTTACAGACATCTTCCTCTCATATATATTATATTTATTTCCTTCTTTATGAATATGAAGCAAGGACAAAGCACGTCTATTGTGACAAATGTGGATCTAAATTTCACTGTTTTGCGTTTTGATTTTGAAGTTTGAAAACACTGATAAAACACTGATAGTGAGTTGTAGAAAGCCTCGGTGTGAATCCAGTGCTGCTTTTCGCTGCTTCCTTCCCTCGTTTCCTTCCCTCCCCCTCGTCTGGATGTGCTGACTCTGGGGTTTGGGTGTTTTCCTCCAGGACGTCCGACTGTAGGGGTCACCTTCGCAGACCTTCACTCCTCCTCTTCCTCATCCCTCCATCCTTCACTCACGTTTTTTATTTTGACAGCATTTCTTTGAAAGGTCAGTTGTGCAGATCTGCCTTAAACCTGTTCAAATCCACCGAAAACCTTCTAAAATCCAAACAAAAACTGTCCAAATCCAAATAAAACCTGTTTGAATCCAACCAAAACCTTTATGAATCAAACTTAAACCTGTTTGACTGTGACTAAACCTGTTCAGATCCATCTAAAACCTTCTTACATCCAACCAAAACCTGTTCAAGTCTTAATAAACCCTTTTCCAATCCAACTAAAACCTGTTCAATCCAGGTAAAACCTCAACAAATCCAACTAAACCTGTTCAAATCCAACTAAAACAGTCTAAATCCAAGGGAAACCTGATTAAATTCAATGAAAAACTCCTCAAATCCTACTAAAACCTTTTCAGATCTGTCTAAAACCTTTTAAAATCTAGCCAAAACCAGTTCAGGTCTCAATAAAACATGTTCCAATCCAATGAAATCATGCTGAAGTTCATCTAAAACCTGCTCAAATCCATCTAAAACCTGCTCAAATCCATCTAAAACCTGCACAAATCCATCAAAACTCACACAAATCCATCTAAAACCTGCTCAAATCCATTTAAAACCTGCTCAAATCCATCTAAAACCTGTTCAAATCCATCTAAAACCTGTTCAAATCCATCTAAAACCTGTTCAAATCCATCTTAAACCTGCTCAAAACCATCTTAAACCTGCTCAAATCCATCTAAAACCTGTTCAAATCCATCTTAAGCTGCACAAATCCATCTAAAACCGGCACAAATCCATCTTAAACCTGCTCAAATCCATCTTAAACCTGCTCAAATCCATCTAAAACCTGCACAAATCCATCAAAACTCACACAAATCCATCTAAAACCTGCTCAAATCCATTTAAAACCTGCTCAAATCCATCTAAAACCTGTTCAAATCCATCTAAAACCTGTTCAAATCCATCTTAAGCTGCACAAATCTATCTAAAACCTGCTCAAATCCATTTAAAACCTGCTCAAATCCATCTAAAACCTGTTCAAATCCATCTAAAACCTGTTCAAATCCATCTTAAACCTGCTCAAAACCATCTTAAACCTGCTCAAATCCATCTAAAACCTGTTCAAATCCATCTTAAGCTGCACAAAACCATCTTAAACCTGCTCAAATCCATCTAAAACCTGCACAAATCCATCTTAAACCTGCACAAATCCATCTAAAACCTGCACAAATCCATCTTAAACCTGTTCTAATCCATCTAAAACCTGCTCAAACATGACTAAAACCGTGTCGTGGATTGTTGTTAAGCAGCAGGATGGAGAGAAGTGTTGAGATCTATTCAAGCCTTATTTCATGGCAGATATGTGAGCGACTGCTGGTCTTTAATAACCCGTACGTGTCTCAGAGCGCTCTCTTCTCTGGGTTTGGTTCTGTCGGTGCTTTATGTGGCTCTTGGCTGTACTCTCTGATGACAGACTGCGCAGTGTGAGGATGTGAAGCTGCTGTGAGTGGACTCTGGATCTGTGCACTCAGCACTTTCTCTGCACTCTCCTCCAAACACGCCCTTCAGATGGTGTTTATCCACCGCCGTTTTTCACATTTAGAGCCCCTCGGACGAAGAGAGGAGCCGCGAGAGGGGCCGTAACAAAAATCCAACTAAAACCTTTTCAGATCCAATGAAAATCTGCGCAAATTCAATGAAAACCTGTTAAAAAAACAAACAATATCAGTTAAATTCAACTAAAACCTGTTCAAATCCAATTTAAACCTGTCCAAAGCCAACTCAAATCTATTCAAATGCAACAAAAACCTGTTCGAATCCAAACAAAATCAGTTTAAATCCAACAAAAACCTGTCCAAATCCAATGAAAACCTGCATAAATCCATGTAAAACCTGCTCAAATTCATCAAAGACCTGTTCAAATCCAATTAAAACCTGTCTGAATCCAACTAAAACCTGTCCAGATCAAACTAAAACCTTTCTAAATCCATGTAAAATATGTTTGAATCCCATTAAAACCTATCCAAATCCAACTAAAATGGTATCAAATCCAAAGCTTTCTCTGTTCCACCACAGAAATAGCCCCTGGACTAACGTGAGACTAAAACCTGGACTAAACCAAGAACTAACTCGAGACTAAACTCTAGATTGAGTCCCAGATTTAATCTAAATCTGAATGAGCCTCAGCAGCTCCAGATCCGAGCGATGACGTCTCCTGAGTCTTCGGTCTCTTCTCGATGCTGGAGCAGTCTCTAAATCATCTGCAGAAGAACGATTAAAGCCGCCGTCTGCCGTCTTTTCCAGGTCTTTTCCGGGTCTTTTCCAGGTCTTTTCCGGGTCTTTTCCGGGTCTTTTCCAGGTCTTTTCCGGGTCTTTTCCGGGTCTTTTCCGGGTCTTTTCCAGGTCTTTTCCACGTCTTTTCCGGGTCTTTTCCAGGTCTTTTCCACGTCTTTTCCACGTCTTTTCCGGGTCTTTTCCGGGTCTTTTCCGGGTCTTTTCCGGGTCTTTTCCGGGTCTTTTCCGGGTCTTTTCCGGGTCTTTTCCGGGTCTTTTCCGGGTCTTTTCCAGGTCTTTTCCACGTCTTTTCCGGGTCTTTTCCGGTCTTTTCGGGTCTTTTCCAGGGTCTTTTCCAGGTCTTTCCAGGTCTTTTCCAGGTCTTTTCCACGTCTTTTCCACGTCTTTTCCACGTCTTTTCTTGTCTTTTCCACGTCTTTTCCACGTCTTTTCCGGGTCTTTTCCACGTCTTTTCCCTACGCTCTTTTCCACGTCTTTTTCCAGGTCTTTTCCTCGGGTCTTTTCCAGGTCTTTTCCAGGTCTCTCTGCGGGAGCCTGGATTCATATGTTTACTCGGTGGCAGCTGCGAGCCTCGTGTTTCTCTGATTCAAACGCAGCTCGTCTGATTTTTCTAACGACTTCTTACAGACTCACTGCTGCAGCTGTTATTCCAGGACGAACAAAAGAATCTGAAATAAAGCCTTCTCTCAGAGCTTTGTTGAGGCTTTATACAGTCCTCACTATTGTCTCCACTGCTCTTATTATGACGGGAGACTGTCCTTTTTTATTTATCTGAACAGAATGGAACATGAATCAGTATGTCTTATGTAATTGTCTCATAATGACACTCTTCACATTTGTCTGTTCTGGAAAATAGAGATTTAAAGAGAAAAAGCACACTCCTCATGAGGTTTGGCTGCACAACACAAACCTCAGCATTTGAAAAATCAGAGATGCAACTTTAATCTTTTAACCATTTTTCAACAAATCTGTTCATGCAACAAGAAAAAGCTTATGCAGATATTTAGATGTGTGGGTTTAGATGTTTTTGAACAGGATTTAGTTGGATTTAGACAGGTTTTAGTCAGATTTAAACAGCTTTTTTGGTTTGGACTGGTTTTAGATGGATTTAAACAATCTTCAGTAGGACTTGATCAGGTTTTACTTGGATTCAAACAGGTTTTAGATGGTTTTGAACAGGGTTTAGTTGGATTTGAACAGGTTTTATTTAGAATTGGACAGGTTTTAGTTGGATTCGAAAAGGTCTAGTTGGATTTGAACAAGTTTTAGTCAGATTTAAACAGGCTTTAGATGGATTGAATAGGATTTAGTTGGATTTGAACAGTTTTTTATTTATATTTATACAGGTTTTAGTTGGATTGTTACAGGTTTTAGTTGGATCGGAACAGGTCTTTTTTGGATTTAGAGTGGTTTTAGATGGATTTGAATAATTTTAGTTGGACTTTAACAGGCTTTTGTTGGATTTCAAATGGTTTTATCTGGCTTTGAACACATTTTATTTTTTTATTGAAATGTAAACTCAGCATTAGCCAGTTCCAGTTCTTTTTAACGACACACATTCTGTTCTGCTGCTTTAACTCCTGATGCTGCCTCTGAATAAACTCTTCTCTTTACCTTTACACCTGAGTCAACGCTCCTTCACTTCCTCATATTTATACATTCAGACTCAAATATCTGACGTTAAATACAGCCCCTGCCTCCTGCTGCTGTCTCTGAACAGACGTGTGCCGCGCCGTCGTTAAACCGGGATTAGCATGTGATTAGCATTAGTTAGCGTTAGTCATTAGCGTCATTAGAGAGGTTTGAGTCACAGAAAATCCCTGCAGCTGCACAAAGTCCCGCTTCAGACGAGCATTAAGGCCTATTACCTGAGCCACTCTTTCATCTTTTTATATAAAACACTGCTTTTTCTGCGTGGTTCTTTCTGTCCGTGGTCAGAATGTGTTCTCTCGGTAAAAGCAGGTGTAATCCGTCTCTTTTTGATTTGCCACGTTTCCGTAGAGTCCAGGTCAGAGGGGAATGAACGTGGGAATTAAATAAAATGTCTGTTCTGTGGTTTTCAAGGAATGTTTTTCTATTCACTGCAATTTAGTTTGATATAAACTGGTTTTTAGATGGTTTTGAACAGGTTTAAGTTGGATTTGAACAGGTTTAAGTTGGATTTGAACAGGTTTTAGATGGTTTTGAACAGGTTTAAGTTGGATTTGAAAAGGTTTTAGATGGTTTTGAACAGGTTTTAGATGGATTTGAACAGGTTTTAGATGGATTTGAACAGGTTTTAGATGGTTTTGAACAGGTTTAAGTTGGATTTGAACAGGTTTTAGTTGGATTTGAACAGGTTTTAGTTGGACTTGAACATGTTTTAGTTGGATTTGAACAGTTTTTAGATGGTTTTGAACAGGTTTTAATTGGATTTGAACAGGTTTTAGTTGGATTTGAACAGTTTTTAGATGGTTTTAAACAGGTTTTATTTGGCTTTGATCATGTTTTAATTGGACTTGAACATGTTTTAGTTGGATTTGATCATGTTTTAATTGGACTTGAACAGGTTTTAGTTGGACTTGAACCTGTTTTATTTGGACTTGAACATGTTTTAGCGTCTCTCTTTTTGTGACACTGGTCCACTTCCTGTCGCTCTGATTAATTCTTATCCTCGTGTATTTATTTCTGCTGCAGCTGTTTGTCATTTCCTGTCGTTGTGAATCCCTCACATCGCGTCCAGAAGATTTATCTCATCATTCGTCATATTTCCGTCGTATTTTTACCGACGCCTCGTTTTATCTCTGACTCTTGGATCTGTCGCTTTTCTGAATTGTTGCTGTATTATTGTGTTTAATGCAGATTGATCGATTGTATTAAGAACAATGGCACACACTTTTCTATATTAAAGTATTTATTAAAAGTGTGTCTATGAGCTCTTATTCCTGACAGTAGGTAAGAGTCAGCGCTGGTTTGGAGAAGCAGACAGGAGCAGTTTGTGTTCTGTCTGTGGCTAAAACACAAAGCTCCTCAGTGAAGCACAAACGACTCATCTGTTTAACGTACGCTGCCTTTTCTTCTGGAATAATGCATACATTTTCCATATTCATTCCTTTATGTCACATACAGATGTTTTCTATTTTGTTTTGTTGCACTGCTCAATGATAAGATTCCTAAACAGAGTTGTTTATAGAAAAAAGGAGCTCAAATCTTATTGTACACATCTGGTTTTACTTTTACAGCTGTTGTTTTCATGGACTCAGTCTCAGAGTTGAAATTAATAACTTAAATAGAGGAAGAATAGAGGAAAAGTTGAGCATAAATGTATAAAAAAACATAAATACGTCACACTGTCCTGAGACCTGAGACCTTTTTATCGTTATGTTCACCTCAACAAGAGTCTCCTGCCACAGTTTCTCCAACATAAATACGTTTACTGTCTCTGTTTTAAAAGTCTTGTGTTTATTTTTTAATTATATTCTATTAATCAGTTATTTTATGTTCATTTTTATGCACGTCATCTCTAACCCTCAAAGTCAGACCTGTTGTTCCTCTTGTTAGGTTCAAACACTGATTACATTAAAGTGAAATTTAGCTCCAAAAGAGTCTGATTAAAGTTGTTTCACACAGACTGTCGACATATTTTTTAAGCCCCTCTCGGGTTTATTTTATCTGCTCAAAAAATAAATAAATAAATAAACGTGTAGACAAGCTCCGAGATCCTTGATGGAATCATTCAAACTTTCACTGCAATTTTCTCATTTCCTTTTGTCCAGAAATAAAAGTCATTTTCTCTCGAGCAATAAATCCAACATTTCAATTTACACTTTCAAAGCGGCAGCAGTCATTTCCATCAATCTCTCATCTGTGTCCTTTTGTCTGAAGTGTAGTAGATCACTGTGTCACAGCTGCTTCTATTAATACTTCATTTTTATGAATCACATTTCAGAGTCATGTGGGTTTATGACGGAGTAGTTTTGAAGGAGAAGTTTTTTGTTTTAACTGTGCATCATTTCGTTTTCTCAACATTTATCATCTTTATTCACAAACTAATATTTCCAAACAGTGCTGTAAAAAAGAAACTGCAATGAGTAATAAAGTTCTGGTGGAACAGTCCAAGAATAGTTGGTTTGTGTTCTACTTGATCTCAGTCCATATAAAACTTCCACTGTAGGGTTTCATCTTTTAAAAAATACAAACGTGAAATGTAAGACGTGTTAATCATCTTCAAGGCTTTAACTGAACGTTTCTGAGCTGCCTTATCCCTGTTGCTCATAGTTTGTGTTAAAAATCCTGATTGTAGAAGCTGTTTATTTAAATATTCAGTCGTTCTGGTTCTGACCCGACCTTGTGTTCCAGGTGGCGGTCCCGGCGGCCCCCAGACCGGTCTCCATGAGGAGCAGTGGAAGATGCCGACTCTGGCCGCTCTGCTGCTGTGGATTCACTCTGTCGTCCTGCTGCTGACCATGGCCCCTCGCTCCTTCAGCCAGAACTCCCCCACCCTGCGCATGGGTGAGTCTCAGCCAATCACAGGCCCCCGTTCACTAAACCCCACCCTCTGAATGAGTCTCAGCCAATCACAGGCCCACATTCACTAAACCCCACCCTCTGAATGAGTCTCAGCCAATCACAGGCCCCCGTTCACTAAACCCCGCCCTCTGAATGAGTCTCAGCCAATCACCGACTCCTGTTCACTTAGCCCCGCCCTCTGCACGAGTCTCAGCCAATCACAGGCCCACGTTCACTTAGCCCCGCCCTCTGAATGAGTCTCAGCCAATCACAGGCTCCCGTTCACTAAACCCCGCCCTCTGAATGAGTCTCAGCCAATCACAGGCTCCCGTTCACTAAACCCCGCCCTCTACACAAGTCTCAGCCAATCACCGGCTCCTGTTCACTTAGCCCCGCCCTTTATACAAATACAAATACATTTTTTCCACTTAGTGACCAGTGCATTGACTCCACATGAACCAAAAATAGATAATATATTTGGTTAAATTATGTTCTTTTATTATCAAGTATAACCACTAATTCTAAACATAAAGACTGCCTTATCAAGCCAAAAAAAGCCAGAATTGTCCACAGACAGTGTCTTGCAGCTAATTGTTTGGTTTAAATCAGCTAAAATGTACCATTATGTGCTATGTTCATTGGATTAAAAAGCCACAAACCACAAAAAATTTCAGAAAAGTTTCAGAAATAAAAAGACACCTTAGTCCTTGTAAGATCTGGTTGATTGCAGACGGTTGCTGACACGACTCTTCCAGCTGCAAACTGGGCCGTATATTCCACTTTTATCACAGGTTTTATAACAGCGACGTTTTTATGTGTAAAACCCTCTGAACGGCCACAAAACGTTACTGCAGCCAGAGATAAAGTTTATGGGCTGGACGTCAGTGTGAAGCACGACGAGACAGAAACTCCATGAACGGGTTTAAAGAACAGCAGCGTGTGGGTTTGTTCTCCTGGTGGTGGGTAATGGTACTGCAGCAGGAGCCAGGACTATTTTACCAACACAATGACAAATATAAACCACAAATAAAGTTAGAAAGTTGAAAATCATCCTGAGCCCCAAGAACTCAAAGATTTTTATTTTTAAAATGTCTAAATGCAGAGTTATGGAAAGTATAAGATTTATTCTGAATGAGATTACCACTTTTTAATAAGATCTGGTCCATTTATCTCTATTTCTTTTTATTTATGTAAAAAAAAAAAACCTCAAGATAAAATATATAAAAAGTTTAATTTGAAGTGAGAATAAAACATATAAACTTGTGTAAATTGATAAAACTATAACGAGCTTTTAAAACCAGTCCACTTCCTGCTCCTTCAGAATAAGAGCTGTGTGTTTGTTTCAGTAAAAACAGAGCTGTGGGTTATCTCCTCCTCCAGTGTCTCCTCTCGTCTCTGTTCTCTCTTCTGTCTCTGTCTCGTCTCTGTCTCTATCTCTGTCTCTCTTCTGTCTCTGTCTCTCTTCTGTCTTGTCTCTATCTCTGTCTCTCTTCTGTCTCTGTTTCTATCTCTGTCTCGTCTTTGTCTCTGTTCTCTCTTCTGTCTCTGTTCAGTCTCTGTCTCTATCTCTGTCTCTGTTCTGTCTCTGTCTCTCTTCTGTCTTGTCTCTATCTCTGTCTCTCTTCTGTCTCTGTTTCTATCTCTGTCTTGTCTTTGTCTTTGTTCTCTCTTCTGTCTCTGTTCAGTCTCTGTTCTGTCTCTGTTCTGTCTCTGTCTCTCTTCTGTCTCGTCTATGTCTATGTCTCTGTTCTGTCTCTGTCTCTATTGCTATCGCTATCGCTATCGCTATCTCTGTCTCTATCTCTGTCTCTGTCTCTGTCTCTATCTCTGTCTCTATCTCTGTCTCTATCTCTGTCTCTATCTCTGTCTCTATCTCTGTCTCTGACTCTCTTCTGTCTCGTCTATGTCTATGTCTCTGTTCTGTCTCTGTCTCTATCGCTATCGCTATCGCTATCGCTATCTCTGTCTCTATCTCTGTCTCTGTCTCTGACTCTATCTCTGTCTCTATCTCTGTCTCTATCTCTGTCTCTATCTCTGTCTCTGACTCTCTTCTGTCTCGTCTATGTCTCTGTCTTGTCTCTGTCTCTATCGCTATCTCTGTCTCTATCTCTGTCTCGTCTATGTCTATGTCTATGTCTATGTCTCTATCTCTATCTCTGTCTCTGTCTCTGTCTCGTCTCTATCTCTGTCTCTGTTCTGTCTCTCTTCTGTCTCTATCTCTGTCTTGTCTCTGTTCTGTCTCTGTCTCTCTTCTGTCTCGTCTATGTCTATATCTTGTCTCTATCTCTGTCTCTGTTCTGTCTCTATCTCTGTCTCTGTCTTGTCTCTGTCTCTATCTCTGTTCTGTCTCTGTTTCGTCTCTGTTCTGTTTCTGTCTCTGTTCTGTCTCTGTTCTGTCTCTATCTCTGTCTCTATCTCTGTCTCTGTCTCTGTCTCTGTCTCTGTTTCGTCTCTGTTTCTGTTATGTCTCTGTCTCTGTCTCTGTTCTGTCTCTGTTTCTGTTATGTCTCTGTTTCTGTCTCTGTTTCGTCTCTGTTCTGTTTCTGTTTCTGTCTCTGTCTTGCTTCTGTCCCTCGAGGCGTCTCTCTGTGTCTGCTCCGTTTCTTCTTCCTTCTCCGATCTGCACCAATTTGGATTATTTGTTCGAGTAAATAAACTCAGAGTGAATCAGACTCGAGAGCGTGACTCACATCGAGAAACAAGACTCACTTTGTTCCTCGTTCCACCTTTTTTTTTTCCTTTTCTCCAGAGACTCAGATAAACTCCAATAAAAGCAGAGATTTAACACAGAAGGTGAAACTGAGCTGTCTTCTCGGTCACAAATACACTTTAATAGACAGTTCTGGTCGTGTTTTAGGTTTGAAGACTTATCTTTATTAATGTAAACAACATGGAGCTGCTCTGATTGGATAAAACTACGGTTAGTCACAGACGATGAATCCAATCACCTCCAGTTACTTATTTAAATTTGCAGAACATGATTTAGTTTTTTTGTCCCGGTCTCAGACTCTCATCCAACAGCAGCACTAACCTTTACTGATTCTTTTATTTAAAAAAAGTGAAACCAGACCAATTTTTCACCACAAAATATAAATATGTTACATTAAATTAAAGTTTAGATCTGACCTGAAACTTTTATCTTTGGAGTTTACCGTTGTAGACTGTAGTGATCCTCTATTTTTATCTTTTTTGAGCTGTTTCTCTGTAAAATAAGACATATTTTCAACAGAATAACCCATTTCCTTGGTTTATTTCCTTGTTCCTTCGTTGTTGACATCAGTGTCGACCAATGGGAGCGCTCCTTTTTACCTGAAGTGAGCTGTGATTGGTCAAAATCCTGCTGTGGACTGATCATTCTCATCTATTAAAATCCTTCATTATAAAGACTAGATCATGTCTTAAGGTCTCATTTTTTCACAGATGATTCAAGAATAAACTTCAGGTGTGAATTATTCCAAAAATGTTAGAGCCTAGGTCCATAAACTCAACAAAGATTAGGTCACACTTAATTAACCCAGTCATTTTAGCTCCAGACGATTACTTTACTTCCATCTTTGTTTTCTCTCCCGCTGTCGTCTCAGATGTACGTCTTGTTCACTCAATCGAACCAAAGTCACGCGGATCCTTCTCGGGTCGATTCATTAATATTACAGCGAGGCTTTTGAACTATTCAGCGGTGTCTGTGTCCTTCAGCCGCTGCGTGAATAATCTCCCATATCACTCACACTGAGCTCGCATTAAAACAACAGTCTGTAAAATCAGGGTGTTTTGCAGCAACAAAAGTAAATATAAAGTCTTGTTTGCTCAAATATTACAAGTCCATTAGAGGCATTAGAGAAACAGAGACGGCGCCGAGATAAACAAACCCAGCAGCTCCAGGCTTTGTTTAAAGGATCCGAGAACATTTAGAGGAAGTTTTTCCACTAATGACTGGAGCTGGAGGGGACTTCTGATGAGTTTTACGAGTCGCGAGGGTAAAATATGAATGTGAGGCGTGTTTGGAGAAACTGTGGGTTGTGTCAGTGCAGAGTAGTTTATGAAAGGATTTAAGAAGCAGAACAGTGGGATATTCTACATTCTACATGATTAATTTATGAAGTGAGTGTGTGTGAAGTTTGAAGACTATCTACTGTTTATTCTAAGGGATTGTAATAGATGAGAACCTCTATTCAGCAACAGAGGGCTCCCATTGGTCGACACTTGTCACATGACGTTCCAGGAAGTTTAATAGCTGCAGATAAAGTGTATTTTCAGCTGAATATGTCATCAACAAATCATCAAAGCATCAACAGAGAAAAGGGAGGCAACGTAAAACACAGATAAATACTGTCAATTCAATCACGTAATGTTTAACGAGGAGGAGATAATTGTCGTCCTGGCGCTGAAGTCACATCTATTTTTTATTATTTTATTTTGTATTTTATGATTTAATTCCAGATCTGTTCTATTTCTTACCATGTTATTTCTAAAACTCCTGCACAGATCTCACAAACGTACGAATAAACAACATCCTCAGGCAATATGTAGATGAACACAGGCTCAGACGTGTGTGCATTCACATTACATTTACATTCACATTTAAATGCACATATGTTTGTAGGTGTTGAGTATGAGGAATGTAATAAATAACAGTTGTCTATATGTAAATCATACGTGAACATAAGTGTTTTTCTCATCCATTTTGTTCACGTCGGTGTTTGTTCAAGAAAAGGTTTTAAAGAAGTCGATTTGAAGGTGTAGATGTTTAATTTCTCTAATATCCAAAGAACTTTGTCATTTTTAAGTTGCTTTGGTTGGAGTTTTATATTCAATTCAATTCAACACAGAAACTCTTTGATTTTTCTTTCAGTTCACTTTTGTAAATGAAAGAAAGACTCATAGATAGAGCATAGATTTATGGAGTTTTTGGCGACATCTTGTGGTGAAAATGCAAATCACAATTCCACAACTCTCAACATATTGCAGTTTCCCCTCTTTTTTGTCCAGGAATTCCACATTTAAAAACTATTTGTGACACAGTTTCTCGGTTTGTTTGTGTTCCTCACTGCTTCCTTCCTTTTGCCGTTTCATTTTGGTCATTTTTATCATAGATTTTAATTTCATTATTCTCAGTTTAGTTTCATTCCTGACCATTGCTCATTTCCAAAATCTGATATTTTTTCATTAAATGCCCATTCACTTTCATTTGTTTACTTTTTTTTTTTTTTTTTTGTGAGTTAAATTTCCATTAACGTAGTAACTATATGTTTTCTCCTTTTTCCAACTGTTCCTACAACATTTCACACAAAATACTTTTTTTTTTTTTTCACCTACAACACAGGTGTCAAACATGCGGCCCATGGCCCAAAACCGGCCCCCCAGAGGCTACAGTCCGGCCCGTGGAATACATCTGTAAAGTGAGAAAACGACACAGAATGAAAGTAACTGCTGTTCCTTAGTTGTCCACTGGGGGGACTGAACAGAAGAGAGCAATGATGCAATTATTCTTTTGCTCAAAATACCCCCCGTGGCCCCTCTTTACCCAAAATAGCATTAGCATCAAAGCCATATTGTGAGGACATTAGGTTTTTTTTTTGCGACTGATGAGACACTGACATCATAATTGTACGGCTTTGCGCTAAAACAAAGGGAAAGAATTGGAGTTGTGGTTATTTATAGGTTATTATGCTGTTATTTCAATGATCCGACCCACTTCAGATCAAATCGGACGGGCCCCTGAACTAAAATGAGTTTGAAATATCTGTCAGTAGCTCATTAGTGAGTTTTGTCGTTTGTCTTTTCATCCTCAAACTGAGCTGTTGACAAAAGCTGTTCATAAAAGACAAAAGCTGCGTCTGAAATCACAAAATCATCTCCACACGACTCACACAAACCACAGCTGTCCTCTTTTTAACACAATCCCCTCACGTTTCCCAAAAGGAGAAGGTTTTAATTATTCAGGAAACAGACGGAGACTCGGTTTGGGCTCGTTACCGAGTCTCAGCGGCTCGTTTGCTTTGATTGTTGTCGGTGTTTGTGGAGTCTTTTGTTCCGCTGCGACCACTCAAACCCAGCACAAAAACCAACACGTTCAGATTTCAGGCCCAGATTCACAAAAACAGAGACAAAAGGCTGCAGTTCTGAGGCAAACACACACATTTAAAATAGAGAACCATGCAATCTGAACAGTTTAAAGATCTTAAAAGGCATTAATGTGATCCTACAGTTATGTAATTATATTAACCCTCCTGGTCTCTGGACATTTTTGGTGTTTTTTTTTAAATATTTTTTTTAATTATTTTCATTTTTGCATAACGTAGGCTGTGTTGTCTATTTTGGGGTGAATTTTATTTTTTCTTTTAAACTAAATAGTTCCACCTGTGTCTCTTCAACATGTTTTGTAGCACTGATACCATCCTATTTGTTTTGAATATACTTCCATTGCAGTGTGATTTCTTTGTTTTTTCCTGGGGTTGAAATCCCTTCATGTTTCCATGGCAACCATTATTATTATTATTTATTCTATCCTATTGGGACTCACGCATAAAAATAGAAAACTGATCAGAATCCATGTTGCTGCCAGTTCTTGACACTCCCAGACTTGAATAGTAATAATTTGACATAATATTTCTAGGGCAATCTTTAAAAGAATATTTTGTGTTTGTGTTTGTGTCAAAGGGACTCAGGAACAACTTTGCACAAAAAAATAAAAATAAATAAAGATCCGAATCAGTGTTGTCATGTTTACACTCCTCTCTCAGATAAGACCCCTCTGTATCTGGATGTTTATCTAACACTGAGAATAAATGAGCTTTAAGACAACCATTCACTCTCACATTCATTCTCTATGGAACATTTAGATTCACCTGTTCATGCATTTCTTTAGACGCTGGACCCTGAGACGAACATAGACTCCAAGTCAAATCCAAATGACCCACTCGTTTTAAAAGCCTCAGGGTCAGGCCGCACAAAACTGGTCACTGACTGGAAATGCAAATGGAAAAGCACTTGTATATTTAGCCCACTTTAATAGATATCTTTTGGTTTATATTAGTTTAAACTTTCATCGTAAGCCTCCACAGTTTAACCAGCCTTACACCAGATCTGAGCCGAATCTCCGTCTGTTCTCTCTAAACCCAGCTCCGTCTGTTCTCTTTAAACCCAGCTCCGTCTGTCCTCTTTAAACCCAGCTCCGTCTGTCCTCTTTAAACCCAGCTCCGTCTGTCCTCTTTAAACCCAGCTCCGTCTGTCCTCTCTAAACCCAGCTCCGTCTGTTCTCTTTAAACCCAGCTCCGTCTTTTCTCTTTAAACCCAGCTCCGTCTGTCCTCTTTAAACCCAGCTCCGTCTGTCCTCTTTAAACCCAGCTCCGTCTGTCCTCTTTAAACCCAGCTCCGTCTGTCCTCTCTAAACCCAGCTCCGTCTGTCCTCCCTGAACCCAGCTCCGTCTGTTCTCTTTAAACCCAGCTCCGTCTGTCCTCTTTAAACCCAGCTCCGTCTGTCCTCTTTAAACCCAGCTCCGTCTGTTCTCTCCAAACCCAGCTCCGTCTTTTCTCTTTAAACCCAGCTCCGTCTTTTCTCTTTAAACCCAGCTCCGTCTGTCCTCTTTAAACCCAGCTCCGTCTGTCCTCTTTAAACCCAGCTCCGTCTGTCCTCTTTAAACCCAGCTCCGTCTGTCCTCTTTAAACCCAGCTCCGTCTGTTCTCTCTAAACCCAGCTCCGTCTGTTCTCTTTAAACCCAGCTCCGTCTGTCCTCTTTAAACCCAGCTCCGTCTGTCCTCTTTAAACCCAGCTCCGTCTGTTCTCTTTAAACCCAGCTCCGTCTGTTCTCTTTAAACCCAGCTCCGTCTGTTCTCTTTAAACCCAGCTCCGTCTGTTCTCTCTAAACCCAGCTCCATCTGTCCTCTTTAAACCCAGCTCCGTCTGTCCTCTTTAAACCCAGCTCCGTCTGTTCTCTCCAAACCCAGCTCCGTCTGTTCTCTTTAAACCCAGCTCCGTCTGTTCTCTTTAAACCCAGCTCCGTCTGTCCTCTCTAAACGCAGCTCCGTCTGTCCTCCCTGAACCCAGCTCCGTCTGTTCTCTTTAAACCCAGCTCCGTCTGTTCTCTTTAAACCCAGCTCCGTCTGTCCTCTCTAAACGCAGCTCCGTCTGTCCTCCCTGAACCCAGCTCCGTCTGTTCTCTTTAAACCCAGCTCCGTCTGTTCTCTTTAAACCCAGCTCCATCTGTCCTCTTTAAACCCAGCTCCGTCTGTCCTCTTTAAACCCAGCTCCGTCTGTTCTCTCCAAACCCAGCTCCGTCTGTTCTCTTTAAACCCAGCTCCGTCTTTTCTCTTTAAACCCAGCTCCGTCTTTTCTCTTTAAACCCAGCTCCGTCTGTCCTCCCTGAACCCAGCTCCGTCTGTCCTCCCTGAACCCAGCTCCGTCTGCAGACTCGCGGCAGGTGCACCGTCCACGTCCTGGTCTCAGTCAGAGTTATTTCTGTGGCGTCATCCGTCTCCGGTCGAAGCCACGCTGCCCCACTTCCACCTGCTCTGCATTCACAACACCACCGCGCTGCCTTTGAACATATGGAAATGCATTCTCCGGCTCTGGATATTTATTTTACTTACAGCCTCCACACACAGCTGCGGCGTGTAATCTGACAAAGTGAGAGGGATTTAGATCCAGCAGCTGTAGCAGAAAACAAAGATGCACTGCACAATAATGATCTTTAGTGTCTCACCTTCCAAACCAGCCTTTTGTTTTTGTGACGTCTGAGTAAAGGTCTGCAAAAAACACAGATTAAACCAGGAATAAAAGCAGGAACGAACAGGGCTGGGCTATAAATCAAATTAATCCGATTAATTCGAGTTTTTAATTTTGGATGATGTCAAAAATAGTCATATTGCTGAGTCAATTTTAACAGAAAAACTGTAGCTAATGCTGCTGTTAGCTCCAGAGCAGCGCCAATAAAATCTGACGATAAAAACACTAATAATCACAGAGAAAGCAGCATATTTACCTTGAGATGCTGTGGTTTAGAGAAGTGTCTGGAAACTGATCAAAAAACAGAGTACTTTATTGATTTATGCAAAATAACCACGAGATCAGACGATTTAACGTCTTTTAACAAGACTTCGTGCAGCAGACATTGGACAGAGATGGATCAAACCTAAACTGCTTTATTTTCTGATGCACACTCCTGCTGCTTTCATTTGTTGTTTTGTGCTGGCCAAAATACATAAATAAATAAATAAATATATAAATATATAAATAAATAAATAAATAAATAAATAAATAAATAAATAGACAGAAAAACTGAATTATCTTTTTAGGTCAGTAGCAAGACAAAAAAACAATCAAAAATTAATTAAAAAGGAAAAATTGGAGACATTTTAGCTGTATGGCTCATCTCTTCTAGGATGCCTCCTTTCTTATTGTGTCGATCATATCTGATTAAAAACAGAGGTGTGCCGTTGTACTCCATTATAACGGCTCTGATGCCCTTTAGTTCTTAAGCTAGCATCATTACACTGGCAGCAGGTGACACTGTAATGATGTTCTTTTGTATTCTGCTCCACGATCGAACATCACATACAAAGTGCCTTTCTCTGTGATAAACTGGTGACGTTTGTGTAAATGGGTTTATATTCTGTCTGTGAATGTAATTAGACTTGCTGAACCTTTAAATCTGACTGAAAGAAAAGGGCAAAGTGAATTTATTGTAAATGACTCAAAACACTTAAAGCTCCACTCCCTGATTTCTTTTTTGTCCCCGTCTCAGACCCCACTCCTTGTTCCCTGTTATAAAAATAAAAAAAAAAACAGACCAGTTTTTCCTCCAAAATACTAATCCATTTGACCAAACTGAAGTTTAGAGTTTAGCGTTAGCTTAGCTGTGACTTCAGCGTCAGGACGACAATTATCTCCTCCTCGTTAAACATTACGTGATTGAATTGACAGTATTTATCTGTGTTTTACGTTGCCTCCCTTTTCTCTGTTGATGCTTTTCTTTTTTCAGCTGTTTCTCTGTTAAAAGACATATTCAGCTGAAAATACACTTTATCTGCAGCTATTAAACTTCCTGGAACGTCATGTGACAAGTGTCGACCAATGGGAGCGCTCCTTGGTTCTTGGTGGGTTTGGTTTTATGTAACCGTCTGTTGTTCTTCGTCACAGCGGCCATCTTGGACGACCAGTCATCGTGCGGCCGCGGCGAGCGCCTGGCGTTGGCTCTGGCGAGGGAGAATATAAACGGAGAGCTGCAGGGGTCGCCCCGGGGCAGAGTGGAGGTGGACGTCTACGAACTGCAGAGGGACTCCCAGTACGAGACCACCGAGACCAGTACGTCCCAGAAACACTCACACAGCTGCACTCTTTTTACAAACCTGACTTTTTTCATTTATTTCCACTGTTATAAAAGCCACTTTATTTGGTCCTCATAATAGATCCACTTTGAGTTTACTGTAAAATCAGGGAGTTAAAAAATTGTAGGAAAAAGTGGGTAAACTGAGCTATTTTTTACTCAGATGACTTTGTGCCAAGCCAGAAGCAGATGTACAATAAAAATATCCTTCTTTCTAAAATGATTATAATTCATCTTAGTAAAAATCCTAAATATCACTGTTATTTATAAATAGATATTTAAAAATTTAAAGGAAAATTGAAGAACTTACTTTTGACCCGTGGCCCACATTGTGTTTCAGTATTTATTTACCAAGAAAAATAAGTTTCCCTGATGTAGAGCCCTAAGAATTATAAATGATTTTTGGGGAAAATATGTAAATAAACAATTCAAACCATGAAAATCATCATCTCTGCAGACCCAGAATTAAGTCCATTACACTTTAGATCTTGAATATCTAAAAAATACAAAGTCCACAGTATTATTTCCAACAAATCAAAACAAAGTCAAATGGTTTAGTAAGTCTTATTTTAGTGTTTATAACCAGTTTCTCTGTTTTTTTTCAGTGTGCCAGATTTTGCCGAAGGGCGTGGTCGCTGTGATTGGCCCCGCCTCTAGCCCCGCCTCCGGATCCACCATCAGTCACATCTGTGGAGAGAAAGAGGTCGGTCTCATAAAAATAAACTCATAAGTCCCGAAGTAGCGCTCACACAGCTCTATATTCAAAGTTCCAACTCTGTGTTGAGTCTTTCACAATTAACGTCAAACAGGATCTCGTCTTGATCCTGATTTTCTTGTATTTATTTAATTATATTTTTGCATATATTTGGCTGTGTTGGTGCAAATGGCATAACATTTATCCAGGTTGTGTATTTTGGGGTGAATTTTCATTTTTTATTATTTTACTTCAAGCCTTTCTTTTGCCTTTAAAAGAAAATAGTGCCACCTGTGTTTATTTATTTATTTATTTTTAGTCATTCCATGGTGTTGAAATCCCTTATTGTTTCCATGGCAACCATTAAAACCCAGGAGCAATTTATTTTCAAAGGACTTTGCACAAAAAAAAATAGATATAAAATGAAATCAATGTTTTTTGACATTCTCAGACTCCGATAATACACGCCCAAAAATTCAAATTTGAAAATATGGAATGGAATAAAATAAACTTCTCTTTTGTTGCCTCAAGTGTAGCACAAAATGAAGGGACCACCAAGGTTTAATTGGTTTTTACTCTGGATTTTAAATAAAGTCTCACCAAGTTCTGAGTTTTATCCACATCCAACTTCAGGAGTTGGACTATTTGTATTTTGGATCAACTTCAGACTGGTCTTGTGTGTAAATGATGAGTGTAACTTTTCTCTTACCCTTCACTGAGTATTATTAGGTCATTAATATTAATCTAAGGTGTAAATAGAGTGCACTGTTGTGTATGTGAGGCTCTAATGTTTCCACTGTGCTGATCTGTGAGTCTTTTTCGGTTTGGATGACATTTAAAAACAAAAACACATGCAGTCAGTGCATTTTTCGGAGCTGTAAACGGAGTAAACATCAGGACATCAATCATCTCGCTCTTTCACTCACAGCTCCATCATAAAACTGTCTCATATTTGATAAATGTCTGTCTTCGGAAGCAGTTCTACAGAAAAATGATCCTGCTGCTCTGAACAGAAGTCGGATTTATTTTACTTTGTCTAGTTCTGGTTTGATGAGTATCTTTCTGTTGGAGAACGAAGAAATCAGGACCAAACCAGGACCAAATCAATCAGGACTTAACCTAAGATCTAACCAAGACTAAACCAGGAGTCAGGACTAAATCAGGACTTGGCTAAGACTAAACCCTGCTAAACCAGAACTGATACATGTACAAAACAAAACCTAAACCTTCACCAAATCTTAATGAATCATAATCCTAATAAAAATAATAAACGATGACTGAACCAAGTCCAAATCAAGACTAGACTTGAACAAAAGTCTCATGTGCAGGAGTAAACAGGACTAAACCCTGATTTGAACCTTCACAAAACCTGCATAAATCCTGGACATAACTTCAGCAAAATCAGGACTAAACCAAAACTTATTTCAGGACCAAGGCTGGATAAACAATGGCTAAAGCTAAGAATAAACCCAAGACTAAACCAGAGCTAGACTGTGTTTTTATAAGAAAAAGTACTATATCTACAGTCTCTTTTTCCTTACGAACCAAACTCAGACCAGATAACTCTCTCCTGATCCAGAGCCGGGCGTCACTGTGAAGCTTTTGAGCCGTTCTCTTTGAAACAGCACAAAGCCAGCATTATCAGAGTTCTCAGATCAGACCTGGACTCTGCCGCTGCTTCAGGCTGTGATTGTTTCTGATGTGTTTGTCCTCTGTTCGGATCAGATCCCTCACGTAAAGATCGGTCCAGAGGAGACGCCGAAGCTGCCGTACCTTCGCTTCGCTTCGGTCACGCTTTACCCGAGCAACGAAGACCTGAGTCTGGCCATCGCCTCCATCCTCAGCTCCTTCGGCTTCCCCACCACCAGCCTCATCTGCGCCAAGGCCGAGTGTGAGTACAACCAGGACTAAACCAGGACTAAACCAGGACTAAACCAGGACTAATCCAGGACTAAACCAGGACTAAACCAGGACTAAACTAGCCTTACAAGACACTCCACTCTCCTCCAAAATCAGTCTAGAGACCTCTCCTGCTTCTCTTTTATTAAAAAATAAAACCAGACCAATGTTTCCTCCAAAATACTAATCCATTTGACCAAACTGAAGTTTAGAGTTTAGCGTTAGCTTAGCTGTGACTTCAGCGTCAGGACGACAATTATCTCCTCCTCGTTAAACATTACGTGATTGAATTGACAGTATTTATCTGTGTTTTATGATCGTTTAGTGGACAAAAACTATTTTTCAGTTTGAGAAATTGGTTTCCTTTTTGAAGCAACATTTAAAAATAATTGTCCCTCTCCTTTTATTTTTAATTTTTACTCCTAGTCTTTTGAAAATTTGTGTCTAAAGTGAGGCCATAGCACTTCTGGTAAAACTGAACCCAAGACTTAATCAGGACTTAACCACAGCTAACCCAGCCCCTCTCCAAAATGGTGTCCTGATATGACATGATACTGACTGTGATGACTTCCTGTTTCCTGCTTCCTGTTTCCTGTCAGGTCTTCTGCGATTGGAGGAGCTGGTGCGGCGCTTCCTGATTTCCAGAGAGACGCTGTCAGTGAGAATGTTGGACGACAGCCTGGACCCGACGCCGCTGCTGAAGGAGATCAGAGACGACAAAGTGGCCACCATCATCATCGACGCCAACGCCTCCATCTCCTACCACATCCTGCGCAAGGTCAGAGGTCACTGCACCTGTAACACGACTCAGATCAGTCTGTAGGATACAGGGCTTTATATGGTTTCATTTACAAAATGTCCAGGATAAAACCTGGACTAAACCTGGACTAAACCTGGACTAAACCAGGTCTAAATCAGGACTAAACAAGGACTAAACCAGGACTAAACTAGCGCTAAACCAGGTCTAAACCTGGACTAAATCAGGACTAAACCTGGACTAAACCAGGACTAAATCAGGACTAAACAAGGACTAAACCAGGACTAAACTAGCGCTAAACCAGGTCTAAACCTGGACTAAACCAGGATAAAACCAGGACTAAACCAGGACTGAACCAGGACTAAATGAGACTATATTGAGGCTAAATTGTGACCATTCCAAGATCAAAATTCTTTAACTTTGATTAAACCTTGACAAAGCTAGTCCAGATCCAGGCCAAAACCTCACGTCTAAGCCTTGACAAAACCCGGTCTACACTGAGACTAAAACAAGATTAAACACTCGACTAAACACAGATCAAATAAGAACTCGTCCTGTAACTAAACTTTAGACCAGGACTAACCCTTTATTTCCAAACCAACTGATTATTGTTCTCTCTGAGCCACAGCTTTAGATTTGACAGTTTCTTTTGAGAGTGTAGCTGCTGTGAAGGAGGCTTTTATTGGACACAGTTGAATCTGTTGATGCAGTATTTACATCAATTTAGTCAACTTTATTTTCCATAAACAACCACCCATCATTAAATAATATATGTACAGCATGTCTTTGATCAACATTAAAAACACTGATCAGTCTCTGCTGCTGTCTCTGTGTTGAATGGGTTTGTATATGTTTTTTTAATATATATTTATAGTCTCTGTCCTTGACCAACTCCTGACTCAGGTCTGTCCTTAGTCTGGCTCCTATGGCTCTGTCTGTGGTTTTATATGAAGATATAAAGGTTCTCTGTTCAAGCGTCAAGTGCGTTTAGTCCTTGGTCCGACTGAAACCCAGAAAGGGTCTTTACAGTAAACACAAGAGACTAGCCAGGTCTAAAGCCTGAGATAAACAGAGAATAAAGCAGATTATCAACCACAAAAACCTGGGCTGTAACTTTAACTTGACACTAAACTGATTGGATGAATAACAACAGACCAGGCTTTAATCTAAACCTGCTCTATTTGACCTAAAACCATATTTATAATCCATAAAAGTGTAGATACGGACTCATAAATCCATCTAAATGTCGTGTAAATCTCCAAACATGAAGAAGTCTGATGTGTGATTGACATTATCACAGGCAATAAATCCCAGAATAACCTCAGAATGATGTGTCCAGAGTTTTTATTCAACAGTTTGATCTCATTGAAAAACAGAACGAGTTCACTTTGAGTCTGTCTCTGTTTGATTCTTTCTCTTCTCTGTGTTGTGTCCTCAGGCGAACGAGCTGGGCATGACGTCAGCCTTTTACAAGTACATCCTCACCACAATGGTAAGAGCCCACTGTCCTGCTCCACTGTTTAATTCTGTTCTATTCAACTCTATTGTCCAACACCTTCTTTGCTCTTTTATCTTAAATGTGTTTGATACCTTCAGAAAACCAAACCAAACACTGATGTTAAACACACTGTAGCTGATATTTTTCCTTCTAATTTGGGAAAATGGTTTAAACCCAAATAGTTTATTGTAAAATCAATCATTTCTGAAAAAAAACAGTCTTTATGCTCCATCTACTGTTTATTGTAAGGGATTGTAATAGATGAGAACCTCTATTCATGCTCCAAAAAGGATCGCTCCCATTGGTCGACACTTGTCACATGACGTTCCAGGAAGTTTAATAGCTGCAGATAAAGTGTATTTTCAGCTGAATATGTCTTTTAACAGAGAAACAGCTGAAAAAAGAAAAGCATCAACAGAGAAAAGGGAGACAACGTAAAACACAGATAAATACTGTCAATTCAATCACGTCATGTTTAATGAAGAGGGGATAATTGTCGTCCTTTAATAAAAGAGAAGACAATCAGGAAGTTTAGCTTTAAATCCATCCTTAAACTCTTTCTTCGTTTAAGCATGAAATATTTTTTGGAGCATTTTTCTAAATTTCATTGTAGATAATGATGAAATGAATGGAGCATGATTCAAGTCTAGAGCCAAAGTCTGGTTCTGCTCTGTTCCAGAGACAAGACCATAAAGGGCTTTGAAAGTAAAGAGTAAAATGTTCAAATTAACTGCTAATGGGAAGCCAAAGTCCATTAAAACTGGAGATAGGCTCCCTCTCGCCACTGCATTCTGTACAGTTTGACAGATGACTAATTTATGAATAATACCTAAAAGCTCATTGCAGTAGTCGGGTCTTGAGGAGATATAAGCGTGAAAAAATGTTTTATTGTGACTGAAACTGAACACAGGGCGTATCCTGACAGGACTGGTTTACCTGATGAACAAGACCTTGGACTGTCCCAGTTAAATCTGGACTGTCCTGGTTGAATCTGGACTGTCCCGGTTGAATCTGGACTGTCCCGGTTGAATCTGGACTGTCCCGGTGGAATCTGGACTGTCCCGGTGGAATCTGGACTGTCCCTGTTGAATCAGGACTGTCCCGGTGGAATCAGGACCGTCCCTGTTGAATCAGGACTGTCCCGGTGGAATCAGGACTGTCCCTGTTGAATCAGGACTGTCCCTGTTGAATCAGGACTGTCCCGGTGGAATCAGGACTGTCCCTGTTGAATCAGGACTGTCCCGGTGGAATCAGGACTGTCCCTGTTGAATCAGGACAGTCCCTGTTGAATCAGGACTGTCCCTGTTGAATCTGGACTGCCCCGGTGGAATCAGGGCTGTCCCGGTTGAATCAGGACCGTCCCTGTTGAATCAGGACTGTCCCTGTTGAATCAGGATTGTCCCTGTTGAATCAGGACTGTCCCTGTTGAATCAGGACTGTCCTGGTGGAATCAGGACTGTCCCTGTTGAATCAGGACTGTCCCTGTTGAATCAGGACTGTCCCGGTTGAATCAGGACTGTCCCGGTTGAATCAGGACTGTCCCGGTTGAATCAGGACTGTCCCGGTTGAATCAGGACGTATGGACAACCGACTCCATGTTGCTGAATAACTGACAGTGGACCAAGAGAACCTCCAAAAGCCTATTGTCACCTCTTCTTCTGTAAAACAGTATTTCTGGGTCATATTCGGCGCCCCCTGTCTTTCCCAGCGTCCTCTGCTCCATAAATCGTCTCATAACTGTCTGCTCTCTCAGCTCTTCTTCTGCCCAGCGCCGTTTGTCATCATTATCATTTCTGGGTTCGCCGTCGTGCCCTTGTGCCGACAGACTGAGCCGATAATAACTCGTCTCCATCGCCGCCGTGTCTTTAAACGTCACCCGGACACGGATTTAACCGAGACGCTCACAAGGACGCGTCAGCACCGGTGTTGGGCTGAGATTTGCACCCCTCTGTATTTATCGCCTCCGGGGTCACGTCAGGTCACATACTTTATATTATATATTAGGGCTCATTTTGAGATTATTATTTACGACTGAAAAAGGAGCGATCACTTTTTTCAGCTTTTAATAAATCATTCCAGGTTAATGTAAAGTACAATGAGTTATAAATTATTATTTGTATTTAAAACATTATTGCATGTGAAAGTGTAATTAAGATGGAGCCAGTTAAGAAGATGTTTTGTTTAAACAAAGTGAACTGGCAGTGTTTCAGCCTGTTCTTTACAAATTGTACATAATGTACATATGTGTATAGTAAATACAAATTTAGCTTTTGTTCTTGTGTCTTAAAGCTCCACTCTCTGTTTCTTTTTTTGTCCCTGTCTCAGACTCTCCTCCAAAATCAGTCTAGGAACCTCTCCTGCTTCTCTTTTATTAATAAATAAAACACAAAATACTAATCCATTTGACCAAACTGAAGTTTAGAGTTTAGCGTTAGCTTAGCTGTGACTTCAGCGTCAGGACGACAATTATCTCCTCCTCGTTAAACATTACGTGATTGAATTGACAGTATTTATCTGTGTTTTACGTTGTCTCCCTTTTCTCTGTTGATGCTTTTCTTTTTTCAGCTGTTTCTCTGTTAAAAGACATATTCAGCTGAAAATACACTTTATCTGCAGCTATTAAACTTCCTGGAACGTCATGTGACAAGTGTCGACCAATGGGAGCGCTCCTTGTAGTGGTGACGTTATAACCTTTCTTTGTGAGATAAAAACATGAAAGTTGGCATCTTTAAAGTCTAAGAATTCTAGAAACAGAACAGAAAAAGAATTACAGAAACATCCTGCAATGAAAAGACAAAATAAAAGGTGCTAAAGGTAACTTTGACTGTTAGACTGCATCATTCTCAGGCCCTACTTTGTTTAAATAATCATTATCACGTATTGGATCTGCGGTTTTGAGTGATGGGTTGCAAATCTCAGCACAACACCGGCTTAAAACACAACAAGGACAAAGCCTGGACGCAGACCAAATGTTAAAAGCGTGACCTCTCTGTAACTTTGTGTCGCTCACGCTTCGCTGACGGCCGAGCGACGAGCAGCTTTCACACAAAGACCTCTCTCTGAACGGATCGACGCTCGCACTTTCACAGGACGCTGCGTTCAGGGACACTTCGGACGACCTTTAGACGAAGTGAGGAGATGTTGTTTGGTAAAAAGCCCAAAAATACACCTCTTTTTGTCTCTTGTGGTGTCGGTCTGATGGTTATTGGGGCTCTTTACTGAGACCGTTTACAGAAGAATAGTCACTGATCATTCTTTAAAAAAATATAGAAGAAAAACTGAATGAATACAGTTTTGGATCCGATCACGCTCTCAGTTCAGACAAAAAGATCACATCCAGTTGTGTTTGGTCTGCAATGAAAATCCAGAGACGGAGACATTAAGACCTTTCTACTTATGGACAACTTTCTTAGAGCTTTACCTTCTTTAAAATGGCTTTATCTTCTCTGTAAATATCTGCTCGAGTAACACCAGACATGTCCAAAGTCTGGCACAAACAACTTCCACATTCGGGAAAACATTAAAAGCCACTTCAAGTCACAGCTTAAAAACCAATGAGCAGAAGAATAAGGGGAAGAAATCGCTGCTAAATATCTGAAATGGCTCTTATTTTCTTAAAATTCCTTCAAAACCATCAAACATCTCTGTTTCGTATCTGTCAGAGGCAAGAAATCCAAATTAAAAACTTGAGAAATGCTTCAAGCTTTCGCCTCATCTTATATTTTCATTTACGACGACATATAAGAGCTAACTTTATCACTTTTACGCCTCAAAGCAGCAAACAGTCCAGACTTTATATTAAATGTTATGTCTCTTGTTAAATAAAAGAGCATTTGTTTTTAAAGAGAATCAAAATGAGACAATGACTAAAAATCAGCTGTGAAAGTGTTTGGCTTTTGTTTTTATTTTTATTTATTTATTGCAAAACCAAACTGAGTGAAGGCAGGAGGACTCAAAGGTGGAGCCGAATCAAAAAAACAAATAAAACCAAACAGGGCCTGAGTAAATGACTAGTTTGATAACAACAAAAACATGTGACAGAGATGCCTATCGTCTACTTTTATTTGAAGTTTTTTGGCCCGTGTTTCGATTGGCTGCTGATTGTCAGGAGCAAACAACAACAACGCTAGGATTATTTTCTAATCAGTGTTTTATGTGACGGTCTCTAGGCTCTTTTCTGTCGCTCAGTTTCGTGAAAAGTCCCGACTTCACGACAAAATCATTTTTATTTTTACGTTTTCTTTCTGGTTATTGTGAAAACTCAATGTTAAATGTTAAGTTAGGCTTTTGACAATCGATAAAAATTAAGCTGTATGTAAAAAAACACTGATAATTAGCATCACCACAGATTAATCTCACTATATTTTTTATTATTTAATACAGTTTTATTTAAATGGAAGTGCCTTCTTCCGTTTAGCTGAACGCAGAGTCAATAGAACGAGGTAATAATCTTTTATATTTTATTAATTTGATTAGTTGTTGCCCTCTAGACTGTGCTTTTTCAGAAATATGTTAAAAAGAAGAAAAAGGAACTTGGAAACAGCCTTAAGAGAACAGATAATAATGGATGAGAGTTTAAATGGACACAAAACTATTAGAGATAAATAAGTGGGCGGGGCTTATGTCTCAGACTGCAGCCAGTTCTGTCCATTTTTTATGCACATTGTGTCATAAATCTTTTGGTTTCATTTTTCTCTTTAAGATTTCATGTCTATTTGACTTTTTTTTTTTCTTTTTTTTTTTTTTTTAACCAAAGAAATGATCTTTTTGGCCGATTCTTTGTCCTTGAACGAGATTACTCAGATTACTCACTAAATTGGATTTGTCTGGGAGAACTAATCAAAGAATACATCTCACATAAAGGGATTTTCTTAATCAATAAAGGGCTGTAAATGTTAGTTATTAGCTCATTTTTGTAGTTTCATATTTCATACAAAAATCTAATTTTAAAAATGCTGCTGTGGGCAGTGTTGGGCCGACAGAGCGTTGTCATTATCGCTTGGCTGCATTTGATCCTGATAAATACGATCTGGCAGCAGCAGACGCCAGATAAATGTGGGTAGAGAGTCGCCAAAATCTGTAAAATTGAAGGGAAAATATTAATTTCAGTAGAAGGAAAAGGAAGTTGTTGAAGCTAATGGTCTCATGCCATAAGATGAGACAGTTAAAGGTGTTTCCAGACGAGACAAAACAGCCAGGGTTTGACCTAGAATCCATTAAACCAATGACAAATTCAACACTGGTGAGGTTTAATCCAAGACCAGAGTGTTCTGAGACCAAGACAAGACCAAGACAAGACCAAGACAAGACCAAGACAAGACGAAACTGAGTCAAAACCAAAACCAGAGCATGATACATTAGAATAGACACCTTGGATTAAAAGGTTAGCGCTAACTTCAGGTTCAAGTGTGACTTTTCAGTTTCAGAAGCTGGTTCACTTTCAACTTTCAGATGTTCTTTTTTTGTCCCAGTCTCAGACTCTCCTCCAAAATCAGTCTAGGAACCTCTCCTGCTTCTCTTTTATTAAAAAATAAAACCACAAAATACTAATCCATTTGACCAAACTGAAGTTTAGAGTTTAGCGTTAGCTTAGCTGTGACTTCAGCGTCAGGACGACAATTATCTCCTCCTCGTTAAACATTACGTGATTGAATTGACAGTATTTATCTGTGTTTTACGTTGCCTCCCTTTTCTCTGTTGATGCTTTTCTTTTTTCAGCTGTTTCTCTGTTAAAAGACATATTCAGCTGAAAATACACTTTATCTGCAGCTATTAAACTTCCTGGAACGTCATGTGACAAGTGTCGACCAATGGGAGCGCTCCTTTTTGGAGCATGTGATTGTCCAAGGTTTTCTGTTCCTGAATAGAGGTTCTCATCTATTACAATCCCTTAGAATAAACACTAGATGGATCAGAAAGACTGTTTTTTTTCACAAATGTTTGGTTTTACAATAAATATTTGGGTTTAAACCATTTTCCTCAATTAGAAGAATAAATATTAGGAACAGTCTGTTTAAATGAATTACTGTTGTAGTCACTTTAAACCAATCTTGTGAGAGATGAAAGACGCTGTGTCCTGTGTTAGTCCTAAAGAACCGAAGGAAGATTTAGTCTCGAGGCCGGAGCAGCGGGACTAAAATGGCGTCATATTTCTGTGGAGTTTGATACGTTTATCGATCGGAGCCAATGACTCACTGATTACTTCCACGAGTTCGACTGTAAACTCACAGCGGCTCGAGCAGACGTCCTTCAGCTCCACGGCATTTTAGATGCAGCTCATTTTCTCATTTTCAGGGAATTGTTTTGTGCCTTCTCTTTGGCATCATTAACATTTAACACAATGAGGCGTTTAAATAGAACTTCTTAAGGTCTATTTTCTAACTGTGGCCAAGGATTTTGTGTCACATCTGTCAATTCTGAACAGATTTTGGTATGAATTCAGTCATTTTTGATGCTGCCAAGTCATTTTATTTAGCCAAAAAAGTTAGATTGAAGAAAAGTTTTCGTTAAAGTGGCATTAATAAAAATGAGGGCAAGTTTAATAAACAGACTGTAGCTGATATTTTTTCTTCTAATTGAGGAAAATGGTTTAAACCCCATTAGTTTATTGTAAAATCAATAATTTGTGTAAAAACAGTCTTTCTGATCCATCTCCTGTTTATTCTAAGGGATTGTAATAGATGAGAACCTCTATTCAGGAACAGAAAACCTTGGACAATCACATGCTCCAAAAAGGAGCGCTCCCATTGGTCGACACTTGTCACATGACGTTCCAGGAAGTTTAATAGCTGCAGATAAAGTGTATTTTCAGCTGAATATGTCTTTTAACAGAGAAACAGCTGAAAAAAGAAAAGCATCAACAGAGAAAAGGGAGACAACGTAAAACACAGATAAATACTGTCAATTCAATCACGTCACTGAAAAAGAGGGTTATTTTGGTGTAATTATGCGTTGTTAAAACATAGATTTGACCAAACACACTCTACACACATCACATTTAAAGCTTGGCCTTGGATTTGACTTTATATAACGCCTCAGCTCCATGTTCTCTTCTTAATAAACCCTTTAAAACCACTCCGTTAACGACTAAACCCTGTTGATTAGTGGATAATGTTTTGTTAATTAGGTCGGGGAATGTTAGCAGCAGGTGGTCCGTTGCTGGAATCTGCAGCCTGTGTTTATTTCGCCTGAATCTGAAGCATTTTTCCTTCTTCTTCTATATTTACCCCTTTTTGCAGCAGAAGCTAAATTTTTCACAGTAAGCATCTGTTTCCGAAGCAAACATGAACCTCGCGGGGGCCGCAGCCGTTTGAGCCGGGTTTGTTTTAAGCTCAGCGTGACACCGACGGTGCCTTCAAGGACTAGACCGAAGCGCTTTGAAATTCCCCAGCGTTTGATGTCCATCTTTTATTCCCCTTCGCTCTGAATTTGAAAATTGAAGTCGGCGTTGTGCAGCGAACAAAGAAAAGACCAATAAACCCCTGTGTTGCCTTCACTGCTCTTTCAACCTCCAGTGCTTTTTTTAAACAGAATCAGATGTAATTATGTGACGCTTCTGCAAATCACAACAAAACAGAAACAAATTAATGTTTTTCATGAATGCAGCATATGCTCATTTACAGCTGTTTAATGTAAAACGCTATTTTTTTAAATAAATGCAGTCCCTTAAAGTGCAGTGTATGAACTGTTGCAGTAACGGTTAAACCACAGTCAAAAATCTCTCATATTTGTATAAAATAGATCTCGTTTACATTAATGACAGTGATTATGGTGAAAAAAGAAACTAGATCCATGTTCTTAATGAGAGTTGAGCCCCATTTATGCTCCACAAGCAACACAGGAAAAAGGCGAGCTTCTGTCTCTGTTTATTGTAATGATGTAATTAATACGCCCCAGATATAATAATAATAATAATAATAATAATAATAATAAGAAGAAGAAGAAGAAGAAGAAGAAGAAGAAGAAATAAATGAGACAGAAAAGTGCTGCCAAAGAGCACACGTGTGATGTGTCCCACTCTCTGATCAGAAACATCTTCATTTATTAAAATCATTGACTTTCAAATCTAAGTTAAACTTTAAGATGAAAACTCACATGTTTTTTCCAATAGTCTCCATTGTTCTTGTGTCAGATATTGATATAATGAGTGTATACAATAATTCATCAGTTCAACATGTCCAGTTCATCTTTTCTGACTGGAATTAACTGATATAATATTATTCAATTGTATTTTTTAGTTTAATGTTGAAAATGTCTTGTATTGTGTAACTATTATCACTTTTTTTCATAAATCAGTGAATTCTGTGGCTCCATAATCTGGCCTCTCCTTTTTAAGCGGCGTCTCTGAGCTACAAACATTTTACTAAAAACAAATACTGTGTTCTTTCTGTTTGTCCGGTTCATAATGTCCTGTTTAATCCTGAGTCGAGCTTGTTGTGTCTCGTCTGCAGGACTTTCTCTGCTGCGTCTGGGCGGCGTCGTGGACGGACCAGTCCAACATCGTGGGCTTCTCGATGTTAAACACCTCTCATCCTTTTTACCTGGAGTTCATCCGGAGCCTGAACCTGTCCTGGAGAGAGGGGTGTCTCATCAGCCCCTATCCCGGACCCGCGGTACCACTCTCTCTGTTTTTAAATGAAGAAGATTTGTGTCTCTCTGATTTAACGCTTCATTTACAGATTCACAAAGAATTAAAGCCAAAATACATTACTTTTTAAAAATATTTTTAATCTACATTCATCAAAATCACTTTACATTGATAATATTACACTTATTTGATTTCATTTTCACTTCAGTTTATTTTTGTCACTGAAAGATAATACAATACTTTTAGTAAATTTGAAACATAGACCGAAAGGGTTGAGGCTGAAGTAAACATTTAAATTAAATACTATAATACTTTTTGATATAACAAAACAAAACAACAAGAAAGAAACAAAAACAAAAACACAGAAGAGTAATAAATTCATAAAACAGAAGAAAAACAGTGACCTATTTATTTTGGAGAGGACACTTGTGTAAAAGCAGGAAACAGTTTCTTTTTCTTGTCTTTTTAAAACTGAAGCGTGGGCCTTCAACACTGATAATATGATTAAACAGAATGAGTAAAGTGAATATAATATGCTGTTTTATTTATATACTTCAGACTGTGGCCTGTGCAGCTACTACTCTATATTAAAAACACCGTTGCCATGGTAACCCCTCTCCTCTTTTGGTCCATTGATAACCTGCTGAAGGAAAGCCTGCACCAGAGTTTTATTTATTATCATTTCCAGCACAGACTGTAGAGTTTAGAATAAACGTGGTTGTCATGGTTCAAACTGGGATAAGAGTGTTTCTAATGACTTTTCAGTGAGACTCAAATTGTTGACGATCATAATGAATCAGGAGGATAAATACGAGCACTGACCTGCAGGTGGCGCTGCTCTGACTGTGGTAAACTCTGCTGTGGTCGTTGTTGTCTTGATTAAAGCCGTTCTGCTGCTGTTTGTTTCTGGAGACATGTATTAACTGTGACCTCTTCACACAGTGTTCTGGACCATGGCAAGATTTTAACTTTGAACCAGTTTAATTAATGTTTTAACCTGAATTTTAACTGCACTGAGATTTAAACCTGGTTTAAATGAATTAAAATGAACTTTT